>CM045768.1:53999276-54599276 GCA_025200525.1 Camellia lanceoleosa
TTTAGGGAACAACACAACGTCAAAGGCAAATGGTTGAGGGTCCAGTAGAGGGAGTTGAGGTTCTTCGAGTGAAGAGGGCCACAGTGATGATAGGAATGAAGGAATATGGGGTTGGCAAATTACAGAATTTGGGTGCTGGAGAAACTATTTATTATTACTGAATTTGGGTCCAGTTGAAGCGTTAATCTATTCTATTATTAAACGGGAACACCAATTTTGGTGTCATGAATCTGAAGCCTGGCTTACAAATTCTTTTCTATTTTTCCTAAAATGGCCATAACTTGTTAAATAATCTATTATTTTAAAACTTATATCAAATTGTAATTATAGGTAAAATCATAAATTACCAACTCAGTAAATAACTTATACTTTTCCACGTTTCACCATCTTCTCTCTTTTGTTATTGTTTATTTTTTTTATTTTATATTTTAAATTTATAACAAACTGCTGTGTAAGTTCCATAGTTCATCATCTTCATTCTATTGAAAAACTAATATTTGTTTCTTTTTTTCTTTTTTGAGAAAGACTATTCAGGTATTCAAGAGCTTTTTTCTTTATGTCTTTCTTTCTTTCTGTTTTTTTGGGGGAAAAAGCACAGTATAAAAAATTTGTGTGTTTGTTTTCTGAATGTTGTATGTGTGTGTGTGCGTACGTGGTTTAAAAAAATCAATGTTCTTAAAATTTTTATTATATTATCAGGTTCTGTACCTTTTTTGGGGGGTAATTTTATATAATTTAAAATTTGTGTGTGTGTGTGTTTAAAAAAAAAAGTGTTCTTAAATCATCCATTATGTTATCAAATTCTTTGGGAAAAAAAGTACAAAATAAGAAATAAAATTTATGTAATTATTTATTTTGTGTTTTTTGTAAAGAAATAATTATATACTTAATTTTTTTTTTAAAAAAACTATATAAAAAATTATATAGTTTATTATTGTAAAACGAAAATCCACATGGTATCAAATGCAGCACAACTTCAATCTCTTATGTATATAATCACCCTGTTTAAACCCATTGTGACATCATGATTTGAATATTTAAAATATTTAGGAAATCCTCAAAATAAGTAAGAATAAAAAATTGTAAAATTCTATTTTTGAATAAATAAATATAGCATATTTACATCCTCTGTACAAATTTGATTTACAAAAACTATAACTAAAAAAAACTATACACTCCATATCACACCCTCTAATGTCCTAACCTGCCCCCAGTCCCACACCCCGACCGTGGACCTCTCTCATCGGTCTCCTACTGTAGACTCTCTAAATATGTGGCTTTCCCTATCGTAAATGCGCATTCTGTGGCACTCCCTTCCCTGCATGTGGCCCTCCATTGACTGCCTGTGGAGCCTGTGAGTGTGACCCTCCCTCTCCTGGCTGTGCTGCCCTGATCTCTAGCCCAAGATCGGATATTGTTGTGAGCTGTAAAACTCCCTCATCTGGTGCAACTATATCACGATCTGCAGCTAGACCTCAACCTCGACCTCGACCTCGACCTCTGCCTCTGCCGGCACCCTGACCTCGGCCGCGACGTCCGCCACGACCATAACCTCGGCCTCTCCCTCGGGAGGGGGGCTCAATATGGGCCTCATCCTAAACATGGGAGATGTCAGTGAGAACTGCATCATGTGTACTCATGGTCGCGGTTGAACTAGTCCTCACAAAAGTAGGTGTATGTAGTGTAAGAGTATGTGATGTATATGTATCAACTCCAACACTACACACACCTGAACTGTGTGGTGGTGGTAACTAGGTGGGTGGGGTAACAATGTCATGCATGTATCGGGGCGGTGTCCAATCAGGGTCAGCTACATAAAGTATGCTAGTATGCTGGGTAGGATGTACATAGAGGGAATCTAGAGTAATGTATGGGGTAGCATGCGGTGGGGTGACTGATGTCCAAGGACCTGATGTGGCCAGCACTGAAGTGAAAGGCACTGACATGGACGACACTGATGTGTCTGAAGTAGCTACTGCACTGTGTACACCGTAGTGGCCAAAATGTAGACGATCTCCCCGATGGGCATACTGGCTCGCCTCGGATAGTAAGTCTCGGAACTCTGCAACGGCCTGCAAGGCATGCTGTCCATCACGTCTGAGAAAGGCGTTCTCAGCCAAGTGATATGACCTCCCAGCTCCAACCACCTGAACAAAAATTCGACATATTAGGCTACAGTTGACTGAAAGTAAATTAATTATGATCTTAATAATTATCTGACACATACTATGATACTCACCAATGCCTTAAGAGAAGGCCCAACTCCTTGATATTCGGACTCAGACAGGTGGCTCGGATTACCTACTAGTAGGCGTGTATGTCGCCGATACCATAACATGTAAGGGTCGGAAGAGGGAAGCACCTCATCGGTCCAGTCAGCCTGTACAATACTGTCCCGACGGGCATCCCACAGCTATATATATCGCATATAAAATAGACTCCAGTCAATGCCAGCTCGGCACGCCTATCAGTCATATGCAACTGCCATTCGGTGTCGAACCGATCCGGCACGAACTGGACCCGACCAAACTGTCGGAGGACATGATCGGGGAGATGCCACTCAACCACATCAAAACAAATAAGTGGCACTCTCATCATCCATATCTCCTGACCCAGTCGGCAGTAGTCTGGGAGCGTACTGAGGACCCCAGCAAAAGGCTGCCAGATAAACTACAATAACGACAAGTATATTAAAATCCGCTCGTGAACTCAAAACATATACAATGAACAAGACAACTAAAATTAAGAGCAAAATTTCATACCTCGCCTTCAATCATCCGGTTGAACTGGTCTCTATAAACGACGACTACGTGGGTCGATACGACCTCGTGGCCGAAGTCAACCTTCCACCGGCTACCTCGAGGTCTGGGTGGCAACTGCATGTTTCCCTGGCCCATGAAAAGCTCACCAGGAGCAACCACTTGTCGCCTAGATGGGGCAGTGCGAATGAATCTCTCCCACGTCCAAATCTGCAATAGTTTGAAAGCAATTACAATATTGATATATGTCATATAATATGGATTGACATGTAATAAAATTCTTACTAACCTGTAGCAAGACAAGTGGTCCTCCGATCTCCTTCGCACCCACCTGAGCTGCTCGACATAGCATCCTATACAAGCATGTCAAAGCTGCGCCACCCCAGCTGTACTGGCCGATCTCGTCAATGTCTCTCAGCAGTGGCAAGTGCATTAGCTTGACCAGGTTCTGTGACTTATTAGGGAGAAGTACCCCCCCAATAAGCCATAGAATATATGCTCAGGCATGTTGTTGTACCAATTCATCTAGAGCCTGATCTGAAAGAGGACCAAACTGCTCGACCAGCCACTTCACCCTCAGTCTACCTGCCTGTAAGTCTGCAGGTGTAGGTGCTACTTCCAATAGCTCACCACATAGAGCTATCCATTGCTCCCTCGTCAATGATGGGTCAACACCGGTAACTGCTCGCCCATTAATCCGTAGACCATATAGGACAGATACATCCTGCAATGTGACGGTGGCCTCTCCGATCGGAAAATGGAATGTATGAGTCTCTGTGCGCCACCTCTCGACGAGAGCAGTGATGAGTGGGTGGTCTAGTTTAATATGCCCAATACAATAGACACCATAGAATCCTGCGCTTAGTATATACTGCAAGACTCTATGGTCCAACGGATGCTCCCACAGGCCAGAATCTGCCCGCCAGCATGTCAACAAAATGCGTGCCTCGTCCTGCATAACAAAATGACTAGTTTAAATAATAGCATTATCACGTAATATAAAACAAAATGTAGGGTACTTTAATTGTAAGCGTAAAGTCCAACAAACGTTATTGTATACCGGATGCTCCCACATACTGTCGGCCAGATGTAGATAATTGAAAAGTGGGACCTTCTCAGGTAGATGTGCCATGAAGCCTAAACAAGTGAAATACTAGATCATAACAATAAAAGTCTCATTTAATCATAACAGAAAAACTGTAATTATTCCATAAATTACGATTTGTAAAAGAAAAGTATGCTTAGCTATTTCAAAATTTAAATTTGTGTGGTACTATATATGGAAGCAATTCACTAAAATGTAATTAATTTTTATTTCAAAAAACTCTATTAGTTAATTGTAATTTAACTATAACAATTAAACTCTAATTATTCCATCTATGACGACTTGAAAAAAAAATGTGCTCGGTTATTTTAAAATTATAAATTTGTGTGCTACTAACATGGAACTAATTAATTATTCCATAATTTATAATTTTTAAATATATATATATATATATTTGTATTTTAAGATTTAAAATTATGTGTCATTAAATATGATAAATAATTCAACAGAACCTACCGTTATCTATGCTATAACTAATATAGAAATCTTTTAATCATATAATTTTAGGGCCTTAGTTACATAAGCTTAATAATGACCATGAACATAGTGCAGTAACATGTGGATAGTTTTCCTACATAAATATTTACCAAAAAATTGAATGAGAATTTTTTTTTTTTAATAATAGGTTGATGATTACATTTATGGCATATTTGACAAAACTTAATTATTGATTTTGTAATGCTAAAAGTTTGAATAAAGTATAAAATTTTTAAATTACATAAATTTATTCTTAAATTGTAAATGTGAAAAATGCTTGCAGCATTTGAAAATATCAAGTTTATTCATAAATATTAAATTTTCAAATGGTAGAAGAACTATTTGATTAAGTATAGAATTTTGTAATACACATTTTCAATCAACTACACAATAAAAAACTTAGGCCTATGTGCTACAATTAAATGTTTTTGTATACATATTTAGTTTAATTTATTTGTGTAAATTTTTTTTTTAATATAAAACAATTAGAATATATAAAGAATTAAAAATTAAAAATGATCTATTACGAATAAAAAAAGATCTATTTAAAGAATTAAAAATTAACAATTACAATATAGTTAAACATGGGGTCATTTGCATTACAAGCTAAAAATTCACATGGACTGTCCAATTACAATCTCACAATTAAAAAGCGCATCCGTTTTACAATTCATGAAACTCATGTAAGCAATACATAGTCTTCATCGACCAAGCCGCGTCGGACATGTTTGCCTATCATGACCTGTCTGCTGGCACTCACTGCAACAAGCGGTCAAACGCTTATCTGATATATCCATCTCATTCGGAATGCGGGGCATAGATTTACAACCCTGTTTTACTTCTCGCAGACGAAGTACATTAGGCATTAAGGTCCACTGCGGATCATCCCAATAATCTTGATGCGGTAGTGGATTGAATTTAGTTTCCTAAACCCTCATGTATACAGGAAGCCTATATACTGGATCAATGTACTTGAATGTATTGTCACCGCATTCAGACATAACAGCGAGCATATAAGAACATAGATGGTGTCTTATCTTGTATTTGCCATAACTGCACGTGGGTTGATTCATGCGCATAATCTGTGTATTGCGACCTCGTCCATGAGGAAAAGATGTTTGCTCATCAAATACACGGCAGGGCCTATCAGACAATATTGGTACAAATTAATCAAGTTCATGTTTTTAGGTGTAATTAACTTCACAACATAATAATAACAATTTAGTTTACATTAGAAACTAACCTGTTGTACGATATCAACTGGAAAGTATTTCCCCTTGCGATGCCCTCCTCGATAGTTTTTTGCATCTCTCTAGGGTATTGGAACTCATTCCGTACATCTATTTCTGCTTGGGCTCCCATCTCGTCAAAATATTTTACGAGCCGTCGAAATGTAAACTCAACCATAACTGAGATAGGTAAGTTCTTTGCACCTTTCAAGACACTGTTGAAGCACTTTGCCCCCCACCGATATCCACCGTCATACCCAAGGGCCCACTCCACAGGATTCATTTTGCGGACCCAATCGATGGCATCTTGGTTAATAGCATGTATCTGTTCTAAGTAAGCATTGCACTTTCGTCGTTGATGAGCACTCCCAGCTTTCCATAGAAGTTGTTTCAGCTTCTTATTTTTAAACTTTGTGTTAAAGTTACTACAAACATGTCGAAGGCAGTGCCGATGATATCTAACAAATTGGAGTGATGAATTCAGCTAATACCGCCTCACAGCAGCTAAAATACTCTTAGCTCGATCAGATATCAAAGTCACTCTCTGTCGATCATGATAATATGTTCCTTGATATTTGAAATAAAGAACGACCAAGACTCCAAACACTCCTTGTCGACAATAGCGAATGCAAGTGGTAATATTTTGCCATTGGCAGTGACGATGGTTGCCACAAGCAACACACCAGTGTATTTGCCATATAAGAATGTACCATCTATGGTTATAACAGGCCTACAATATCTGAATCCATCGATGACGGGTTTGAAAAACCAGAAAACAAAGTGGAAGATGGGCATAATGGTTGTACCTTCGGTATATCTATGCTTCCATTGAACGATGGTGCCAGGATTAGATGCCTATAATGCATGCATGAATTTAGGCAACTGCCTATATGATTCATCCCAATCCCTGAATACTATTCTAATTGCCTTTGCCCTTGCATGCCACGCTTTCTTGTATGATATACTGTACTTCATGGTCTTTTTGATATCTTCGATGACATTCTTAATTGGCATATCAAGTTCATTCTGCATACGACAATCAAATATGAGTTGGATTATTTGGGTGTGAACATTATAAACAAACAAATATGTATATATATATAAACATTTATTTTTTATACTCACCGCAACTTGTCCCAAAAGATGAGAATCAATGTAACTGGAGCTAATATTAGTGTGGTCCCTGTTCATTCGTGGGTATAAACAATGGTGAGGACCCCTATACTGTTTTATTTTAAAAAGACCATGTTTCCTACTAAAAGATGCACGCAACCACCAATTGTAATTGTTCTTGCAAGCAGACATCTAAAGGTCTCGCTTGGAGGTTATGACCTTATACTCTCGATTATTTGTTGCATGGCATAATTTCACAGCATGTACAAGTTGCTTCTTATCAATGAAAACCATCCCTTTGTCAAACTTTGGATTTTCAGCTTTCCAGATTCGGTTACGGGGAACGACATCACGGCTACTCATGTCAAAATCATCACCCATGTGAATGTTCTCATAGAAAGGGATTTCAGGTCTAGGTGGAATGAGGGCATTTTCAGGGTCAATGGAAGCGTCGGCATTATGTTCTTCATCATCATCATCTGATCCGCCCAATAAATTTTCTTCATCACACATTTCATTCTCATCATCCTCTAAGGCGACATCAGGATCGTACATGTCATTGTCAGCAAATTGCACATAGTTCACCATTTCTGCCATATTACCAGCAACTTCAACTAGAGTGGTATGATGGCTGCAGGTGGGCACATCTTTTGTGTTATTGTGAAATTCATAATCATATCCACCACGTGAACTTGATTCCACACCATGGCCCTCAAATGTCTGTTGTGTGTAGCCCACTACATAACATTGATCTGATGCATACATAGGAGACTGAAATGCTATCGTGTCAATCCCATGTGTCAGCAATGTAGTGAACGGACAAGAATCCATCTGTGTCATATTCGGGACATTCTGTACAACCTCTTTATCAATGTACACTTCCAAACAATTTAGTAATTGGAAGCTTCCACCAATACTTAATAAGGTGTTCAACGCCTCATCGTCATTAATCGGTAATATCTTGTATTTGTTGATTGCTTGCCATTGGCGATAAGGATATCTACATTTGAAGTTCAATCGGACACTTTCCCTATAACTTGTCACCTTGGACATGAACATCGCCTCCAAATTGCTAAGTGTAGTGCCAAGTTGCACCGCATATATCCCTTTCGGCTCAGCATCATATGACACACCTTCATCGGGATCCTGAATTATGTTTTCTCCCCAGTAGAAGATAATTGGAACAGTCTCCATATATTTGCTTCAATGAAACAAAAACATTAAAATATCAACAATATCAACAATATACTTATATCGGATTTTACTTCTAAAAGAATTATATGAATTTTAACTCATTTAATTACAATTACTTGTGAGGCAAGAACTTTATTTAAGTAATCAGCAATTGTAATCCAACAATCATTATTGATTTTTTAATTAAAATATGAGTTAAAATAATTATTATGTTTTGGATTTTGTAGCTTTTTAAGAAAAAAGCTTACAACACATAAAGAATGTTGGTTTGTTTTGACATAGCTATCTATGGAACTCCTCTGTTCTGCTTTTTCTATTATTTATTACGATTAACATCATGCTCTTGTGCACGGTAAATGTAAATTTTTCTTTTTCCATGTTTCTTCTTCTTTATTTTGGTAATATTTCAGTGTTGATTTGATTTTTTAAAATTAACCTGCTTTTATTTTTGTGTTGGTTATTTGAATTTGTTTAGGAGGACACTTGGTGGAAGGAAGTTGTGAGAGTCAAAAGACAATTTATATTTTCCTATAAGTGACATTTATATCATAAGTGACATTTTTCTATAAAAATCAGCCCTCTCATTTTTGTCAATTTATATTTTCCAGAATAGAAGGAACTCTAGAGGTGAAACATTACTTCAACACCACTAAACATTACTTCAATTTATATTTTCTCCCATTTTTATTTTTCTCTCTATTTGTTTATTATTGTTTATTTTCTCATTTTTGTTCACTTATTATTTTTATTCATATAAAACAACGGCTGAGGTTTCATCTGTATGTGGAGTTTTTTTTACTCCCTATGTAGAGAGTCGTATCTTTTCTGCGTGCAGGTTCTTTTTCTCCATTTAGAATTTATTTTATATTTTGTACTCAGATTTATTTTATTAGATGAGTTATTGTTAGATGTATAATATATTAAATCTTGTGTTTTCTCATAAAAAAATAAATATAAAAATAAACAATTAAGACTTGTACTAAAATTTAAATTTCATATTGTAATTTTGACACAAATAGACACACAATGTATTCTATTATATAAATGAAGGATGTCACATTTAAAAAAAAAAAGCAAAAAAAAAAAGAGAAAAGAATAACACTCCCTGCATACAATCACTATCACATTTAATATTTGCTTAAGGATTCATCAAAAACTATCTACAAATTTAAATATAAAATTATAAATTCATAATATTTGCACCTACTTCTGAGTTACATGAATTAGGTATATTTTACATTTGTTAGAAAACTGGTATACTACCAAAAAAATAAAAACTCTATTTTTCTCCACTTCAAGAACTTTTATGGTAAGAGCTCATCATAGGTCCACATAGAAGAAAAATCTCAATCCAACCCATAGAAACACACCACACTATTCAAATATAATAACTTAATTGAGTTTTGAATAGAGATAGTAATTTTCCTCAATATCACTTCAATGAGAAACTAGGGTGGGGATGGAGAAATTATATTTTCACACATTTAATTAATTCAGTACACATATTTTTTTATAAATTTTTTACATTACATTTCTATCCTTCAATCAAATTACCAGCACACCTCTCCTTTTCTCCCTCCTTCCCTCCCTCCCAACTCAACCTAGTCCCTTGCCATTTCTTACACCGGCAGTCACCTCCCTCTCTTTCAATCATCACCACCTTCATAGCATTCCTCTCCTCTTGCCCGACATCCATTACATAGACCATCTCCATTATACTAATCAAAGTTTTAATTTGTGTATGGTGTAAAATGATGTGTATTGAGACAAAATTAAAAGTTTTAATTTGTGTATGTTGTAAAATGAATAAATGGTATATACTAACATAAGTAAGAATGTTTAAATAGAATTATTTGTGGGGATGCATTTTCCTGTTGTCACCCCCTTCTCCATTATACTAATCAAATATAGTTTTATATAATATTTGACTCCATTTCATTTTTTTTTTAAATACAATAAGACTAAAACACTTAAATTTTTTACATTTTATACTAAGTTCAAAATTAAAATATTCTTAATAAGCCTCACTCAAATGAAGTCCAACTCCAAAAGGTTCAAAATTATTATTTTTAATTCAGTTAGCAACCAAACCAAAAAAATAAAATCAAAAAGAGTAATGTTGAATTAGTAATTTTGCAACTTATTATATTATCCATTGAAAAGGATATAATAAAGGAGTAATTTTGCAATTAAAAATTAAAAAGAGTAATGTTTAATTAGTAATTTTGCAAGTTTAATTACTAACTTTGCAATTAAAATATAAGAAGAGTAACATTTAGGTGAAATTTTGTTGCATTTAAATTATTGTTTTCAGATAATTTTATATTTTTAAAAATTGTGTACTGAATTTTGAAAAACTATGAAGTAACATTTAACAAAATATGTGTATTGATATTACCAATACGATCATATTTATCAATCAATATCCGACAATGTCAGTTAATATATTGATAAATAACGGTATTCAAAGTGTAAATCTAAAATCTCGACACTAAATGGGTTAAATAACGACTGATAATTCAAACCCTAATTGTGCTAGCGATTTATACCTATAATTACAGATTATTTCCACTATTTAATTACCAATAATTACCTATAATTCAAACACTAATTGTCTCTACTATTTAAGGATGAAATTAGACATTTGGTAATGAATTACACCAAAATTTTATTTTAAAAAAGGTATACCATTTAGCATGAAATTATTTGGCTCTTAAAAATACATTTATTAGTGGCATGAAATTTTTACATTACAGTGTATACTAAATATATTTTTATTTTCATTTTTGCCAACAAATGAACATAAGCATGTTTAAAATATTGGACAAATTACAAAAAAAAAAAAAACTCTAGAGTTTTATGTATTTTTTAATTTAAACTCGAAAATTTTAATTTCATCAATTTAAATTTTGAACTTCATTCTGTGTCACAAACTACACTCATGTCCATCTCAGTTACTTTGTTTAACAATTTTTTTGTTTTTTTAAAATACATGTGGCAATATATTATTTACTCTTTTTAACTTCTTGTAAAACCACTTTTAAACTTGACCATACTAGATCACAAACTATCCTAACCATCCATTTAAATATGACCATGCACCTCACACAGTGGATAAACTCTCTCCTTCCCCATCTCTTTCGCCATTGAAACCCACATTTCTGCTCTGACCCACTTAACGTCAAAACCCACGCTGCCTCTACAATCATCCTCCCCTCCCCCTTGCCCCACAACCCATCGCCACCCTCTAAATGCACTGTTACAGTTTGAAAACCTGGTTCCATTTCTTTTGGTAAAAATACTTTACTCAAAAAATAAGTTTTGAAAAGTTTCTTTCATTTAAGACTACTCATCTTAAATGGATAGTCTATTTCTCTTCACATGGAAACTTGAGAGTAACCATCAATTATCTTCAATAAGATTTGGAAAGATACATTTCATGTTACATATTTATTTTTGGTGTCTTGGAAGAAATTGTTTCCCAACAAAACATATAAAACCTATAGAGAAGCACATTCAAGTAAAAAGTTTTGAGCTTAGTAGAAAATTAAACTCTCCCTAAACAGAGAATGTTTAAAAAAATGCATTCTTTACCATTCATAAAATTTGAGTATGTATGTGGATCAACTAAAGTTTACTATACAAGCTAAAATTGTAGAGGTGACTAACCTAGAAAACAAATAGTTCATGACACAGAGCAATACCAAAATAACTATCTAAGTTTCTGGATTTCCCTCTATTACATCATTTTCGCTTTGATTTGAAGGGGGTTTTGACGATTTGAGCTGGGGCATCGAGTAGGTAATGGTGAGTTCGCATTCTTTCGACATCATTGACGATACGAGAGTGGTAGATCAAGGACATGGTTGTGATTGAATATGAGGAAAGGGATGATGGAGGAAAGGGAAAAGATATGCCACGTGTGCATTAATTTTTTTTTTTTTTTTGGGTTAAATAAGTTCATAGAGATGAATAGATGGTTAAAATTGATATAGAATAAGAAGTTTAAGGTTTAAATTGATAAAATTAAAATTCTAGTGTTTAATTTTAAAAATGCGCGAAACCCCTTTTTTTTTTTTAATTTGCCCTAAAATATTTTTTATTAAAAAAAAAAATTAGTAAACTCTACACTATCTCAAATAGTAACATAGAGAAAATTCATGTTATGTGTGTAATTTTGTTTTTTTATTGCATGCAACAATGGATGTTGACAAGGTGATGTAGCATATTTGAACACCTCCAAAACATTAGTCAATTTGATGGGTAATAGCCTTCCCCATTGGATCAAGCATCCTTATAATAATATTAATTTATTAAAATGCTTAAAATGCATCAAACGAGTGGAGCCATCGAAGCACCACCATTAATTTAATTTTTTTATTTTAAAAAAAACCCGAATTGATTTTATAATGTGGTAACTTTTATATATGATTAAGTCACTCTATGCGACAGCAAAACATTTCTTTTCTTAAAAAATAAACTCATGCAACTAAGTGCTTGAACCTTGTACCAACTACCAAAGTACAGAAGAAACTTTGAAGACCAGATCAAATTTAGGCAATTTGTGTTGTTTTTAAGACATGCAAAATAGTTCTAGAACTTTTCTGTTTGACTAACAACATTTTACAGTTGTATATGAATTGAAAACATAAAAATAACTATACTTCTTGTCTTAATTCTTTGTTCTCATTGCTATTTTTTTTCCTCATTCTTTTTTAGGTTGGATATGTTTTGTTCATATGATCATTTTTGAATTCATACACATGTATAGATGTCCTATACAAAAATGTTTATTGAATTTGAAACAAAAAGAAATTTTGAATCACATAGCAGCAATAACTTAAGATTTGAAATAAGTCTAAGAACACAAACATGGTTATAGAACTGGATACAAAATGTATATAGATGGATAAGATTTTTCAAAATACTAAACGCTATAAAATTTTATGCGTATATATGCATTTGTATTCAATGTTATGATCAATTTTTGTGTTTATAACAAAACTATAAGATTTTTAGCTAGTGACCCATTTTGATTTATAAGATCTGTAAAGGGGCAATTCCAAAGATTCCAGTCATGGCAGAGTTTAGAGGAAGATCAGATATATACACGCGCCTTATTGAGCATCCAAAGACATTATTTCTATGATTTGAATCCATAACACTCGAATTATAATAGAATTATTTTATTTTATTTTATTTTTTATCAACATAATAAAACAACCGTACCATTACGGCAAGGGCCTCCCTTCCTCAATATGATCAATTTCTAAAAGGCATGGACTTCAAATAAATAAATAATAATAACTCTACACAACCCTTAATTTAGGCAATGTTTTATTTTTATTACCCATTATGGATATGGATATAAATATGAATGGGAAGTGTTAAAAATTGTTTCTCCAAATAGTTTTTTAATATTTAATGTAGTAGTGACCTTTTGATCACAATCTAATAAAAAGTAAACCACAATGGACTATGATGCAAATTAACAACTATACTTTGTATAATAATTACAAAAATCATTTGGTGAGTTAAGAATTTCAATGTGATTTATGATACAATAACATGATCATTTTTGTTCTTATTTTTTCTAAAAAATTTGTGAAATGTTACACTGTGTTATTGAGTGACATATAATCGCGTTGTGTTTTCAGAATACTAAATAATTTCTCGTATACTATAGCAAGAGCATCTCCATAAGATTAATTAAACTTTTAGTTATATTTTTAACTTAAGAGTTACTTTTTTTTAGTATTTATTTTAATTAGTCATTTTAGGAAACAATAAAAAGTTCTTTCCTAATTTTAAAAATTGTTTTTGCACTAAAATGAAAATTATGTAACTGTGTCAACCTTTCTTTAATTTTGAATAATAATAATAATAATACCAAACAAATCAAATATGCATATAGATACGGATACGAAACCCTAACCCTAGAACTTTGGATTATAACATTTTTACAATTCAAAACCCTAATTTCTGATTTCACAATTCAAAACTCTAACCTTAATTTCTGATTTCACATTCAATTGAAAACCCTAGAACATTTTCACAATTCAAAACCACAAGATTTTACCAATTCAAAACCAAAATTTCAATTCACAAAGTCTATTCTACCCACATTGATATCAATTTCAATTCACAACATTTTCACATTCACAAACCCTATTCTACCAACATTTTCATCAATTCACAACATTTTCACATTCACAAAACCCTATTTTATCCACATTCACATTTTCACAAATACAATAAGCACATATAAAATTCAAATTGAGAGGGAGAGAGAGACAGATAGTCATACCAACGAGAGAGAGAGCAGAGAGCGCCCCACAAAGAGAGAGAGAGCAGAGAACCCACGGACAGAGAGAGAGAGTGAGACCAGAGAAAGCGAGAGCAGAGACCGAGCGAGAGCGAGAGCAGAGAGTGTGAGAGAGCAGATCGAGAAAAAAGCTAAGTGTAAAAAGCGTGGTTGCAATTGAGGGGGGTGGGGTATTTTATATAAGTTATAAAAGTGTGGTTACAAACCACGCTTTCATTTAAAACCAGATTTTGGTTAAAAACGTGGTTATCATCCACGCTTTCTTTAGTCAACAGTAAAAGTGTGGTTTGAAACCACGTTTTCTAAAAAAATAAAATAAAATAAATAAATAAAATAACAAATAAAAAATTTAAAAAGCGTGGTTAGGAACCACGCTTTCTGTATAAATCAAATTTCCTTAAAAGCGTGATTTGTAACCACGCTTTCTTAATTAAAAGTGTTATTCATAACCACGCTTTTACGATTTTACAAATTTTCTGCGGCTGGGCCACAAAAACAGTGAAAACGTTGTTTGTAATAACATTTCAGCTTAGTTTGGAAATTCCGTCCAAACTAAGCCTAGTTTGGAAAATAAGTTGTTATTTTAGCTTATTTTAGGAAAAGCCCTCCAAAAATAAACTCCAATCTTTTCATCAAATTTAAATAGAGAAAAATGATGCCCAAACTGACTAAATAGATTGATTTGGCAAACCTGAGTGATGTGGCTTGTTTAGTGGCAAAATCCCGAGTACTATGTGGAAGATAAATACTACTGTAAGTTCGGTTGGCATCACTCTTAGATCAACAAAGAATAATCTTTCAACAAATTAAGAATCAACCAAATTCTTCACCAAACTTTAAAAGTTCAATGCTTCCTTATACATCTTAATTCAAAAAACTTGGAAGATTATTTACCTATGTACACTTGTGCTCAGGTGAGCTCAAAGTAAACATGAAAATGTAGATAGAAATTACGGAGGAAAAAAAGTTGATAGGTATTTTGTTTGAATAGGGTAAAGCATAAAGGTTCTCTGTTGTATTGGAAAGTGTTTTCAGTCCATTGGTAACTACAATTTGAAAATTAGGCAAACTATAACATTTGAAACAGATTGTACACAGGACAAATTTATCACAATCAAGGTAACCAAGATCAGGCGAAAAGATGAAATGGTTATGTATCCCTTCTTCCTACGAATGGCTCCTCGGTATAGTAGAAGCAATGGTCGATCCCCTTGGTCAAGCTTGTGCTGCACAGGCACGAAGGAAGTAGATATTAAAGATATGAATAATCCTTGGCAACTTGGCAACTTCACTCAAATTATTAACAAGAAATTAGTTAAGAAATCAATATCACCGCCCATATACATATAACCGACTTTTGCATTACTGTGGACGTCTGAGTTGTCATGGAACTTAAACTTGTGCATTCCTTGGCAACTTGAAAGGCCTCTTAGATATCGCACTATGAATCAAAGCGAGTAAAGCGATGCCATCATCATCATCATAAGCAGCCCAAACCCGGTTCAAAGAACTTGAAAAGGCCCCTTAGATATCACACTATGATTCAAGGCATAGTAACACAGCATGCCATCATCGTCATCATAAGTAGCCCAAACCTAATTTTCACCAACTTGAAATGCCTCTTGGATACCACACTATGAATCAAGGCATAGTAATGTGGCAAGCCATCATTATCATAAGAAGCCCAAACCTGGATTTCACCAACTTGAAAGGCCCCTTGGATATCACACTATGAATCAAGGCATAAGTTACGTGGCAAGCCGCCATTATCATCATAAGCAGCCCAAACCTGGTTTTCACCAACTTGAAAGGCGTCTTGGATACCACACTATGAATCAAGGCATAGTAATGTGGCAAACCACCACCACCATCCTAAGCAGCCCAAACCTGGTTTTCACCAACTTGACAGGCCTCTTAGATATTGAGTTGTGAATCAAGGCATAATAACATGGACTGCTGTCATCTATTATAAAAGTCGCCCAAACTGGTTTTTACCAAATTAAAGCGCACACCAAATTAAAATTAAAAATGACTAACAAATAGTAATAGACATCCTTTGCGTGTAGAAGTAAAAATGGTTAAAACAGTGGGATTGACTTCCATGTCTGGAAACTTGTTGATCAGTCTGTTGAGGATGATTAACTCACTCTACTGAGACACTTCCGCCTTTTTAGTTTGACTCTGGACTTTAACCTACTTTGCTCAAACACTTTGTATAGACTTTTCTTATTCACTGCTAGAAAAAGTTTAAAAAATAAAAATAAAAATAAAAACTATTTTGAGGTTTATAAAAATAGAAACAACGAGCAACAAGAAAACCATCTGGTCTGTGAGGACTTGTGTTTCGTGATATTAAGGACCAACCATTCCTTGAGCCGGGGTTGGGGTTTGTGGGAAATCTACCGTGAAGGATCAAGAATTAATCTTGGAAAGCCACTATTTGGCTATATATACGCTCATTTCAACATATTGAAGGAGGTTTTTCTTGTACTTGCAAAAGTAACTTCTCAAATTTAGTGGTCTTCGCAGATTCGTCTTGACATTTGTGGTGTCATTTTAATCCTATTCTTGTCCAAATGAGTTCAACTTATCTCCTCCACGGAAATAAGCTTATCTTTCCTATATGCTTTTTCTTCTTTTTTTCTGGTGAATTCTTTTTCTCATTCTGTTTTCTCCGGTTATGCAAGCAGAAAATTGAATTTTATATTGGAGATCTTTCTATCTCATCAAGAACAACATATTACAAAATAGATCAAGTGGTAATTAGGCTAAATTTGTTTAACAAAGTGACATTGATCTAACTCTATTTTCAAAAATTATGTTGACAAAGCAACACACACAGAACGATTTGTTTAATTGGACTCCTAAAATTAATTTGTTGGCACTTATTACAATCCCATTTACCAGCTTTGAATAAAGCATTCATGAACTACACTGGTAATCATCCGTTCAACTATTTAATGTACTAATGGAAGTTCCATGTTCTATCTTACATCTATTGTTTGTCCGAGCATGATAAGTTATCATGGAACTTCAACTTTGCATACCTTGGAAGCTCTGTTCATTTGATTAATGTATTGTAAGACTTCCTTCTTTGACCCACGTTGGTCTCACGGTCCCTATATAATCTTGCACAACAAATTAAACAATAGGAAGAATAGCTGCTAAGTATTACTAGCCATAAACAATCCAATATGGTATGAAAATTTAAAATTCCAAGAAAAAACTGATCAAAAGACAGAATAAATGACTAACAAATAGAAATAGACATCCTTCACGTATAGTAGTACCACTTAAAATGAAGTCCTACGACCTTCCAAGAGCATAAAGTTGTATCGACTTTCAACATGACAAAAGGATATGGATTAGTTGAAGAGTGAGAGAGCTTTGATGGGTGGAATTTTCACTAAATTGGGGATGAGAGTGAAAGCTTGGTGGTTTTGCGACATTGATGAACGCAGAGAGGAGATTCAGAGCAAGCAAATGAATCTTTTGGTTGAAAAAAAAAATGGATCTCAAGTAGAAAGTTTTGCAACCTTTGGATTTTCTTTTTCGCAACTTACTCGCTTTTCTTGACATAAAATCAGTTCATTTTGGTGGGAAAAAGAAGGATTGTGGTTTAGCATTTGGATGAGAAAAAATAATAATTCATTTTGTTTGTAACAAAGTAACATTGATCTAACTCTATTTTCATAAATTATGTTGACAAAACAACACACACGAGCGATTCGTTTAATTGGACTCTGAAATTAATTCGTTGGCACAAAAGTCTTGAGAACCTCAAAGGAAGAATACACTAGAATTGGAAAAACAATTCAACTACCAAAAACACTAAATCACTCCAAAAGATTATGACTATGACCATAAAATGCGAGCGCATGCAAAGCATAGAAACAAGAAAATAATTATCAAATAAACCTTATGAAAATGAAACAACTTCAGTAATTTGAGATCGAAAAATGTTGTAAAATGTTCTAAGAATGTAGAGTTTACTCTATCGACATGACCAGCTCCTTTCTCGATTCTTCGAGGACCGTGGTGCCGCTCCAGGTTTGTTTGAGGTCTAAGCTTTGTCCTGCATGGACGTGAAGGAAAGTGGAAATTTAGCAAGTGGTTAATCCTTTGCTTTGTGCACAGATTTGTTGGTGATCAATAATCGGTATGTAAGAGTGTGAATTCAACTCAGTATAATTCTTAATCCGGTCAGAGGCCCAACTGCAGGAGCCAAAACAGAGCTTCGAAGTTCAGCGAAGTAAAATCAACATAAAGTGTATCTGCACTTGCTTTGATAGGATAATGCATGATTTAATAATAAACAAAATGAATTCTCGTCTTGCCTACAAACAGTTTTGCAACACCAAAGTTAAATACCACCATAGAAACTCGAATTTTAAGGATATGCAAAAGCTAATGACCACTCTTCTTTGTGACAAGCATAATAAGATTGCATTTCAATGGTTCCCTTGGCCAAGCATAAATTTTGGCATATGTGTATATTATTATAACAAGCAACCATCCTTATGAACAAATAATAAAATTTACAGAATAACCTTCTACATTTCTTCATTTAGAAAAAAGGGTGTCAACGATTTAAATCGCCAAACTCATCTACTACTTGAACAAAATTTAAACATTCATGCTTACGAAGCAGATAAATAATGGATTAGGAAAAAGAAAGGAAAAAAAAGTGGAAAAACAAACATTTATAGCATGTGGCACATACCCAAGTATAAAAAAGCAAACTAGTTCACGTAATTACTTTTGAACCAATATGTCAAACTCTGTGCATAATGATTCATTAATACCTTGAAACATTTTCTCCAGAAGTGTGAATGTTGTGTACGCAATCTATTGCAAATATAACAACCTTTCCCTTTTTTTTTTTTATTATTAAATAAATGATTTGAACAACTATAATATTGAATCCTTTATTCCCCTTTCTTTGTTAAGAAAAAAAGGACCCTACCAACTCATCCAATGCTTCAAATAACTTCCATTTTAAGATTCATGAATGCTAAAATCCAATGGGAGAAAAGAATAATAAAGCAAGGGAGTGCAGGTGCACAACATGTGGCACATGTAAAGCAAGCATGAAAAAGGGAAGCATTGAGACAATCCCTATGATAATAGATACCAATGCGAAAAGCAATCACCATTTATGGTCCAACCTACATTGAGCTCAATCAATGTGGATTTCCAATTTGGAGAATTGAAAAAATAGAAGAAATTTTTTTCTGTGTTTTTTTCCTTTTGGGCTAGACAAGAAGACAATAAAGGGAAATAAGCCCCCCGATATCAAGGTTGTGAGCAAAGTGGCCCAGTAAAACATAGAAAATTTGAAAAGAATTAAGAAAAATGTTCCATCCACACAATTTCCTCCCCCACAATCCCCACAAATGAGGTGGCAATACATAATGCAAGTTCTATACCAATTGGAGTGTGGGTCAACTTCTGAAATTTTGCTTGCCACCTCATCATTTGTGGGGATTGTGGGAGAGAAAATTGTGAAGAATTAATATTTTGATTGAGCCCTCATTAAGGACAATATCCTCACTATACGCTCTATTACTTTCACCAGGTAAATTTGCTATCTTTCTACAATTTTGAACTTCCCTTGCTATCTGCTTTGGATTTCATTTCCATTTCTTTTTTTCCCTTGTGATCTCAATGTTTTCAAACTTCCTTTATTAGTGTCACTCTTCCCTTCCTTTATCAGTTTTTTTAGCCAAGGTCTTATGTGTACTAACAAAATCAAACGTTCAAACACATAAGGTATGCCATTTCAAATTGGAGTGCTTCACGTCTCACCTGACAACTGAACTCGACAATCATCACTGAAATGCTACGAACAACGGTCTCATCCTCTTCTTCATAAGATTTCTCATCACTTGTGAACATTTGAAGGCAAATAAACTATAGGTGCAAAAATAAGAAAAGAAAAAACAGGTTTCATTTGTCTTTTGAGCCAATACTAAGAACATATGCATAGTAATACAAATATACAAAATAATTAAAGGAAGGAGAGACATTTTTGTCAACTCAGGAAGCTCTAGAAGCCATTCACTTTACAACAAGAAAAAAATCAGGTAAGAATGTACCTTGGTAAAAACAAATCGCTGATGTGCTACCTCCAAAAATACAAACATCCTTGATTATCTCACTACGTATGAACCTCTGAAATAGCAAAAGTTATTGTTAAGAACACTGAAAGAGATATAAAAACAGAATTGTTATACTTTCATGTATATTCTTCCATAGACAAAAAGCCACAATCTATAGAAACTAATATACCAAATTAAAACAATAATTATGATAATGATGGGAACAACAACAATAGTGATAACACTAGCAAACTAACGTGAAAATAGTGGCTTAGAACAACTAATAAACAATTATTCAAAATTCATTATTTTGTTGATAGTAAAATTTTACACTATACATGAAAGTAAAATTTTACCATCTTAATTTAGCATTTTTGTGTTTGTGTTTGTGTTGTTAAGTGGGTGCATATTGGTTGTAGATGATCCGAAGAACTCTCATTTGAGAGAGCTTGAAAGAGCAAAGTGAGATTAACTTTATGCATAACTGATTTTCTTGATTTCGAGAGTTTACGCAAAGCCATTAATAAGTGTGATGGTGTGATAGACATGAGATCAAGTAAATTAAATTAAATTTAAGATTTGATGAGTTTCGAATATGATTAAATTGAAAAACAAAAGCAAATTACAAATTAAAAAGTAAGCAAGCCCAAGTCGTGCGAAATGTAATAATGAAGAAGATGAAAAGATATGTAGATAAACTGAAAAATAGTGGAAAAAAGAAATATATATATATATACACAAAAGTAATAAACACTGAAAAAATACATGTAAAGTAAGAAATAATATTATGAACATAAAAATAAAGAAAATGAAAAGATATGCAGATGAACTAAAAATATTTAAAAATATATATACACACAAAGTAACAAACACTGAAAAAATGCATATAAAGTAAAAAATAATATTATACTGACCTTGTAATGATTTTTTGCAAATAATCAAACTTGCAAAATGTAACAATGGAGAAGATGAGTTATTACGAGAAAATAAAAGATGACTAGAATAAACTGAATAGAGAAATGTGTGTGTGGAAGTTGTAACAATTGTCGGTTTCTTTTTTTTTTTTTTTTAAATTGAGATTGAGAGTGAGATAAATATTATTGTGAGTGATGGATATAGATGAATATTTTATTATTTTGGGATAAGTATTATTATGGGTGATAGATATGGATGAATATTTTATTATTTTTTAATTTTATCTTTTATATAAGGAGAAGGAGTGAGAAGGTTTGAAGAGTGGAAAGGGAGGTAAAGGGAAGTGCCACGTAATATTTTTTTTCTTCAAAATTATGAGAATTTAGAATTCAAGTTTTAGAGTCTTTTGACTTAACAACTACATTTGGTTATATAGATAGTATAGATATAGATAATACAAAAAATTAAAAAGTCACTATCCTATTTAAGTCATATCATCTTATTTAAATCACATCACCTCTCTAATACATCACATCAAATCCAATCCAAACCCAACCCATATAAGTCAATAAGTTAAAAAGTATACTTTTTTAGAATATCCCCAACCAACCCTAAAATACTTCCCCACACGTGTCCTTCACAGACCATTAATTAAATCTAAAATGAGGGATCTCATGCATTAGAATTTATTTGGGTGCACTTAGAATTTACTTTTCCAAGGATTTTTCACTAAATTTTTCAATGATAAAACAAAAACTACATAAAATTATACATATTATCGTCGACTCAAATATATACGTGACATGGAGTAATTACTTATCCTTATATATGACATATTAAAATATATATAAAATTATACACTTTACATGTGTCCTGCAAATGTCATGTCTTACATATTTTGAAAATTTTCTATGTCGATGTGTCCATTTCATATCACATGTCCGTATTTCTTAGGGTCTACTCGTAAAGTCATCTCTAAAGAACATGAAATAAGGTTGTGGTTTGAGAAATAACCAAAAGTAGAAAGGTTTACACATTCAAACCTGTCCAAATTCTTGTTCTCTACTTTAGAACAAATCGAGCACTTAGATTATCTTAGAATTTTCAAGTGATTATTTTTATCAGTAACTAAGGAAAGAAGGGGGAAAAAAGATTTCATACTAAGAAAAAAGAAAGAAAGAGAGCAAATGATGTCTTAAAGAAAAGATACAAGCAAATCACACCATATAAAAATGGTAACAAGGCACAATAAAATATAATCACTTGAATGTAGAAAGATAAAATTAAATCATGTAGATGTAAAAATGGCCCCATCTCTTATGAGGAAAGGAGACATGCAAAGATTAGATGAATTGTGGACCAATCCCAACCTTTGTGTAACACATTAATAAACACTATCAGCAACTAAATCTGCAAGTCTGCAACCAAAGATATGTTTCTATCATCTTTTTTCTTTTTTATAGGTACCAAAGATATGTTTCTATAACCAATGATTGAAGCAAATAAGAGGTGCTTCAGAGTCATAGATTGAATTGAAGGGAAAGCTTATAGATGAATCCCCTGCCTCATGATTTGGAGCAAAGAGAGAGACAAAAAAGCAAGGTTGCTAACTCCATGAATTGGAGTAGAAGCAAGAAATGATCTAATCAAATTGAATATAAAATTATTGATTAGATAGTAGAGCTAATCACAAGAAGCAATTAGTTTGAAAATCCACTAGAGCTTCAAAGGAGATTAAGGTCAAAACCTCCAATTTCTTGCATACTAGAATGCATAAATAGAGATTCAGGGCATCAAAACTTTCTCAATGTCTTTCTATGACCATGATTTTTCACGTCACTAAATCATAGAGGTTGTGGCATTATATAGTCTTACATTAGGGTTGGGGTTTGGATTATTTTTTTAATTTTTTTTTTTGAGTAGATGAGTCATAAGTTTTATTCCAAAAAAATTAATATTAAAATGAAGCTCATTACATGCCTTAAGGCAACAACATCCTACAAAGAGGGAAAAACGTGTCTAGCTTCTACACAAAACATAATCTACCAAGTAGATCCAAAAAGGTTCAAAATGAAGCCAAGCATAGGAAACACAACTGGTGCCAATAAATTAATGATATAAAAAAATCAGCCACCTAAAACCCACCAATTTCAAAGCATCCAACCCATGGGGGAAACTAGACTGTGGTTTTGGCAGAACCAATCCATAGTTTTGGGGGGGGGGGGAAACTAGCACATGGTTTTGGGCTAGTAGAACAACATGTCACTAGAGATGACAACTCAGCCCATGGTTTTGGAAAAACCAGCCCATAGTTTTTTTTGGGGGGGGGTGGGGGGCGGGAGGGAGGAAACCACCCCACAGTTTTGGACTCGTAGCACAGCACGTCGCTGGAGATGACAGCTCCTCCCAACGCACATAAAAAATAGTCTCAATTTGATCCGATGGATATGAAACAACGTTCTAGAATATGCTTTTTCATTATTGTTGGGCAACTCGCGCCACAACTAGGTTGAAATACGTTTTTACAATGCGCTTTTATTATTGTTGGGCAACTCGATCCACAACTAGATTGAAAGGCCTAGTCCAAATTCGAAATAAATCTTTTTTAAGTAGTCCAGAATAGTGACTTTTGCCCATCTTGTGCTCATCTTATCCTCGCACTAGGGCCAAGAAGCACAAACACGTTGTCACGACCCAAACCCGCCCCTATGGGTTTAGCACCGTAACCGGCCAGTAATCCGAGATTACCGAAGGCCTGCTTAACAGTAATACAGTAATACAGAGTACAGGGGCTTGGCGGAAGCCAATACAGTAATTAAACAATGTCCAATGAGCTGTGACAGTCTACATGCCCAAAAAGATTTTTCACACATATTTACAGAACAGTATATATACATACATATCATCCGGGGAAACAGGGACCTAATCTCTGTTACAGTACAGTACAGTGCAAACATACAGTCTATACAATATTACAAAAACAGTACGGAAAGGGGATAACTAAAACACCCCTAAGCCTTAGCTTGGCAAACTCGGGACCTCGCAGTGAGGCACAGTGGTTGGCTTGACAAAACTGGAGTTACCCTGACGCTTCTAGCTTGGGTCCGATGCTTGTACACCTACAGATATATATGAGCAGTGAGCTAAAGCTCAGTGAATAACATAATGCGTAAAGAGGTTTAGAATGAATGTCCTTACAGTAATGAAAATAGTTCATTAAATCAGTATTTCAGTCTTTCAATCAATCAATCATATGTGGTACATCCATTAGCATAACAGTAAACAGTAGGTCTTAAAAGATTGAACAGTAATGATAGCCATCAGTCAGTAAACAGTAGTGGTTCCACGAGGGAACCGACAGAGATCTCTGTAACAGTAACAGTAAATAGGTGCTAAGGATGCCACAGTACAATTCAAAATATAGGACACACATTCATTCAGTAAACAATATCAGTTCAGTAAACAGTTCGGTTCAGTATTCAGAAGTTAAACATTTTGAACATATCTTTACACAATTGTTACTCACAGAGTTCTGGGCTACAGTGAACTAGAGCGTCTCCTCGGAAAGCCAACCCTATACAGTTAACAGATTAAACACACACTAAGTTTCACAGTTGGGGAAAGATAATAACTTAATCCCTAAATTTGCCTCGGTGTGTTCTATATCTATATCCTCTTTAAGATGCCTTAAATATGCCCTAGGAATGCCTAGAATGGAAAGAGGATGTAAGGATGCACTTTTGAACACTTTACAAAATTTGCTGAAAACAAGGGTCTCGCTCGAGCGAGGATTCCTTCGCTTGAGCGGACATGCAGACAAAGGATCTTCGCTCGAGCGTGGATTTCGTCGCTCGAGCGGACTGCGTGCTACAGTAAAAATACTGGATGCTCAGAATTTACGCTCGATGCTCGCTCGATGCTCGCTCGAGCGTGAGACACAGCTTTTCGCTCGAACGTAGGTCCCTTCGCTCGAGCGTATGCCTGCGCGCACCAAGATTCTGAAAGCTTGAAATTTACGTCGAGCCACCATTCCTTCGCTCGAGCAGAGCTCAGAAGAAACGATGGTCGCTCGAGCGTAGAAGCCAAATTCTGAAATTTTCAGATTTGCCTCCTAAGCTCAAACCAAGCATTCCTAAGCTCAAAACTCGACCTCTTGGGCCCAAATTCTGGAAAACACATCTAAACTCAATATACAACAAGTTTTAAAGCTCAATTTTTGAATTTAAAGCCCAAGGGTGAGTCAATTAAATCCAAATTTCAAACCCAACTTTCATGAATATGAAGAACATGCAAACATGCATGAATTTAAACCAATTTAGAACTTCAAAGCTTGCTCAAATGAGCCCAAATCTTGCAAAACATGATGAAATCATGAACTTAACATAATTATGAGCATGCATGTAACATTTAGCCATGGAAACAACTTAAAACTCAACAATCCAAACATGCATGCATGAATTAAGCTATAATTCCACACTATTGAACTAAATCATGCCTTAGTTCACTAAAGACCCATGATTCATGCAAGAATAAATTCAAATGCACAATAAGGAAGGTTAATGATCTACCTTAGGTCTCCAATGTAGGGTACACAAGCTCAAAATGTGATCTATACTTCAATTCTCCAAGATACCAAGCAATCCTCAAGAACTCAAGATGAAATCACCCTTCTAGATCTCTTCCTCTCTCTATAATCGGCAATAACAAGGAAAAGAGGCTGAGCAATGTTTTGTCTAAGTGTGTTCAAGTCTCCAAAAAGGTCCATGTAATGGGCCACTAAGGGGCAATATAGTAAATAAGTCTAATTCATGTAACTTACCAACATTTACTCTAATTTAATCATACCTAATCAGTTTTCAGATAATTACCCATAAAATTACATAAATTCTAATTAACACAGAGCATCAATCGATTTCAGATTCAGTCGCCGATAAGGCCTTCAATTAGCAGTTTAAACATAAAAACTGAACAGATAATTAAACAGTCAAACAGATAAAATGCAATTCAAACAGATACAGGCAATCAATTCAGTTTTAGATTTCAGTCGGTCAGTTCAGTATTTCAATTACTTCAATTATCAGTCACAATGAGTCTCAGTTTATCCATAACCGGTAGTTAATCGGCAATCAGTGTGAGGGTTATTACACATGTATTGACACAACACAGACACATTGATATGAAAATTTTCAAAAAATGATGGACACGACAAGAAGGAGACACGTGCAAAATAAGATTTTATATATTTATTATATAAAATAAATAACTATTAGTTTGAAAATCCAAGAATCAATTGGTTAGATGGCAGAGCCAATGACAAGAAGCAATTAGTTTGAAAATCCACTAGAGCTTCAAAGGAGATTAAGGTCAAAACCTCCGATTTCTTGCCTGCTAGAATACATAAATAGAGATTCAAAGCATCAAAACTTTCTCAATGTCTTTCTATGACCACAATTTTTCATGTCACTAAACCATAGAGGTCATGGCAATATATCATCTTAGATTAGGGTTGGGGATTGGATTTTTTTTTGTTTTTGGATAGGTAAGTGATAAGTTTTATACCAAAAAAAAAAAAATTAAATATTACAATAACGGTCATTACATGCCTTAAGGCAACAAAATCCTACAAAGAGGGGAAAACGTGTCTAGCTTCTACACAAAACATAATATACCAAGTAGATCTAAAAAAGTTCAGAATAAAGCCAAACATAGGAAACACAACTGGCGCCAGTAAATTAATGATATACAAAAATCAGCCACCTAAAACCCACCAATCTCAAAGCATCCAACCCATGGTTTTTAGGGAAACTAGACCGTGGTTTTGGCAAAACCAGCCCATAGTTTTGGGGGAGAAACCAGCACATGGTTTTGGGCTCGTAGCACAGCACATCACTGGAGATGACAACTCAGTCCGTGGTTTTGGCAAAACCAGCCCATAGTTTTGGGCGGGAACCAGCCCGTGGTTTTGGGCTCATAGCACAGCACGTCATTGGAGATGACAGCTCCTCCCAGCGCACATAAAAAGTATCCTCAATTTGATTTAATGGATACGGAACAACGTTTTAGACTATGCTCTTTCACTATTATTGGGCAACTCGAGCCACACTAGGTTGAAACACGATTTAGAATGCGCTTTTATTATTGTTGGACAACTCGGTCCACAACTAGATTGAAAGACCTAGTTCAAATTAGAAATAAATCTTTTTTAAGTAGTCCAGAATAGTGACTTTTGCCCATCTCGTGCTCATCTTATCATTGCACTAGGGCTAAGAAGCACAAACACATATCGACACAAACACAAACACAAACACACTGACATGAAAATTTTCAAAAAATGATGGACACGACATGTGGGAGACACGTGCAAAATAGGATTTTATATATTTATTATATAAAATAAATAATTATTAGTTTGAAAATCCAAGAAGCAATTAGTTAGATGGAAGAGCTAATCACAAGAAGCAATTAGTTTGAAAATCCACTAGAGCTTCAAAGGAGATTAAGGTCAAAACTTCCGATTTCTTGCTTGCCAGAATGCATAAATAGAGATTCAAGGCATCAAAACTTTCTCAATGTCTTTCTATGACCACAATTTTTCATATCACTAAACCATAGAGGCCATGGCATTATACAATCTTAGATTAGGATTGGGGGATTTTTTTTTTTTTTGGGTAGGTAAGTCATAAGTTTTATACCAAAAAAATTAAATATTACAATGAAGCTCATTACATGCCTTAAGGCAACAACATCCTACAAAGAGGGGAAAACACGTCTAGCTTCTACAAAAAACCATAATCTACCATGTAGATTTAAAAAAGTTCAGAATGAAACCAAGCATAGGAAACACAACTGGTGCCAGTAAATTAATCATATACAAAAATCAGCCACCTAAAACCCACCGCATCCAACTCATGGTTTTTGGGGAAACTACACCATGGTTTTGGAAAAACCAGCCCATAGTTTTTGGGAGGGAAACCAGCACATGGTTTTGGGTTCGTAGCACAGCACGTCACTGGAGATGACAACTTAGCCCGTGGTTTTGGGAGGAAACCAGCCCACAGTTTTGGGCTCATAGCACAACACCTCACTGGAGATGACAGCTCCTCCCAACGCAAATAAAAAGTAGCCTCAATTTGATCCGATGGATACAGAACAACGTTCTAGAATATGCTCTTTCACTATTGTTGGGCAACTCGAGCCAAACTAGGTTGAAATACGATTTAGAATGCACTTTTATTATTGTTGGGCAAGTCGGTCCACAACTAGATTGAAAGACCTAGTCCAAATTAGAAATAAATCTTTTTTAAGTAGTCCAGAATAGTGACTTTTGCCCATCTTGTGCTCATCTTATCTTTGCACTAGGGCTAAGAAGCACAAAGATGTATCAACACAACACAAACACTTTGACATGAAAATTTTCAAAAAATGATGGACACGACACGTGGGAGACACGTGCAAAATAGGATTTTATATATTTATTATATAAAATAAATAATTATTAGTTTGAAAATCCAATAAGCAATTAGTTAGATGGTAGAGCTAATCACAAGAAGCAATTAGTTTGAAAATCCACTAGAGCTTCAAAGGAGATTAAGGTCACAACCTCCAATTTCTTGCCTGCTAGAATGCATAAATAGAGATTCGAGTGCATCAAAACTTTCTTAATGTCTTTCTATGACCACGATTTTTCATGTCACCAAACCATAGAGGCCATGGCATTATATAATCTTAGATTAGGGTTGGGGTTTGGATTTTTTTTTTTTGGGTTTGGTAGGAAAGTCATAAGTTTTATACCAAAAAAATTAAATATTACAATGAAGTTCATTACATGTCTTAAGGCAACAACATCCTACAAAGAGGGGAAAATGCATCTAGCTTCTACACAAAACATAATCTACCAAGTAGATCTAAAAAAGTTTAGAATGAAGCCAAGCATAGGAAACACAACTGGCGCCAATAAATTAATGATATACAAAAATCAGCCACCTAAAACCCACTAATCTCAAAGCATCCAGCCCATGGTTTTTGGGAAAACTAGACCGTGGTTTTGGCAAAACCACCCCATAGTTTTTGGGGGGAAACCAACACATGGTTTTGGGTTCGTAGCATAGCACGTCACTGGAGATGACAACTCAGCCTATGGTTTTGGCGAAACCAGCCCCTAGTTTTAGGGGGCAACCAAACCATGGTTTTGGGCTCGTAGCACAGCACATCACTGGAGATGATAGCTTCTCCCAACGCACATAAACAAGACCCTCAATTTGATCCAATGGATACGGAAAAACGTTCTAGAATATGCTCTTTCATTATTGTTGGGCAATTCGAGCCACAACTAGATTGAAATACGTTTTTAGAATGCGCTTTTATGATTGTTGGGCAACTCGGTCCACAATTAGATTGAAAGACCTAGTCCAAATTAGAAATAGACCTTTTTAAGTAGTCCAAAATAGTGACTTTTGTCCATTTTGTGCTCATTTTATCCTTGCACTAGGGCCAAGAAGCACAAACACATATCGACACAACACAAACACGTTTACATGAAAATTTTCAAAATATGATGGACGTGACACGTGGGAGACACGTGCAAAATATAGGATTTTATATATTTATTATATATCATATATAAAAATAAATAATTATTAGTTTGAAAATCCAAGAAGCAATTAGTTAGATGGTAGAGCTAATCACAATAAGCAATTAGTTTGAAAATCCACTAGAGTTTCAAAGGAGATTAAGGTCAAAACCTTTGATTTCTTGCCTTCTAGAATGCATAAATAGAGATTCAAGACATCAATACTTTCTCAATGCCTTTCTATGACTACGATTTTTCATGTCACTAAACCATAGAGGCCATGGCATTATATAATCTTAGATTAGGGTTGGGGTTTGGATTTTTTTTTTTGGGGAGGGGGGAGGCGTAGGTAAATCATAAGTTTTATACCAAAAAAATTAAATATTACAATGAAGCTCATTACATGCCTTAAGGCAACAACATCCTGCAAAGAGACGAAAACTCATCCAGCTTCTACACAAAACATGATCTACCAAGTAGATCGAAAAAAGTTCAGAATGAAGCCAAGCATAGGAAGCACAACTGGCGCCAATAAATTAATGATATACAAAAATCAGCCACTTAAAACCCACCAATCTCAAAGCGTCCAGACCATAGTTTTGGGGGGAAAACCAACACATGGTTTTGGGCTCGTAGCATAGCACATCACTGGAGATGACAACTCAGCCCCTGGTTTTGGAAAAACCAGCCCATAGTTTTGGGGCGGAGCCGGCCCATGGTTTTGGGCTCATAGCACAGCACGTCATTGAAGATGACAGCTCCTCCCAACGCACATAAAAAATACCCTCAATTTGATCCAATGGATACGGAACAACACTCTAGAATATGCTCTTTCATTATTGTTGGGCAACTCAAGCCACAACTAGGTTGAAATATGTTTTTAGAATGCGCTTTTGCTATTGTTGGGCAACTCGGTCCACAACTAGATTGAAAGACCTAGTCCAAATTAGAAATAAATCTTTTTTAAGTAGTCCAGAATAGTGACTTTTGCCCATCTCGTGCTCATCTTATCCTTCTACTGGGGCCAAGAAGTACAAGCATGTATAGACCCAATACAAACACATTGACATGAAAATTTTCAAACAATGATGGACACGACACGTGAGAGACACGTGCAAAATATAAGATTTTATATATTTATTATATATCATATATAAAAATACGTAATTATTATATGTCATAAATATAAATATTTAAATGAAAGATAATAACTTTTAAAGGCTAAATGACGAGAATGGATATAAATTTACATTGTTTTTATTTTATCATTGAATTCCAAGTTATTTATTCAAACGTGTGCATGTTTTTCATGTGTGGCCAAGTTTTAGGAAGTGTCCAGCGATTGTCTTGCCGTTTCATATCAATGTCAGACACAACATGTTAATTTTCTCATTAGTGTTTGTGCTTCTTAGTATTGGGATAATCTTTATCATGTTAATTTCCAAAATTTATATTCATTTGGGTTTAATGAATTAATTTATTTTTGTAGGAAAAACATATCAACTAACGTGATGGTTTACAGAAGAGCACAATCCACAATGCATCAATTACATGTTTTTGTTCCTAAACATTGAAGAGGAATTTACTTCCCATGCTTCAAGCACTAGTGCACATGAGATAATTAAATCCAACACCCCCTTTCAACTATTAGGAAATACCATTTTGTCCTTTTCAACTACGAAGATGCAAGAAAAGAGAACTTTTGAAATCAAAAAATGCAACTGAAAAATTGAAGAGAAAAGAAGAGAAATAGATGGAAGACCGTGTTACTGTAAAAAATAGAATTTCGTGATTCTAATTTCTATAGAACCCTAGTTCATCTCCTTAACCATTCACAATATGCATTTTGTTTTAGCTGAACACGGTCATAATTTGAAATAATTTTTGGGACCAGAAACGTAGGGGATTGACTATCACAATTTTATGTATAGGGATCAAAATGGAATTCGGTACAAAGTACAAGGGTGCAAAGTGTAATTTACCCTTTTGATTATTTAGTTACCTTATTTAAATATACTAATATGTTTGGTAACCTAGGAGAGAAAAGAAAAGAAATGATTCCTTAAGTAATAAGAGAAAAGAAAAGAAAAGAAATGATTGTGATTTCTCTCTTTTTTGTTTGGATAAGGAAGAAATAAAAGAAAAGAAATGATTGTGATTTCTCTCATTCTTATTTGGTTAGGTTTCATTAAGAGAAAAGAAAAGAAATTATTTTATGTTATATTACCAAAATAATCTTTTATATTTTCAATCATTTTATTTCTTTTATTTTTATAGGGACAAAATTGGTATTATGAAAATAGTGGTTTCTTTTCTCTCCCAATCTCTCCACTTTTGGGAAGATTGAAAATGTGGCTTATAAAAGAAATGAGTTTCTCTCTATTTCTCTCTATTTCTTCCCATTTTTCTCTACTTAGGTTATCCAAACAAATAAGAGAAATACATATCACTCTATTTCTTTTCTTTTCTCTCCAAATCACTCAATCCAAACATAGTGTAATTCTTATGGATACAATCACGGACTCACCCGATAATTTATTATTTTGCAGTAACCTGCACTTGGGTATATATATTCAAAGTCATTACACCTATGGAGGTATAAAAGCCTCTTTCAGTATTCATCAACTTTTGTAGGTCTAAGATCAGTCATGAACCACTGTCATTGGAACTACACGGAGCTTAGTATTTATTCAAGTAACTCTTGTATACATGTAGTGTAGATGGGTAGCGCCTCCATTTGGAATTTTCTAGGTTTCCATGGGTACCATTTGGCAATCAATCCAAATGTGCGTGTTTTAGTTTACAAAGCAAGCATTGTTTCAACTGTTGCACCAAAAGAATAATTAGTGTTCATACAAAATGCCAAACACTGTTCAAAAACTAACCTCTAAAAAGCAAGTTTATAATGTATAGAAAGTAAGAGATAATGATTAACAAGTTATAGGAAGATCAATTAAACTTACTGAATTATGAGCCACAAGCATCGGTGTTTCTCACTGTATCCATCACTCGTTTCCATGTGTATCTCATTCTACATGCTTTAAAATCTTCATATCATTAACAATAATTGGCATACATTCACTTTCCATCCCTATGAAGAAGTTCAATAGCCAACCTGTATGTAGGTACCCATACTTGGAATCATTCCATTCACACATTTATTCAAACAGTTTTCAGGCGATCCATAGGATCTACCTCTTCGCATTCTTCGAAGTACCCATAAATCATCGTCAATTATTACATCATCTGGCTCCAAATGCATCTCTGCTATTGAATCAAAATGGTACTTACCCAAAACGACGTCTCAAAATACTGGTATATATTGAATATCTCTTTGAATATCATTTTGCTCTTTTTTTTTTTTTTTTCTTAATAATATTTTAGAGAATCAAATGCACTCATTTTTTGACCAATTCATTATTTGAATATCATTGCTCTTTTTTTCTTTTTCTTTTTCTTTTTTATTTCTTAATAATATTTTAGAGAATTAAATGCACTCATTTTTTGACCAATTCATTATTTGAATGAACTAAATAAATAATTAAAAATAATTTTAAATTTAAATAATAATATAAAATTTATTTAAAAGGTATAGAAAAATAATTTTGAATTAATTAAATTTTAAACATTTTATTAGAATATATATATATATATATATTGCGGTTGTTATATCATCAATTATATATTTTAAGTTCATAATAAGAAATAGATATCATAAAATAAAAATAATTGGTAAAGATGAAAAAATAAAAAAAAATTACAAAAATATATATTTATGATAAAATAAAAATAAATTTCATTTTATAAATTTTTTAGTTTTAGTTTATTCTATATTAAAGTTTGTCATAAAACTTTAACATATCTTTTAGAAATAAAACAATATACATATTGTGGGGATATATTTTCTGAGTACCAACACGTGGCAAGGTGACGCCGACGTGTCAGTCGAGGTGCCACGTGTCCTGGTCGTAATGCCGAGGTGATCTCGGCTAGGCCGAGGTTACCTCCGAAGATATCGGAATCCGAGATAAGCGGATAAGGGACAAGAGTCCTAGAATGAAGAGGGAACTCAACCTGGATATGGACAAGAGTCCTAGATATGGAGAAGACTTCAGTTTGGGTAAAGATAAGACTCTTAGAGAGTTTATCCTAATCCCATTGGGAGTCCCAGATTAGCAGTAATCCTGAGTCCATTAGAGTTAGGCTCTCATTGGGACTGGGATTGAGTTGGCTATAAATAAGAGGCATCCCCATGGGTCTAAAGTATGTTTTTTATACTCAAGCTTGTGAGTTGAATACTTGATTATCATTGAGAGATATACTGACTTGATCGTCGGAGTGCCCCCGGGTGGAAGAACCACCATCGGAAACTTCTCTTTACGTGTAGGGATGACAAGGTGTCATCTATTCTCACTGTGTTCTACCATTTGAATCACTAAGGAGGGCAGTGATCGGAAAATCACTCACAATTTGGCGTCTGTGGGAAAGAAAGAAGAATAGATGGCCAATAACGGACAGAAGGATCAGATTGAAGACAACACTCCTGCTGGGAGTAGGAGACCTATCGACCTTGACGTTGAAGGGGACGACCGCAACACAGAAACTCATGACTAGAGTCATGGAGTGAAAGACGCCGGCCAGGAAGGTGACGCATCAAAGACAACAGATCGAAGCGGATACTACAACAAAGATGACCTCCAAGTATGGAAGGATAGATACCTGTGGAAGAACGAAGACCCTTCCAGAAAGGATGCAAAGACAGGGGGCATGAGTGCTCCCAAGGAGATGACATTCAAGTATAGAAGAGCTCAGCCTAAATGAGCAGATCCTGGATTCTAGATCCCGGATCCGAGAAGACATCATCTCGGCCTAGATGAGTGGGCCCGAGAAGACGAGAACTCAGCCTAAGTGAGCAGATCCTGGATTCTAGATCCCGGATCCGAGAAGACATCATCTCGGCCTAGATGAGTGGGCCCGAGAAGACGAGAACTCAGCCTAAGTGAGCAGATTCTAGATCCCGGATCCTAGAAGACATGATCTCGGCCTAGATGAGTAGGCTCGGGAAAAAAAGAACTCAACCCGAGTGAGCAGATCTAAGAAGATAAGATCTCGGCGCTTAAGTCCGAGAAGAGAAGAGCACAGCGAACAGATCTAAGATCCTAGAGGATAAAAAGGAAACACAGAAGATCAGACTAAAGTTGGCCGGGTTGAAAACGCCGGCTTGAATCCAAGAAGATGCTTAACCGTAGTTAAGCCAAGAAGATTCTTAACCCGAAGTTAAGACCAAGAAGATGTTTAACCGTAGTTAAGACCAAGAAGATGCTTAACTGTAGTTAAGCCGAGAAGATTCTTAACCCAAAGTTAAGACCAAGAAGATGCTTAACCGTAGTTAAGCCGAGAAGATTCTTAACCCGAAGTTAAGACCAAAAAGATGCTTAACCGTAGTTAAGCCGAGAAGATGCTTAACCGTAGTTAAGCCGAGAAGATGCTTAACCCGAAGTTAAGACCAAGAAGATGCTTAACCGTAGTTAAGCCAAGAAGATGCTTAACCGTAGTTAAGCCGAGAAGATTCTTAACCCGAAGTTAAGACCAAGAAGATGCTTAACCGTAGTTAGGCCGAGAAGATTCTTAACCGAAGTTAAGACCAAAGATTCCTTAACTCTTGTTGAAATTTGTAGCAATTTACAAGTTGTTAAGCTGACAAAGATTCCTTAACACTTGTTGAAATTTGTAGCAATTTACAAGTTGTTGAGCTGAAACCATTCCTTAACACTTGTTGAAATTTGTAGCAATTTACAAGTTGTTAAGCTGACAAAGATTCCTTATCACTTGTTGAAATTTGTAGCAATTTACAAGTTGTTGAGCTGAAACCATTCCTTAACACTTGTTGAAATTTGTAGCAATTTACAAGTTGTTGAGTTGAAACCATTCCTTAACACTTGTTGAAATTTGTAGCAAAGCTGACAAAGATTCTTTATCACTTGTTGAAATTTGTAGCAATTTACAAGTTGTTGAGCTGAAACCAGTCCTTAACACTTGTTGAAATTTGTAGCGATTTACAAGTTGGAGGTAAGCCGAGATCATTCCTTGTCTATCGCTTGTTGAAATTTGTAGCAATTTACAAGATGAAGATAGATCGAGTTCATGGAGTAACACTTGTTGAAGTTCTGTATAAATTTACAAGTTGGTTAAAACGAGATGATGCTTAACCGAAGTTAAGCCGAACAATTTACAAGTTAAAGATAAGCTGAGATTATTGTTTCTCTTCGCTTGTTGAAACTTGTAGTAATTTACAAGTCGAAGTGAAGCCGATGTTATTGCTTTACAGACTTATAGCAATCTACTGGTTGGTTAAACCAAAGAAGATGCTTAACACTTGTTGAAATTTGTAGCAATTTACAAGTTGAAGTTAAGCCGACATGAAATCATATGTTGAAATTTGCAGCAATTTACAGGTTGAAGTAAAATCTAAGTAGATCATTGTTTAACACTTGTTATAACTTGAGAAAAGTTTACTGTATATGTTAATCCTTGTTGAAATTTGTAGCAATTTACAAGTAGATAGACTGAGATTACTGTTTAAACACTCGTTGAAACTTGAGAAAAGTTTGCAAAGTTAACATTGAATAGTATATGTCTTATGCTTGTTGAAATATATGAAAAGTTTGCAGGTCAGTATTTTGCCGAAGTAAAGTTTGTAGTTATTATACAGGTATGTAACCCGAGAAGATTGCATAAAGAAGGCAAAGAATGAAAGGCACGCAGAATATTCTAAGTATAGAATCATGCAAAGGCAAGAAAAGACAAAGGCACAAGCATTGAGAGAAGGAAAGTTAAATTAGACATTCAAGAACAAGGGGCACATCGGCCATATCTGAGCTTATATTGTGCGAAAAGCAAAAAGGTACAAGAGTACAAACGACAAAAAGGAAGAACGTCAAAAGCGAGATGACGTTTAACCGGTTAAAGCGAGATGATGCTTAACCGGTTAAGCGAGATGATGTTTAACCGAAGTTAAACTGAGATGATGCTTAACCGAAGTTAAGCCGAGATGATATTTAACCGAAGTTAATGTTTAACTGAAGTTAAACTGAGATGATGCTTAACCGAAGTTAAGCCGAGATGATATTTAACCAAAGTTAAGCCGAGATGATGTTTAACCGAAGTTAAACTGAGATGATGCTTAACCGAAGTTAAGCCGAGATGATGTTGAAACCCGAGAAAAGTTTACAAGCAGAGTTAAAATCCAGAATGAAGAATGGCTTAAACACTTGTTGAAATTCTAAGAGAATTTACAAGTTAAAGAGTGCACAAAGTTAAATGTCGGCAAAAGATTCACCGGAGTCAAACGTCGTTTTGGTTAGAACAGAACCACTAAGTGCACGCCAGAAGTGGTGACCAGAATTGTGAAAGGAATAAATGCTTCAAGAAACAGCGATGATAGTTTGCAGAGGCCAAGAGAAAGAGGGTCTAAAGGGGGCGAATTAAATACCAGAAGTTTTAATACATCGGCGAAAGAAGATCACATCAGGTCTGTGACTACGGCACAAAGCCAACTTCCCTAATGTGATCCTAAGTACAACTTATGTTCACATTAGCGGGCAAGGAGAAGATGCAGGGGGAAGGAATGATAATTAAGGAGCAAGGAATGTTAACACTGGTTGAAATTTTTGAGCAAAATTATAAGATGAGTTAACCGAAGATTGTGAAGTCTACCACTTGTTGAAATTTAAAGCAATTTACAAGTTTGGTATAGCCGAGATGAACTGAAAGACGTTTCCAAGATATGATAACCATGTTGCCAAGACTTGGAAGATAATGGAAGACAGAAGTCTTGAAGCAACACTTGTGAAAATATTTGTTAAAATATTTTCAAGTGTTAAGAAATTTGAAATAAATCAATGGGTACAACCAACGTGTGACACCCCGAGGAAATTGCACAGTTAAGGTATACTTTGGAAAGACATGTACATTTTTTCTAAAGTATAGAATCATATGAGAACCAGAGAAGGCAGAGATCAGACACGAGGACGTGCAAGTCCTCGAGGATGTCGGCAAGGAGCCAGCCGAGAAGAATAAGGAAGCAGCACTTGAAAGCCTCTGAACACACTTGTAGAAATAAAGTACCGAGGTTATGTTGATCCAAGGTGTCTACTTGATGATAATTCCGAAGAGACGCTTATCCGAGGTGTACTACCCCGAAGTGATTTGCAGAATATATTCCAAATATGGGGAAGCATACAGGCAGTAAACAAAAGAAAGCATTCAACACTCAGGAAAGAAACAAACATTTCTTGTTCAGATACAAAGCAATGACGCATCGGCCAACAACAGACATTTTTCAGAGGAAAAAAATTACATATGCAAAAAAGACAAAAGTACAAAGAATGAAGACCTTAAAGAACTAGGGACTGAAAGCAAGAACGTCGGACTGATCTGCTTCGACGAACGACGATGGTTCAACCTCGAAGGAGCTTCTCTACCGTTACCTCGGCATCAACGGCAGGTTGTGTCTCGCCCCCAGAAGACAGTTTAAAGGAACTTCTCAGCAGCCATCTCAGCCACGAGCTCAGCATCAATCTCCTGAAGAGTTTGATCAACGCTCTTCTCAGCGATTGGCACATCGGAGTTTTGAAGGCAGGATTAAAAGCAAAAACCTGGAAAAAGACACAGAAATACAGACTCAAGAACAATAGCAAGAAAGTGGTGAAACAGTGCAAGTGTTCAAGACAAAAAGATTACATAGGTGTGTCAAGCCAAGAACAATGGCAGAAATCAACAGATATGTGAACAGTGTGTATTCAAGAAGATGATTTGGAAACAACAGGTAAAACAGTAATGGTAGTTAACAATGAAGCAGAGCTTCTTGGAAAGCAACAAGTAATAAAACCAGGAGGAACAGTGGCTTACCAGAAAGAGGGAAGTCGGAATGAGAATTACCAAAGTCTGACGACAATGACAAAATGACGAAAGCTTCATCGGAGGAAAGGAACGAAGACAGTTGCAGAAGCTTGAAAGCTTGGAACAATGACAGATTTAAGCAAAAGAGCTAGAAAGGAAAAAAGCCAGAGGATTGAATGAAAAAAGAGAAAAATCAGAGTCAAGAAGACGACAAAGTTCAAGAATAAAGCTAAGTGCACAGGCACTAAGTAAGTATGTGAAGAACAAGAAAGCAATGGCCCAAACACGATGCTAGCAACATAAAGCGGATATGACAAGAACAATGCCAGGCATTCAAACAATTCAAAACTTGAAAACAGACGAAAATAGAAGACAACAGAAGGCAAATAAACGGATTCAGAAGAGTTATGAAAGATTGAGCTTAATAGCAGGTAAAGAGTTTGTGAACCTACCAAGATACGTGAACGCCGATATGAAGATCGCCGAAGTCAAATAGATGACTGGAAATCAGGAGCCCACCAAAAAATATGAATAAAACGGATGCAAAGCTCTTGGAGTTTATGAATTAATGAAACCAGAAATCTCAGCTAGGAGGTATGATCTCGAATAGCTTGAAAAACATGAAGCTTGATACTTGACAGAAGTGGATAGTAAAGTCCAGGGAACTTTGAGGTCGGCGAGTTTGATCTCGGACAGAGGGGCACAGATGAACGAACAGTATAGGTTCCATCACCTTAGAATGCCGAGGTAATAGAACCTAGGGAGCAGTTGTGGGGATATATTTTCTGAGTACCAACACGTGGCAAGGTGACGCCGACATGTCAGCCGAGGTGCCATGTGTCCTGGTCGTAATGCCGAGGTGATCTCGGCTAGGCCGAGGTTACCTCCGAAGATATCAGAATCCGAGATAAGCGGATAAGGGACAAGAGTCCTAGAATGAAGAGGGAACTCAACCTGGATATGGACAAGAGTCCTAGATATGGAGAAGACTTCAGTTTGGGTAAAGATAAGACTCTTAGAGAGTTTATCCTAATCCCACTGGGAGTCCCAGATTAGCAGTAATCCTGAGTCCATTGGAGTTAGGCTCTCATTGGGACTGGGATTGAGTTGGCTATAAATAAGAGGCACCCCTATGGGTCTAAAGTATGTTTTTTATACTCAAGCTTGTGAGTTGAATACTTGATTATCATTGAGAGATATACTGACTTGATCGTCGGAGTGCCCCCGGGTGGAAGAACCACCATCGGAAACTTCTCTTTCTGTGTAGGACAGCAGGGTGTCATCTATTCTGCCTGTGTTCTACCGCTGAATCACTAAGGAGGGCAGTGTGATCAGAAAATCACTCACACACATATATATATATATATATATTGATAAATTGTTAAAATTGGTCAAACAACCAACCAAATTATACAAAAATTAATTAATTAAACTTTTAAATTTTATTTTATTTTAAAATTTTAATTGTCTTCAACGAAAATATGCACAATACTATAATATTAAATTGAAGCATATGTTTACTTTATATAACTGAAACAACTTACTTTTTTCTTCTTTTTCTGATGTGAGAATGTGTAAAATAAAATTTAACAATTGTTCAGGCGAGAAGTTTATTTCAAATCAAATAATATCAGTCATTTAATCTTTAATTAGGTCAATCTTTAGTTTATTTCGAATCAAACAAAACTAACCAATATTTTTGATAAAACCGCTAAGATCGCGATTAAACCAGCAAAACAGTCAAACTAAAAATGGTTCAGCCTAATCGGCTAGGTAAAAAGAACAACCAACTTATACAAAAATTAATTAATTAAAACTTTTAAATGTTATTTTAATTTTAAAATTTAAATTTTCTTGAACTGAAGTATGCATAAATACTACAATATTAAATATGAGTATAAGATTCATTTTATATAGGCGAAATAACTCATTTTTTTCTTTTTTTCTCGATATGGAATTGTAAAATAAAAGTTAACAATTGTTTAGACAGAAAGTTTATTTTTAATCAAGCAATCAGTCATTTAATCTTTAATTAGGTCAACCTTTAGTTTATTTTGAATCAAACAATTCTAACTAATATATTTTGATAAAATCGTTAAAATTGCCATTAAACCAGCAAATCAGTCAAACTTAAATGATACAGTCTAATCAATTAGGTCAAAAGATCAACAAACTTACACAAAAATTAATTAATTAAAACTTTCAAATTTTATTTTAAAATTTAAATTGTCTTGAATTGAAACATGCACAATACTCTAATATTAAATGTAAGTATAAGTTTCACTTTACATAAGTGAAACAACTCATTTTTTCTTTCTTTTCTCGATATAGGATTATAAAATAAATCATATCATATACTAATTAGAGATTTTATTTTAAAATTTAAACTGTCTTAAACTGAACTATGCACAACATTATAATATTAAATGGAAGTATAAAATTTACTTTATATAAGTGAAACAACTCATTTTCTTCTTTTTCTCCCGATGTGGGATTATAAAATAAATCATAAACTAATAAGAATTTTATTTTTATATGGTTAAATGAAAGCTAACCAATGTAAAGAAAAATTAATTGTTTAAAATTAAGAAAATCAATATGAGAAATCACGGTTAAACCGGCAAATCAGTCAAATCAAAAATGGTTCAGCCTAATCGATTAGGTCAAATGACCAACCAATTTATACAAAAATTAATTAATTAATACTTTTAATCATTATTTTAATTTTAAAATATAAACTAACTTGAATTGAAGTATGCATAACACTACAATATTAAAGTTCACTTTATATAAGTAAAATAACTCACTTTTTCCTTCTTTTCTTAGTGTGAGATTATAAAATAAAAGTTAACAATTATTTGGACGGGAAACTTATTTCTAATCAAGTAATCTCAGTTGTTCAATTTTTAATCAGATCAAAAAGTTTATTTCGAATCAAGCATATCTAATCAATATATTTTGATAAAATTGCTAAAATAAAATTGCTAAAACCGCGGTTAAACCAACGAATTGGTCAAATCAAAAATGATTCAACTTAATCGGCTAAGTCAAAAGACCAACTAACTTACACAAAAATTAATTAATTAAAACTTTTAAATTTTATTTTAAAATTTAAATTATATTAAATTAAAATATGCGCAATACTACAATATTAAATGGGGGTATAAGATTCACTTTATATGAGTAAAACAATTCACTTTTTTCTTCTTCTCCCGATGTGAGATTATCAAATAAATCATAGACTAATTAGCTAGCTAATGGAGATTTTCTTAATTGTTTAAAATTTAAAAAATTAAGAAAATTAGTATGAGATATTGAAACTCTCATAATACTCCTCACTGAAAACAATTAGGTCAAATGACCAATCAACTGATACAAAAATTAATTAATTAAAATTTTTAAATATTATTTTAATTTTAAAATTTAAACTAGCTTGAATTGAAGTATAAACAACACTATAATATTAAGATTCACTTTATATAAGTAAAACAACTCATTTTTTCCTTCTTTTCCCCCCCTGAAGTGGGATTATAAAATAAAAGTTAAAAATTATTTCGACGAAAAGTTTATTTGTAATCAAGCAATCTCAGTCGTTCAATATTTAATTAGATCAATATTTAATTTATTTCAAATCAAACAAATCTAATCAATATATTTCGATAAAACTGTTAAAATTGTTGTTAAACCAACGAATCAGTCAAATAAAAAATGATTTAGTTTAATCGGCTAAGTCAAAAGACCAACCAATTTATACAAAAATTAATTAATTAAAACTTTTAAATTTTATTTTAAATTTAAATTATATTAAATTGAAATATGCACAATACTACAATATTAAATGAGAGTATAAGATTAACTTTATATGAATAAAACAATTCACTTTTTCCTTTTTCTTCCAATGTGAGATTATCAAACAAATCATAGACAAATTAGCTAGCTAATGGAGATTTTCTTAATTGTTTAAAATTAAAAAAATAAGAAAAATTAGTATGAGATATTAAAGCTCTTACAATAATTCCTACTAAAAAATCTCTTTTCCTTATTATATATATATATATATAATATAGATAGATAGATAGATAGATACATCCTACCTCTTTTTGTTTTTGGGAAAATTACCCACAGGTCCCATGTGGAACAAGTGGACACCATTTAATCCCATAACTTTTTGAGTACACCCAAAAGTCCTTTCCTCTCTCTCCCTCTGCTTTTTGCTTCCCTTCCTCTCTTTTTTTTTTCTACATTTTTCTCTCATCGTCTTTGTCATGGACGACGACTGGTGATCATGTCTTTCTTCATTGATCGAGATTCACTGATAACCGCCAACCATCGAAATCAACTCGTGACTTCACTCTCATCGACGACGAAGATAATATATTTCCGACGAAGAAGATGATATATTTTCGACGAAGAAGATGAGTGGATCTACTTAGATCTGATGTAGATCTACTCAGATCTACATTAAATTTGGCTAGATCTAAACAAAAAATAGTTGCCGGAGTACAATCCTCTCTCTACATGCGCCTTTCTCCTTCGATCTATTTTTTTTTCTCTGCTATACACTTCTGTTTTTCTGTTCTAATGGAGAAAATTTTCAAATTCTGAACAAGTAGTTTTCGAGTTTTAGTTACAGGCGGTGAAAATCAGAAAATTTCTGATTTCAAATTTTTTAGTCTTTGGAATGAATCATGGTATAAAACTAAAATTTTACGGTTCATAACATGTTTTTCAGTTTGATTAATAAGGATAAATGCTTAATAGATTTTTGTTTTGAAACTGTAACATTTTATAGTTTCAAAACTTACTTTTCAGTTTGATCACTATTTAGAGATTATTTGCTTGAACCTTACAAAAATTGAAAAATAACATATGTTTTCTCCATTGTTGCTGTTTTTTGTCGTTTCATTTTTTTTCCTTTTAGTTTATCAATATTTAGCATATTTTGCTATATTTTTTTTGCTATAATTTATCCATTTATTCTTTTTTTTTTCCGGTAATATTCTAGACATTCCGGTGAGTCTCCAATGATGTTCTTAACGTCCAGTGAACGTTCTGAACATTCCGGCGACTTCCATTAACGTTCTTAACACTCCGGCGAACTTCCGGCGAAACTCCGGCGACTTCCCGGTGATACTCCGACGACTTCCCGGCGATATTGAACATTCCGACGAGTCTCCGGCGACCGTTTGACGGAAGTCTTATGGTAGTAAGATGTGAACAGTGACTGTAAATTAAAAAAAAAAAAAAGGATTTTTTAGTAAAAATTAAAAATGTATTGGACTAATTGGTGCAAGTATTTTGTTTTGGGATTAGCTGAGTTTTGAACTTAATATATGGGACTTATTAGTAAGTTCCCCTTTGTTTTTCTTGGAAAGATTGAACAAAAAGAGGTTTTTTCAATCTTTACAAAGATCTCTCATTGGGTTAGAAAAACTTGTATATCCATTTATACAAAACACTCGTAAAAAGTCTTTTTTCAAACAAAAAGAGGTTTCTTCAATCCTACCTCAAATTTAAAATTTCTTAGAACACATTTTTGGAATTTAAAAACTTTTTGTACATATCTATGAGAAGTCTATCATTAAAATCTAGTTTTACTCTCCATTATTTCTCACTGAACTTTCCAAAGTCTATACATCTTCCCAAAGTCTTCAACTTCTAAATTTATTCTTACCCAAACCTCATATTAGTTTATTATTTGAATCATTCGTCATCATTATGGAAGAGTTGAAAGACGAAAACTCATATTTTGAGAAAGACATTATTCACGACAAAACTGACAATGAAAACGTGAGTTTTTATGATTAAAATCAATTTTTTTAGCACTATTTTATTCGGTAAATCAATGCTGAACTGAATGATATAGTTCGATTTACTACTTCTAAATTGTGAGTTCTTATACGAAAAATCAATATCTATTACATTGTAGCCTTCAAACCATTACCAAACAACCAAAAAATATTTCAAAAATTGTAAAAAAATAAAAATAAAAATAAAAAACTAAATAACCATAACTATTATCACAAGTCTGCTTCTGCTAACTGAGGATGAGCTGCTGTGTTCTGTTTTGCACTGTGAGGAATGGAGTGAATCTAGGTGAAGTTTTGTAGCTGAATGGTGTGCATGGGATGTATTGTTGCTGCTGCTGCTCTGGATGTATTGTTGCTGCTCTGGATGTATTAGTACTGCTGCTGCTCTGGCTGCTGCTGCTGCTGCTGCTGCTGCTTTGGTTAGATGGAGTTTGGACCTCGGTTTGATTATGGTGATTGATGTTATGCTGCTTCTGGATTGGTAATGTTGATGTAGGTTGATCTGTGTGGGAGGAAGAACAGTCTGTTATGCTCTGAATGCTGTATGGTTGGAGTGCAGTTGGAGCTATTGCACTGCTGTGGTTGGCTGTTTGCTGATGGGTTTGCTACTGAAGTTCATCCTCTGCTGATATGGTTTCATTCTCTGCTCTGATGTGGTTGGCTGATATGTGCTTTGACAAATCAGATGTTGCTGTCTCTGTTGTATGCAGATTGGAAGCTGGTCTGAATTGTTGGAGTGCATTGATGTGATGATGTGCAAAGCCACAAATCAGTAGCTATAAGGGGTAGCAGCTGAATCTGAATTGATTTGGAATGTGCCTTGATCAAAACAGGGCCCATAGTCATGTTTGTGTTGTTTTCCCTACTTGTGTTGTTTTTTCCCTTCCTCTCTTTTTGGTTCTTTTGATTGGTTCCTCACCAATCTTGGGTTAAGTGCTAGCAAAGGATTGCGCTTCCTTATCGGTGCCAACCTAGTTGGGATTGGTAAGGTTAGTTATGATGCTCTTTGCACTTCCCTTCTTTGTTGATGTAAGTTTTCGCATGAATCTTGCTTTCTTCATCAATAAAGTTTCTTTTGCTGATCCAAAAAAAAAAAAAAAACTATTATCACACATGTTCCGTAATTTGTATTAATAAAGTAAACATTACAAGATTGTATTCATATATTTTATTGAATCTGCATGAAATTTTACCTTTAAATAATGGCGATACCTTCAACAATGGAGATCTAAAAGAATTTTTCCAACGAAATGAAGCTTCAACAATGGAGGTCTGATAGAATTTCTTCTACAAATGAGTAACTCTATGATTGAGTGGGTGTGTGTAGACTTCTGATTTTTTCATCATGAAAGGGTATACTTGAAATAATTGTATGTGCTTGTGTGTGGAGAGTTTATTACAATTTTTTAAGTGTGTGAACTGAGAGGGATGTGCATTAAAAGTAAATGGTGTGTGGAAATAAAATTTCTCCATTTATTTTTGTTCCTTACCAAGAAACAAAACTATCATAGTAAAAAAGTTCTCTTCCTTCATTTTTCATCATGTTTTATAATTTTTCACTAAATTTGTAAATTATGAACTTCTTTTTCTCATTAATTTTTAATAAATAATTCAAGAAAATTATCATTTCTTACCAATTCGCTTAAACCAAACAAATGAGCATCTCAAATTCTTGGTCAATTTCATTTTCAAACTTGTTTCACCCAATTATCCTTACTATCATTTGTTATAACAAATTTGATATAAAAAAAAAATAGCAAAAAAATAGGGCTTACATCTCTTAAACTCTAACCTTTTCATCAAATTTAAATAAAGAAAAATTATGCCCAAAGTGACTAAATAGATTGATTTAGTAAACTTGAGTGATGTGGCTTGTTTAGCAGCAAAATCCCAAGTAATATGTGGAAGATAAATACTACTGTAAGTTCACTGACTTTCGGCCCAAATAGCATTACTCTTAAATCAACAACAAATAATCTTTCAACAAATTAAGATTCAACCAAATTCTTCATCAATCTTTAAAAGTTCAAGGCTTCTTAATACATCTTAATTCAAAAAACTTGGAAGATTATTCATCAATGTAAATTTGTGCTCAGGTAAGCTCAAAGTAAACATGAAAATGTAGATGGAAATTACAGAGAAAAAAAAGTTATAGGTATTTTGTTTGGATAGGGTAAAACACTAAAAGGTTATCTGTTATATTGGAAAGCTGTGTTTTCAGTCCACTGGTAACTACAATCTGAAAACTAGGCAATCGATAACATTTGGAAACAGATTGTACACACACACGTCAAATTCATCCACAATCAGGGTAATCAAGATTAGTCGAAAAGATGAAATATGTATATTAGACAAACTGAGGGTTTGTACAATGTGCAAATGCATAGAGAGCTAATATACATTTGTGCATTATACATGCCATTCTGGGAAAAAAATCCAAATAAATGAAAACAAAAGTTTCCTAATGAACAGTTCAATTTCATGTTGCTGTAAATGTTCAAGTTATCCCTTCTTGCTGTGAGCAGCTCCTCAGTGTATATTAAGCTTGTGCCTGCACGGGCACGAAGGAAGTGGATATTAAGCATATGAATAATCCAATACCTTCACTCAAATTTATTGGCCTAATGAATTATGAAATATTAACAAGAAATTAGTTGAGAAATCAATATCTGACTGCCCATATACATATAACCAACTTTGCAGTACCTATGGATGTCTGAAGTTGTCATGGAACTTCAACTTGTGCATTCCTCGGCAACTTGAAAGGACTCTTAGATATCACACTATGGATCAAAGCAGAGTAATGCGGCATGCCATCATCATCATCATAAGCAGCCAAAACCCTGTTTTCACCAACTTGAAAGGCCTCTTGGATATCACACTATGAATCAAGGCATAGTAACATGGCAAGCCATCATCATCATCATAAGCAGCCCAAACCTGGTTTTCACCAACTTGAAAGGCCTCTTGGATACCACACTATGAATCAAGGCATAAATAACGTGGCAAGCCATCATCATCATCATCATAAGCAGCCCAAACCTGGTTTTCACCAAACTTGAAAGGCCTCTTGGATACCACACTATAAATCAAGGCATAGTAACGTGGCAAACCACCACCACCATCCTAAGCTGCCCAAACCTGATTTTCACCAACTTGACAGGCCTCTTAGATATCAAGTTATGAATCAAGGCATAATAACATGGCCTGCCATCATCAATTATCGTAAGCTGCCCAAACCTGGTTTTCACCAAATTAATACTGCACACCAAATTAAAATTAAAAATGACTAACAAATAGACACAGACATCCTTTGCGTGTAGAAGTAAAAATAGTTAAAACAGTAGGATTGACTTCCATATCTGGAAATTTGTTGATCAGTCTGTGGAGGATGATTAACTTACGCTACTGAGACACTTTTGGCTTTTTAGTTTGACTCTGGACTTTAACCTACTTTGCTGAAACATTTTGTATAGATTTTGCTTATTCACTGCTAGAAGAAAAAAAGGAAAAAAAAAACTATTTTGAGGTTTATAAAAATAGAAACAACGAGCAACAAGAAAACAATCTGGTCTGTGAGGACTTGTGTACGTGATATTAAGGACCAACCATTCCTTGAGCAGGGGGGAAATCTACCTGTGAAGGATCAAGAATTAATCTTGGAAAGCCACTATTTGGCTATATATGCGTTCATTTCAACATTGCAAAAGTGACTTCTCAAATTTAGTTGTCTTTGCAGATTCATCTTGACATTTGTGGGGTCATTTTAATCCTATTCTTGTCCAAATGAATTCAACTTATCTCCTCCACGGAAATAAGCTTATCTTTCCTATCTGCTTTTTCTTTTTCTTTTTTTTAGTGCATTTTTTTTCTCATTCTGTTTTCTCTCTGGTTATGCAAACAGAAAATTGAATTTTACATTGGAGATCTTTCTATCTTATCAAGAACAACATATTACAAAATAGATCAAGTGGTAATTAGGCTAAATTTCGTTTGACAAAGTGACATTGATATAACTCTATTCTCAGAAATTATGTTGACAAAGATACACACAGAACGATTCATTTAATTGGACTCCTGAAATGAATTCATTGGCACTTATTACAATCCCATTTACCAGCTTTGAATAAAGCATTCATGAATTACACTGGTAATAATCCATTCAACAATTTAATATACTAGTGGAAGTTCCATGTTCTATGTTACATCTATGTTTATCTGAGCATGATAAGTTGTCATGGAACGTCAACTTTTGCATACCTTGGCAGCTCTGTTCATTCGATTAATGTATTCTAAGACTTCCTTCTTTGACCGACAGCGTCGGTCTTCTAGTCCTATATAATACTGCACAACAAATTAAACAATAGGAAGAATACCTGCTAAGTATTACTAGCCATAAACAATCCATACAGTATGAAAATTTAAAATTCCAAGATAAAACTGATCAAATGACAGAATAAATGACTATCAAAGAGTATATCCTTCGTGCATAGTAGTACCGCATAAAGAAGTCCTACTACCTTCCAAGGAGCATAAAGTTGTATCGACTTTCAATATGGTGAAGGACATGGATTGGTGGGTATGGTTGAAGCCATGGAATGTTGAGGAGTTGTTGCATAGATACGGATACGAGATACGGATACGACACGATACAGATACGGCGATACGACAAAACCTCAAAAAATAGGATACCGGTACGGCTAGGATACATTTGTGAAAAATATATTTTTTTAAATTATTAATAGTGAGTTACACATAAAGAACATTGAGAAACCACAATGTAATCTTATAATACAAAATACTAACCTTTAAGAATTTTGTATTAATTTAAGTTAGTAGCTTGTTTACTTTTTAAATTTTTAATAGGTCTTGCAAATATTTAATTTCAATATTAAGTTTAATATATTTATATTACAATAATAGAACAATTCACAACTTGTCTCTACGATTTTTCCTTTGACACTAGTGAAAAATATTGTATTCAAGTTTACTTGCTTATTTATTTATTGATATTTAATTTTACCATTGTTATATTCTCTTATTAATTCTTACTTTCTATGTAGTTATAGGGGACATGCATGAAATAATTAGGATAAATCAATTTGATAAATTCTATTATTTAACTCACTATGCTCTTTTTGTCAAAGAACTTAACAAAATATGAGAAAAATATTCTTATATTTATACTTGTAATTATATTATATTATATTACTATGCAAGAAATGCTACAATTCTAATTTCATAAAACAAGTAAACATGACTTGGAGTGTCCGATACTTCAAAATTAAGTATCCGATACTCCAAAATTAAAGAAAAAATAATTAGAAAGTATCCGATACGTATCTGCAAGTATCCAAGAAGTATCGGTATCTGATACGGATACGATACACATACGTCACCCTATTTGAAATATCCGTGCTTCATGTTGAAGAGTGAGAGAGCTTTGATGGGTGGACTTTTCACTAAATTGGGGATGAGAGTGAAAGCTTGGTGGTTTTGCGACATTGATAAACGCAGAGAGGAGATTCAGAGAGCAAGCAAATGAATCTTTTGGTTGAAGAAAAAAATATATCTTTGGTAGAAAGTTTCGCAACCTTTGGATTTTCTTTTTCGCAACTTACTCTGTTTTCTTGGACACGAAATCAGTTTATTTTGGTGGGAAAAGAGAGAGAGAAGGATTGTGATTTAGCATTTGGATGAGAAAAAATAATAATTTATTTTGTTTGTAACAAAGTGACGTTGATCTAACTTTATTTTCAGAAATTATGTTGACAAAGCAACACACACACAGCGATTTGTTTAATTGGACTCCTGAAATTAATTTGTTGGCGCAGAAATCTTCAGAACCTCAAAGGAAGAATACACTTGAATTGGAAAAAAAATTCAACTACCAAAAACACCTTAATCACTCCAAAAGATTATGACTATGACCATGAAACAGAAAACAGCATATCAAATAAACCTTGAAAAAATTAAACAGCTTCAGTAATTTGAGATCGAAAATGTTGTAAAATGTTCTAAGAATGTAGAGTTTACCATATCAACAAGCCCAGCTCTCCTTTCACTTTTAAGTTTTTTTCTGTCTTCAATCCATCCTGCTGGCTGTCGTAAATGTTCATCTCTAATTCTTCAAGGTCCAGGCTGCTTCACATTAGGAGTGTTCACGGTTTAACCTTTGTCCCTGCATGGACGTGAAGGAAAGTGGAAATTTAGCACGTGGTTAATCCACTGCTTTGTACACAGATTTATTGGTCTAATCAATAATCAGGTATCTAAGAATGTGAATTTAACTCAGTATAATTCTTAATTCCAGTGCAGAGACCCAACTGCATAAGCCAAAAACTGAGCTTCCAGAAGTTCAGGGAAGTAAAATCAACATAATACAAGGCAAACATAAGTTCTGTTAATTATCTTTACATAAACTGTATCTGCACTTACTTTTATAGGATAATGCATTATTTAATAATAAACAAAAATGAATTCTCAGTGTTACCCACAAACAGTTTTGCAACTCCAAAGTTAAATACCACCATAGAAACTCAGAATTTTAAGGATAGACAAAAGCTAATTACCATTCTTACTGTGACTAAGCATAATAAGATTGCATTTCAATGGTTCCCTTGGGCAAGCATAAATTTTGGCATACATGTGTATTACTATAACAAGCAAGCCATCCTTATGGACAAACAATGAGAGTTACAGAATAACCTACATTTCTTCATTTATGCAAAAAGGGTGTCAACAATTTAAACTGCCAAACTCATCTACTACTTGAAACAAAATTTAAACATTCTGTTTACAGATGCAGATAAGTAATGGAGTAGGAAAAAGAACGGGAAAAAAATGTGGAAAAACAAAAATTTATAGCATGTGGCACATACCCAAGGATAAAAAAGCAAACTAGTTCATGTAATTACTTTTGAATGAATATGTAGAACTCCGTGCATAATGCAAAAATTAATTTCCAGGATCAGAATTCAGAATAGTAAAGATTCATTAATACCTTGAAACATTTGCTCTAGAACTGTAAATGCTGTGTACACAATCTACTGCAAATATAACAACCTTTCCCCTTTTTTTTCTATTGAATAAATGACATGAACAGCTATAATATTGAATCCTTTTTTCCCCCTTCTTTGTTTAGAAAAAAAGGACCGGGGACCAAATATTTACAGTAAATTGGACTCTACCAACTTGTCCAATACTTCAAATAACTTACATTTTAAGATTCATGAATGCTAAAATCCAGTGGGAAAAAAGAATAATAAAGCAAGGGAGTGCAGGTGCACAACATGTGGCACATGTAAAGCAAGCATGAAAAAGGGAAGCATTGAGACAATCCCTATAATAATAGATACCAATGCAAAAAGCAATTGCCATTTATGGTCTAACCTACATTGAGCTCAATCAATGTGGATTTCCAATTTTGAGAATTGATAAAAATAGAAGAAATGTTTTTCTATGTTTTTTTTCCTTTTGGGCTAGACAAGAAGACAATAAAGGGAAATAAGACCCTGATATCAAGGTTGTGAGCAAAGTGGTCAGGGAAAATATTGAAAAATTGAAAAGAATTAATATTTTGATTGAGCCCTCATTAAGGACAATATCCTCACTAGACGCACTATTACTTTCACCAAGTAAATTTGCTATCTTTTTACAATTTTGAACTTCTCTTGCTATCTGCTTTGGATTTCATTTCCATTTCTTTTGTTCCCTCGTGATCTAAATGTTTTCAAACTTCCTTTATTAGAGTCGTTCTTCCTTTTCTTTTTCCCTCCTGCTCTTTTTCTCTTTTTTCTCTAATAGAGAAGATTGTTATATCCACAAGATACAAATCACCTGTCATATATTAACTGCTTGAGTAACATTTCGAGTGGGGTGGAAATACATTCTGTTAAGGAAACTCACATCATTAAACAACAAAGATCCATATTTTTTTGTTTGAAAATAACTGATCTTACCTCTGGGCTGAGAGTCACAAAGTTGTTCTTTTGCTACAAATAAATGAAAAAGATCCTTTTCGCCTTTTGACTAAAGTTGTTAGTTATAATAAATTTTTGGGATGAAGATCATGCCTAATTGGGAGAGAGAGATATGCCACAGAAAAATATTCATAATGTATCAATTTTTTTAGCCAAGGTCTTATGTGTCCTAACAAAATCAAAAGTTCTAACACACAAGGTAAGCCATTTCAAATTGGAGTGCTTCACGTCTCACCTGACAACTCGAAGATCTACACTGAAATGCTATGAACAATGACCTCATCCTTTTTCTTCAGAAGATTTCTCATCACTTGTGAACATTTGAAGGCCAGTAAACTATAGGTCCAAAAATAAAGAATAGTATAAGAAAAGAAAAAACAAGGTTCATTTGTCTTTTGAGACAATACTAAGAACATATGCATAGTAATAAAAATATACAAAAGAATTGGGGTAAATTACACTCTGCCCCCTTAAAGTTTCACCCATTTCCCACTTTGGCCCTTTAAGTTTTATTTTTTCCACTTTGGCCCTTCATGTTTGAAATCCTTTCCACTTTGCTCCTAGACTAACTTCCATCCAAAAAACTAACAGAATCTGCTATGTGAGCAACTTACTTGTAAAATAAGAATTAAAAATTATTTTTTAAAAAAAAAAATTGTACATGTGCTATGCACATGTAGGGAACCCCAATTATTTTAGGGTTTATTTGCCTCAAACCCAAGTAAAGAAAAAAGAACGAGAGAAAGAGAAGATGACGGGTCAAAATTGAGATTGAAGGAGCGAATCAAACCCCGATCGAAGAAAGAATCATCAACAGTTCGAGTTCTTTATTTTGAGGGCAGCAATGGCAGGGACTGTTGAAGAAAGAGTCGAAATACCCCATTACAGATCAATTTGGTAAAATATGGGACTATTGTGAAGAAGTGAAGAGAAGTAATCCAGGCACCACAATCTTTGTAGACTTAAATCCTTCAATTAAAGGGGGGGAAGAAGATACGTTTGACAAAATTTATGTTTGTTTTGAAGCATGCAAGAGGGGATTCATGGAGGGATGTAGGCCTGTAATTGGACTTGATGGGTGTCACTTGAAGGGGCCACATGGGGGCCAATTGCTCACAGCTATTGCCATTGATGCCAATAACCAAATTTTTCCCATTGCCTATGCCATGGTTGAGGTGGAGTGCACCAATAGCTGGAAGTGGTTTATTCAGAGTTTGATCCAAGATGTTGGTATAATAGAGCAACAAAAGTGGACCTTAATTACAAACAAGCAGAAGGTAAGTTTTGTACTTTTTTTGTTTACATCACACACTTTGACATAATAGATTTTGAGATTTGTTTCGTGTTTTATACAGGGGTTAGAGGTTGCAATTGCAGAGGTACTACCAGGTGTGGAACATAGGCATTGTTTTAGGCATTTGCACAACAACTTCAAAGGTATTGGTCACACTAGTAAGGCATTTAAAGATAGGATGTGGGATATAGCAAAGGCAAGTCACATGGGTAGGTTTCAAGCTCTTATAGAAGAGCTTCAAGATTATGATGAGGAGGCTTTTTAAGTGGTTGGCTAAGAAGCCACCAATGTATTGGTGCAGGTCACAACAAGAGAAGATGCAAATCTGAAACAAGTGCACAAGGGGAAAGTAGAAAAAGGAATGCCAGAGACAAGGTATAATATTTTCTAACATGGTTCAATATTTTCTAACATTGTTTAATATTTTTTAACAGTTGGTTTATGTGAAGCAACAATGCGAGCAGCAAACAAATGATTCACAACAGAGCTCAATTAGCAATAACATCAATTAAGCTCCACTAGGTTTTATGCAAGCATCATCAACTAAAGTTAGAAGGCATGCAATTGTCCGAGGTTCTACATCAATAAGAGGATCTGCAACAGTTGCCTAACTCCATTGAGAGGACCTGCTCTAATTAGAGGCTCTGCTTCAATTTCAATTAGAGATCTTGCTCCTACATCATTTAGAGGTCCATCTCCTACACAATTTAGAGCACCTGCAGCAGGGTTACCAATGAGGACTACACAACCCATGCCACCCTTGAGACCTCCTATTGTTGGAAGAATGTATATTGTCAATGGGCAATGCCAGTGGGGCCCTGGATCCAATCAGCCATGATTTGTTTGTTTTCTTTACTTAGCTTTTTCAGACTTGGATATGTTTTAAGGCTTGGTAATCTGTTTGGAATTGGGTAGCTTTCTTTTTGAACAAACAATAGCATGCTTTATTGTGTTTATGATTTGCATGACAGGTTAAAGATATGGATATGATTGGTTTTGACCTTCCATTCCAGTTGTTAAATTCCTTTTTCTTTCTTTTTTTTCTATTTTTTATTTTTTGCATCTTTAGTGAATTTTTTAAATTTTTATTCACAAATATTTAAATTTTGTGCATCTAAATATTTTAATACTATTAGAATTATTTAAAAAAAAATACACAATTTGACCTTATATAAATAAGATGGCCCTTAGTTTTGGCGGGAAAAATTCCCTCCAAAAGTTGGTGTAATTTAATAAAGATCCTATAGTTAAAGGGTTAATATGGGAAACATCTTAAAACTTAAGGGTCCAAAATGGGAGAAGAAACTTAAATTTTGAAATTGACATGAAGCTGATGTGTTGTTGACATGGCAGATTCCGTTAGTTTTTTAGATGAAAGTTAGTCTAGGAGTAAAGTGGGAAGAATTTCAAACATAAAGGGTCAAAGTGGGAAACTGGAAAAACTTTAGGGGGCCAAAGTGTAATTTACCCAAAGAATTGAAGAAAGAGAGAAATTTCTCATCTACTCAGGAAGCTCTAGAAGCAATTCACTTTACAACTAGATAAAGATTGGGTAAGAATGTACCTTAGTAAAAACAAATTGCTGATGTGCTACCTCCAAAAGTACAAACATCCTTGATCATCTCACTACGTATGAACCTCTGAAATAGCAAAAGTTACTGTTAAGAACACTGATAGAGATATAAAAAGAGAATTATTATACTTCCATAGACAGAAAACCACAATCTATAAAAACTAATATACCAGTCAGAAACAATAATTACGAAGAAAACCAATGTGAAAATAGTGGCTTGTAACAACTAATCAAAAATCATTATTTTGTTAACATTAAAATTTTGCGCTATACTTGAAAATAAAACCTTGAGGTTATAGGTTCAAGTCTCGGGACAATCATTTTATGCATTATGCCAAAGGTTAGGTATGCACCCAATCTTTTCCCTCCCAAACACACGATAATGTGTATTAATTATGCATTATTTTTGCATGAAAATAAAATTTTACTAATAAAAGTAAAATTTTACTGTCTGAATTTAGCATGTTTAAACATTAAATTTTAACGATCACTATTACCAACCACTACATTTACTATGATTTTATCATTATTATTTTTTTGGGGATAAATAAACTATGATTTTATCATTATTAGTAGAAATATTAAACAAAAAATTATCAAAACATTGAATAAATAATGTTAACAAAGTAAAATTTTACTATCTACTACTAAACAATTAAATTGTAAATTAAAACACTAAAACAATTTATTTGTTTCAAATTTCAACCTCAATCTTCAAATTGATCCTAACAAAAATAAATAAATCCTAGCACGCCAAGAGAAATGGAGAGAAAACAGAGAGAGACAAAGTGGTTGTTGTCGACAGTAAATATGAAACGATGGCAATGGTGTTGGAGAGAGAGGATGGAGAGAGAGATAAGGCAACTTTAGTCGCCTTCTTCTCACAGATCTGAGGTTTCGGATCTTGGATTTGAGGTTGTTGGTCTCAGATATGAGTTTGTCAGTAGCAGATTTGAGATGGCGGTGGTTAACAATGAAGGCAGTGGTCAATGATGTTAGATCTAAGATTGGTGGATGGTGGAAACGATCAAACACTAGGTTGTGTCTAAGAGAGAGAGAGACAGAGAGGATGGTAGAGACGATGAGCGGCAAGAGACAAAGTGATGGTGGACGACAGTAAATATGAAATGATTGGCAATGGTGTTGGAGAAAGACGAGGCAACTTTGGTGGCCTTCTTCTCACAGATCTGAGGTTTCCGATCTCCGACCTGAGTTCGTTGGTCTCAGATTTGAGTTCGTCGATAACAGCTATCAGATAGCAGTGGTTAGCGGTGAGGGCAATGGTCGCAGATGTTAGATCTGTGATCAGCAGATGGTGGAAATAATCTGACACTAGATTGTGTCTCCCATCTCTCTCTCTCTCTCTCTCTCTCTCTCTCTCACACACACACACACAGAGGATGGTGGAGACAATCAAACAAGAGAGAGAGAGAGAGAGAGAGAGAGAGAGAGAACAAGATAGAAAGAACTGAAGGATTGTACAACCAGAAGGAAAAAATTTGTCATTAAAATTTACTTCTCCACACGTGCCTTTCAAATACCATTAAATCTAAAATGAGGGATCTCATGCATTAGAATTTATTTGGGTGGACGTAGAATTTACTTCCCCAAGGATTTTCACTATTTTTTTCAATGATAAAATAAAAATTATGTAAAATTGTAAAATATTATCCTCCTTTAGACTTTAAAAATTATTATCTTCGATTCAAATACATACAGGACATATAACAATTATTTATCCTTACATATGACATTAAATAAATATAAAAGTATATACTTTGCACGTTTCCTCCATGTGTCATGTCCTACATATTTTGAAAGTTTTCCATGTCAAGGTATCCATGTTTCTTAGGGTCTACCTGTAAACTCATCTGTAAAGATCATGGAATAAGGTTGTGGTTCGAGAAATAACCAAAAGTAGAAAGGGTTATGCACCCAACCTGTGCAAATTCTTGTTCTCTACTTTAGAACAAATCGAGAACTTAGATTATCTTAGAATTTCCAAGTAATTATTTTTTTCGATACAAGCAAATCACACCATATAAAAATGGTATAATAACAAGGCACAATAAAATATAAATACTTGAATGTAGAAAGATAAAATTAAATGATATAAGGCCCCATCTCTTATGAGCAAAGGAGAGACGCAAAGATTAGATGAATTGTGCAGACTAATCCCAACCTTTGTGTGACACATTAATAAACAATATTAGCAACTAAATTGCAACCAAAGATATGTTTTTATATATTTTTAATAAGTACCAAAGATATGTTTCCATAACCGATGATTAAAGCAAATAAGAGGTCCTTCAGACTCATGGATTGAATTGAAGGGAAAGCATATAGATGAATCCTCTGCCTCGTGATTTGGAGCAAAGATGGCAGCAAAAAAGCAAGGTTGCTAACTCCATGAATTGAAGTAGAAGTAAGAAATGATATAATCAAATTGAATATAAAATTATTGAGTAGATGGTGAAGCTAATCACACGCAGCAATTAAACGGCAAGTTAACTTAGCATACCCGTAGGAAGGTTAGAACAAGATTTGATGCCACAACTTTGTTTGAAAATCCACTAGAGCTTTAGAGGTGATTAAGGTCAAAACCTCTGATTTCTTGCTTGCTAGAATGCATAAATAGAGATTCAGGGCATCAAAACTTTCTCAAGGTCTTTCTATGACCAAGATTTTTCATGTCACTAAGCCATAGAGGTCATGGCATTATAGTCTTAGATTCGGGTTGGGGTTTGGATGAGGTTTTTGTTTTTGGGTAGGTAAATCATAATTTCTACACCAAAAAAATTAGTTATTACAATGAAGCTTATCACACGCCTTAAGGCAACACATCCTATGAAGAGGGTAACACACATCTAGCTTCTACACAAAACATAATCTACCGAGTAGATCTAAAAAAGTTCAGAATGAAGCCAAGCATTGGAAAAACAACTAGGGCCAGTAAATTAATGATATACAAAAATCAGCCCCCTAAAAACCCCCAATCTCAAAGAATCCAACCCATAGTTTTTAAGAAACTAGCCAGTGGTTTTGGCCAAACTATCACGTGGTTTTAGCAAAACAGGCCATAGTAGCATTTTTTTTTTTTTTTTTTTTTGGGGGGGGGGGGGGGGAACCAACCCATGGTTTTTGGGCTCATGGCATAGCATGTCACTTGAGATGACAGCTCCTCCCAGCGCACATAAAAAATAGCCTCAATTTGATCTAATGGTTATGGAACAATGTCCAAGAATGGCCCTGTTTGGTACAGTTTTTTTTCAGCTTATTTCAGCTTTCAGCTTAATTTAAGCTATTTTAATGTGTTTGGTTTAGCTTAACAATGCAGCTTATAGTTTTTTGTAAGTCAGAAATCAGCTTCTTCTTTGAGTGGGGCAGGAGAAGCTTAATTTATAAGTCAGAAATCAGCTATAAGCTGTTAAGGCATAAACTACAAGTACTTTCCCATAACTCTACCAAACAGGGCCAATGCTCTTTCATTATTGTTAAGCAACTCAAGACACAACTAGGTTAAAATACGTTTTTAGAATGTGCTTTTATTATTGTTAGGCAACTCGGGCCACAACTAGGTTGAAAGACCTAGTCCAAATTAGAAATAAAACTTTTTTAAGTAGTCCAGAATAGTGACTTCTACCCATCTGGTGCTCAACTTATCCTTGCATTGGGGCCAAGAAGCACGAACACGTATGGACACGACACCGATACATTGACATGAAAATTTTTAAACAATGATGGACACGACATGTGGGGGAAACGTGCAAAATATAGGATTTTACATATTTATTAAATATCATATATAAAAATAAATAAATATTATGTCATAAATATGAATATTTAAATAAAAGATAATAACTTTTAAAGTCTAAATGAAGAGAATGGGTATAAATTTACATTGTTTTTATTTCATGATTGAGTTCCAAATTATTTATTCAAACGTGTACATGTTTTTCATGTGTGACCCAAGTGTTAGGAAGTGTTCAACGATTGCTGTGTCATTTCATACCAATGTCGGACACAACATGTTGACGTCTTATGTGTCTGTGCTTCTTAGCATTGGGGTAATCTTTATCATGTTAATTCCCAAAATTTATATTTATTGAGTTTAATGAATTCAATTATTTTTGTAGGAAAACATATCAATTAACGTGATGATTTAGAGAAGAGTACAGTCCACAATGCATCAGTTTACATGTGATTGTTGCTAAACATTGAAGGGGAATTTACTTCCCATGCTTCAAGCAGTAATGCACATGTGTGGTAATTAAATCCAACACCCCCTCCAACAATTAGCAAAAACCATTTTGACCCCTTCAACTATGAAAATTTATACTTTCAAAAAGGGTGTATTTGTACGAGTTTCAAAGTTGAGGGGGTCCATATGTGCAGATTTATAGATGACGAAAGTAAATTGTTATTCGCTAAAAGTTGAGGGGGTGTTGGTGTAATTAACCCTAATTAAATTCATCGTGGGCCTTAGTATTCTTGCAACATGCATTAACAAGATTTTGCTTGGCTAGTCTTCATCGAGATAAAGCTCTTAAGAATTATTTGGCAGTCAGCTTCATGTACAAGGATAACACTGTCGACACTCCATTTTAGTTACCTAAATTCAATTTGAGAGCACGAAAGTTTCAGCAAACAATCGAAGTCAGCAACACAAGTGTTAAAGGCCTATTTCTCCATTTCCATAATGCAATGGGTCAGTCCCTACCAGTTCATGAATTGTTTGGGCTATTGGAATCATTGTGGCACTAGGAGATATAAGCAAGCTTGGCCACTAGACCCTCTTAGCCTTACATAGTGTAAACTGAGGGAGAGAAATAGAACCTTTGAGATTGTTGAGTTTCAATACTACACAAGTCCCTCATGCTCAATTCCTTTCAATTTTGGTTGTTGGGAAACACTCCTGGGTTGTTATTCTCTTTTGCGGATGTCATAGAAGATTCATCTTTGAGTAGCTCCTGCACATAACAAGTCCACGTGTGTTGCATCATTTTTGAGGTTTCAATGTATATATATATTCACCTCTTCCAAAAAATAAAAGAATCATATTAGCCAAATTCAAGATAGCAAAGTAGCAAACTAAAAATAATGATTGAAGCTAACAAAGTAGTGCATGAGGGGAACATAAAGCTTACCGAGAAATGGAGCAGTTCTAACCACTTTCAAGAGTATCCATGCTAAGACAGCCGCTAATATCATCCGTGTCTGGCTGATCAAAAAAAATATCATCTGTGTCTCTTACTTTCTTCTGTGTTTCTTATATATACAATTCTTCTTAAAAGTGTTTCCAAAACATCTACTTATCAATAAATTTAGTTTTAGAAATCAGATTATAGATAGACACCGACGGTTTTAAACCCGACTCTATCATATCATTTACAAGAATTTCAGCCTCTTTCCACTTCGCATCCTTGCAAAGAACTTCTGTAGTCAAACTGTAGCTTGCCACATTTGGAACCATTCCATTCTCACCCATTTCTTTGAGCAGTCTTAGGGCCCTATAGGAGTTACCCTCTTTGCAGTAGCCATAAATCATCATGTTGTATATTACATGGTTTGGCTCCAAACGCATCTCACTCATTGATCTAAAAAGTCTTGATGCTTCTTTCATATTACCTTTTCTACACCACCCACTTATCAAGACACCATAGGTGCAAACATCTGCCTCCAAACCAGCCTTCTGCATGGAGTGATATAATTCGAATGCCTTTTCCATGTCATCCCATCGAATAAAAGCATCAATTAGAATTGTGTATGTTGTCTTTGTTGGAGCAATGCCTCTCTCCTCCATCTCCAAAATAAAGCTTGAAGCTCGTGCTAGATTTCCCGCTCTAGAGAAACCTTCAATTAGAACATTATAGGTAATCAAAGATGGTGACAAACCATTGGACTTCATTTCATTGAACAAATTTGCAGCCTTGTCTACCTTCCCAACACTACAAAACCCGTCTATTAGAGTGTTGTAAGTGATTATATTTGGACTCAAACCAGCCCTCTCCATCCGACCCACCAACTTTTCAGCCTCCAACACCTTCATCTCTCGACACAACCCACCAACTAAAGTGTTATATGTCACAACATTACACACAATCCCTCTTTCAAGCATTTCATCAAACAGTTGAAATGCATCACTCACTTTGCCATCGTTACAATACTCATTCATTATAGAATTGTAAGTATAAATGTTAGGAGAAACACCATCGAGCTTCATCTTCTCCCACAGCTCAAACCCATCTTTTTTAAACCCTTTCTTGAAAAACCCATTGATCAAAACTGTATAAGTAAATTGATTAGCAACCAAACCCAACTCCCCCATTTCATTGAACAACTTCTTTGCTCTATTAATGTCACCACTCTTACAACACCCATCAATCAAAGTAGTGTAGATTACAACGTTTGGACACAAACCCAGATCCTCCAATTGAGCTAGAACCTCAAAAGCTCGATTTAGATCACCATTCTCGCAACAACCCTTTATCATTATTCCAAAACTATACACATCCATTACAACCCTACCCCTCATATCCTTAAAAACCCACCAAGCTTTTTCAAAGTTGTTGGACCTAAGAAGACAAGCTAAAAAACCATTGAAAGAATTTGGCGAGGGCACGAGGCCTTTTTCGATCATTTCAATGAAATAAAAGAGGGATTGTTCTGGTAACTGAAGCTGAACATGGGTATTGACAATGGATTCGTAGAGAAGAGCGTGGTGGGGCTTGAAATCCAAATGGGTTTGTGTTAAATGGTTGAGAAGAGATGAGATAGTGAAGAATGAGGAGGAGATTCGACCGGAGAGAAGACGGAGGAGTAGAGATTGGGCATGTGAGAGCATTTCGGAGGAGAGGAAGAGGTGGAGAACGAAGGACATGGATTGGTGGGTGTGATCAAAGCCATGGAGTGTTGAGGAGTTGAAGAGTGAAAGAGCTTTGATGGGTGGAATTTTCACCAAATTGGGGATGAGAGTGAAAGCCGGGTGGTTTTGCGACATTGATATACAGAGGAGATTGAGAGCAAGCAAATGAGTCTTTTGGTTGAAGAATAAAATGGATCTTTGGTAGAAAGTTTCGCAACCTTTGGATTTTGTTTTTGGGAACTCGCTCTGTTTTCCTTCAACATGAAATCTTTCCTTCAACATGAAATCAGTCTACTTTGGTGGGAATAAGAGAAAGAAGGATCGTGATTTATCTTCTTAAAAATAGGCAATATACTAAATAGTCACTATTTTGGAATATATACTTTTGTCTTGACTTTTCAATTGTCACACATTTGACCTTGAATTTTGAATCTTGTTTCAAATAAGGACAATTGAATATATAATTAGATTTTTCAAGGGTAAAATTGTCAATTTGATAAAATATAAACTAATTTGACAAAAATAAATGTCAAGCAAATATTTTTGAATTTTTTAAAATTATTTCTACCTACTAAAAATAAAATTATGTAAAATTGATAAATCTTTTGGACATTTATTTATTTTTTTTTTACCAAATTAATTTTTATTATGTGTTTGGATGATGATCATGTAAAATTAATTTAAAAAAATTAATCATGTAATTTTTATTAATTTTAAATAATTTTATCATTGGTGTATAAAAATAATTTTAAAAAAATTAAAAATATTTTTTTGACATTTATTTTTGTCAAATTAGTTTATATTTTATCAAATTGACGATTTTACCCTTGAAAAATCTAATAATATTTTCAATTGTCCTTATTTGGAACAAGATTCAAACTTCAGGGTCAAATGTGTCACAATTGAAAAGTCAGGAACCAAAGTGACACAAGTCCCAAACTATAGGGACTATTAGTGTAATTAACCCTTAAAAATATTTACATGTCAATAGTCTTTGGGTGAGAAACAACATATGGCCAAGTTTGGGTACTCCCAAATTATTCAAAAAGTCAAAAAGTTATTAAAAAGTTAAAAAGTTAACACTATTTATCAAAAGTCAACAATTACGGCTGCACAATTCTCAATTTAAATTTTTCTCTAAAAACCAATTTTCACAATTTTTTATTATACATTTTTTCATAAAAAGTCAAAAAGTTAACCCAAACATCCATATTTTTAACCTCAATTTTTTTGTCCAAAAAGACAAAAAGTACACTTATTTAGTCTTCCCAAACAAGGCCATAGTCTTCCTAAAAATATTTACATGTTTTCTTAAAAATATTTACATGTCAATAGTCTTTGGGTGAGAAACAACATATAGTCTTCCTAAAAATATTTACATGTTCATGAATAAGATCTTGTTTGACATCCTTAAAAGGGTAAATTATGGTTTGTAGCCTTCACATTTTGTATCAAATTTTATTTTAATATTTACATATAAAATCATGACAGTCAATTTCTGTACTTCTAGTTAAATCTTACTTTGATCTCTATATATGAAATTATGACAATCAACCATCTATATTTTTGGTCAAATCTCATTTTAATTTCTACGCAAGTATTAATGTCATCTTTCTGTTACTCAATTATTTAAATCTTTAATAAAATCTAATATGTGACAATAATGTGACTACGACATAAGGGTAAAAGAGAAAAATCATCTACATTTTTCACTAATACACACTTTATCCTAAAATTTACATCAAATTATGATTATATTAGGTTAAAACAAAACGCAGATTATGAACAATTAAAAAGATGAATTAGGGTTTTGCATAAATTGGAATCACGAAACTCAATTTTTTACGATAACACAATCTTCTGTCTATTCATCTTCATTTCTCTTTAATTTTTTTGTCGCATTTTTTTATATTTCAAAAGCTCTATTTTCTTGTATCTCCGTCCTAATTTTTAGCATATGAACATATATATACGTATTGTATCATATAACTCTCACGTGCTTATCACGTAAGACAAAGTGTATTGGTGGGAAACATTGATGATTTTCCTCTTACCCTCATTTCATAGTCACATTTTTGTCACGTGATTGGATTTTGTTAAAGATTTAAAAATAAAGTAATAGAAGAGAGACATTGATACTTGTGTAGGGACCAAAATGGAATTTGAGCAAAAGTGCAGGGGTTGACTGTCATGATTTCATATGTAAGGACCAACGTGAGATTTGACCAAAAGTGCAGGGGGTTAACTGTTATAATTTTATCTATAGGGACCAAAGTGAGAGGCCTCGTTTGGGGACTAGCTGGTTTAGCCAAAAATTTAAAAAATTACTAAAAAAACTAAAAAGTCAACAACGCATACTAAAAAGTCAAATATTCTAATTTTTCTTTACTTTTTGCATATCTTTTCGTAAAAAGTCAAAAAGTCATCCCAAACATACTAGTTCTTTTTAGCTCATGTTTTAACCAAATAGCTAAAAAGTTACTAAATTAATCTGTTCCCAAACGAGGCCTTATTTGGAGAAGTTTACTTATTTGGATCACATTAACTCTCAACTTTTCTGCATATCTTTTGTAAAATATCAAAAGTACACTTATTTAGATAATTTCAAACAACCTCTAAATATATAATTTAATATTTTAATGTTTATAAAATTTATCATTAATATGTAATTATTTTTTAAAAATTGAATTGAATTAATATTTTCCCTTGAACTTTTTCATATTTTAGCTTTTTTCTTCTTTCTTTTTAAATGCACTTAAATTTTGATATACTGAGGTTGTATTTGGTTCATAGATTTGGAAAGAAAAAAAGAAAAAGATAAACAACAATGCTAGAGAGCCACAATTTTTGTGGCCACAATGGCTCAAAACTGTCAAAACGACGTCGTTTTAGCATGTTTTGCACTCAAAACGACGTCGTTTTGACAATTTTGAGCCATTGTGGCCACAAAAATTGTGGCCCTCAAACATTTTCCAAAGATAAATAAAATATACCTGTATTTCACCTAGTTTTACACATTTTTTCCCTTTTCTTTTCTAAATTCCTTCCCAAATCTATGAACCAAACACAGTCTTAAGAAATAAAATATTTAAGAAGAAATTTATTTTTTTTAAAACTAAACAACGAAAAAAATCATGTTTTGTGCTTCTTTATAAAAAATGTTAGAGAACCAAATGAACTACCAAATATTTTTTCAAATACTAAAATGGAGTGGTTTGGATTTCACACAATATCAATATTTGATAATGTTGGAACAATCCTCTGTGTAAATAAAATAAATTGAAACTAAATCAAATAAAATAAATAAATAACTTACAAAATTTATTTTATTGAACCGAATGAAAAATAAAAGACCAAGTCGAGTGTGAGACACTCTGTCCTTAAGACAGATTCGCCCCGCTACGGTGTTTACGATTAAGTGGCGTCTATCTCATAGGATATAATGATCTTTACAAATTTATAGTAGCACTCCAAACAAATTTGTCCAGCGAACTAAAACCTTGTGTTCTATACTCTCTTAAATTTCCTCTAAAACCATAATGAAGAATAAATAATGCAAATGAGAAAATTGGACAGCAAACATATAAATTGCAGACTGATTTTCAGATCTGAAAAATACTGGAACAGATCTGGTTTTATAGACCTGAACAGGTGCAAAATTTGTAGTGAACAGATGGGTTTTTGAATTGAACAGGTGCTCAAATAGATTTGCAAACTGTTTTAACAGATTAACTACTGCAATTGAAAAACTGTCCAAATTTTGAATCTGTTTGGACAGTTTAACAAATCTAAAATTGTTTAAATCTGTTCGGCAGTTTCTGTAGGAAATTTGGACAGAATGAGGCACCAATTTGGACAAGAATTTGAATACAAATTAGAAATTTTAAATTAATTTTTCCTGCAAGAAATTTTGGAAAAAATTCAAATAAATTTTGTCTAAAAAATTAATATTAGACAGGCAGGCGGACCACAAGGCCAGCGTGTGGTGATTTGGGCTAAAGTTCATTTTGTCCATAACTTCTCCCTTCTCCAAACTTGGGGTGCCCCTTAGGGCCCAACCCAAGGTTGTACACCTAGAGCTTATATACTCACAAGCTCTCTTCAAATTTCAATGTGCGACAACCCATATAAGAAAACCCACATTTAATTCTTGAATTTGCTCAATTCCACGAACCCGAAAACAACGTCAAGTTCCCATTCACTTATAAATGGTTTTGAGGAACCGTCTTCATCGTGTGACTTACCATGCGGCAAAAAACACGTCACCTTTTCGGACCCGCCCCAAAAGACGTTTGGGGCCTACTCAATTTTGGGCTCAAAGTTGGCCCAAAATAAGCCTAATAAAACCAATTTTCCAACATATAAAATGTTTAATAATTCATTTGGATCAAAATTGTATTTTGATTTTTTTTTTTTTAAAGTATGGGTGTGAGACTTATTTATTTATTAGTCCTTTGTAATAAGAGAGAGAAAAAAAAATGACCGTTGAAACTAAAACTAGTAACCACACAACTTCGTCGGAAGAGCAAGACCACCTTGATCGGAGCAAGAAAAAAGTGAAATCTATTGACGCAAATAGTGTGGAATTACTAGAAATTCAAGCTAATACTTTGGAAAAGCCAGATGAGCAGATTGTGGAGGAAGCTGATGTCTACAATGACAACATCGAGAAAATAAAGGAAGATAATTTGGGATCCCATAGATCTTTCAAGCAAGCCCTCTTACGATCTTGATTCAATGAGATTGAGAGAGAACGCAACTTTGACTGTGAGGTGGCTTACTTCTCCTCTGATGAAGAGATAGACAATGAAGACAAAACAAAAGATGCTTTGGAGAATCAAGGAAACGCCTTGACTCCGATCATTAAGCTACCTGCTGGTCTCCTAAAAAAGGTCAGAGAACCATGGAAGAAATGCCTCATTGTAAGACCCTTGGGGAAGAATATTGGATATAACTTGTTTGTAAATCGAATACGCAAGCTGTGGAATCTTCAAGCAGGTTTTGAAACTCTAGATATTGGAAATGGTTTCTTCATTGTGAAATTTGAAGTGATGGAAGATTACTCTAAGGTCTTCATTGGGGGCCCATGGGTAGTGATGGATCGGTATGTGACAGTTCGAAAATGGCAACCTGATTTTAAATTAGATGAGGCGGAAGAGGATACAACTGCCATCTGGGTAAGGTTCCCTAATCTTTCTATTGAATACTATGATGAAAAGGTCCTTTATCACATTGCGAAGGTGCTTGGCAAGCCCTTAAAGGTAGACATTAATACTGTCATGGCAGCACGTGGAAAGTATGCAAGGGTATGTGTTGAGATGGACCTACGTAAACCACTCATATCCCATATTACCGTTGGACGTTACCATTATATTGTGGAGTATGAACACTTACACCTTCTATGTTTTTGTTGCGGCCGTGTTGGTCATTGGAAGGAGATGTGTCTTGAATTTTCGATAATATAACCGAGAAAGCAATACAAAATATAGCCATTAACCAAACTGACACAGCGATTGGACCGAGAGCAATACAGCCCAATGAGCAAAAGAATAAAGAGTTATTGAATGAAACAGAAACCCATGGTTATGGGTCGTGACCATAGCAACCACTAAAAGAAAATACCATCATAGAAAGCAAAAAGAAAAGGCCCATGTCCATAAGAGCAATCGATTTGAAAGTTTACAGGTGGACCAAGACCATGGAGAAACTAGTGCCGCCCAGGAAATTAAAGAAGCTCAAAGAAAATATGTTGACCTCGACATGGGCTCTGAGTCCTTTCAAGGAGAAATTTCGTATGTACAAAAACAAAGCCCAATAGGCCCAATTATGCTCATGAAAGATGAAGGGCCAGACCTAGGGTTGGATGTTGCATCTAGGCCCAAAGAAAAATAGTTGATCTGTTGTGATAACCTACACTATTCCAAGCAAAAAGGCTCACAACCTAGCTCAAATGAGCTAAATGCTCAAGGAAGCCCTAACTCTCTTCCTATTACTACAGTACTCACCTTTGACAATAATACCAATGCATTGATTATGGCCACCGCCCCTGATATCTGAGTGCAAACCAGAAAAGGCAAACCACCAGACTCACCGGTCAAAAAAGATGGACGTTCTAATGGAGGAAATGGTAGAGAACATTCTAATGTCAGAACACCGAATGGACCAATTCAGAACTCTGATGTTCTTAGAACAAGGGAAATAAGTGTATTACCACGTCGGAATCGATTGATGGCTAGAAAAGGTGAAGCTTCTGATTCAACCATAGTGGGAGACAGATTCGCATAACGTGAGGCACATGGTGCTTGTGAAACCAGCGAAACCATTGGAGGAAGACCAGAAGAATGTGCGAAATATATTGGGACTGTCTGAGACAGAGAATTGGCCAACCCACAAATTGTCGTCTATGGATATGCTAATATAGAATTGTAGGGGTACTGGTAATGCTCGATTCCGGAGAAATCTGCGTGAATTAGTAAGGCTACATAAACTGGACATGATCATACTCATGGAGACAAAAGTGGAGCTAAACACAATAGGTATGTTTTTCAACAATCTGGGGTTTACGACCTCAACCCATGTAGATCCGATTGGCAGAAGTGGAGGCATTTGGCTACTTTAGAATCCTAGTCAAGCTAATGTGAGAGTTCATGATGCTTCTTCTCAAATGATCACAGCTACTATTTCAAGACAAGATTATCTTGATTGGGTATTATCTGCAGTTTATGCTAGCCCGAATATTCGAATGAGAAATGAACTCTGGAGTGATTTGACAACATTGGCTCAACACACCCAAGAACCATGGTTGATAGCCGGGGACTTTAATGACTACTCAAGCTCTAAGGATAAAAGGAGCTTCTCAACTTCTCAATCTCAAAGCTTAAGCCATAGTCAAAAAAGGAGCCAAAAATTCTCTGATAGAATTAGTAGCTGCAACCTCATGGATTTAGGTTGTGTTGGCCCTAGACTCACTTGGACTAACAATAGGAAATGGTGGGCCAATACAATAGTGAGATTAGACCATGCACTCTGTAACACAGAATAGCGAACTTTATTTCTTGAGGGCTATGTTCACAACTTGCCTCGGACCTATTCAAATCATTCTCCTCTTCTTCTTCACACTCAAGGTACAAATCCTTTTATTCCTCCTAGTAATTTATTTAAATTTCAAGCTGCTTGGTTATCACACGAGGATTTCAATGCAATTGTTGATAATAATTGGCTCATGCAGAATATAATCTATTGGGAAATTTGGATTACATGACATCTGCTTTGCAGGATTGGAACAAAAATATTTTCGGTAACATTTTTCGTCGTAAGCGCTGGTTGCTTGGCAGAATTAATGGGATCCAAATTTCCCAAGCCAAGAACTATTCCCACGACTTACATCAACTTGAAAATGATCTTACTATTGATTATAATAGAGTTTTATATCAAGAAGAGTCATTTTGGTTTCAAAAATCCCGTGTAAACTAGATCACTCAGGGTGAGCGGAATACAAAAAATTTTCACATGTCTACCATTATCAAGAGAAGGAAAACAAAAATTGAAGTTTTGAAAAATGAGGAAGGGGTTTGGGTGGATAACCCCACTCAGTTAAAAATCTTAGTAAATGATTATTTTCAAAGCCTATTTGCTTATACTCAAACTATTAGCCTTGATCATTGGAGTAATCTGATCAAGCACATCAGCCTTGATGATCAAATTGAAATGAGTAGAAATGTTTCTCCTGCTGACATTTGGAGGGCTGTCAATAATATTAAAGCTTTTAAGGCCCCAGGTAAGGATGGGTTCCAAGCAATTTTTTACCACACCTTTTGGAAGACTGTGGGCCAATCTGTGATCGAATTTGTCCAAAAATGTTTTTCTTCTTGTAGCATTCCCCCTGAGATTAATAGAACTCTTGTAGCCTTTATCCCTAAAGTTTCTAACCTTGAGAGTGTGAAACAATTCCGGTCTATCAGCTTATGTAATGTTACCTACAAAATCATTTCTAAAATTCTTGTCAATAGAATTAAGCCTGTCTTGAATGATTTAATTAGCCCTAATCAGAGTAGCTTCATTCTGGGTCGCTCCACTCATGATAATATCATAATCTCTCATGAAACTATTCATACTTTGAGAAAGAAAAAAGAGAAGGTGGTATTCATGGTTTTTAAAATTGATCTTGAAAAGGCTTACGATAACATTTCTTGGAATTTCCTTCACCAAACTTGCAAGAATTCCACTTTGATGAGAAATTGGTGAAGTTGATTATAAGTTGTGTCACTAGTGTGAACACAGCTATTTTGTGGAATGGTGAACCCCTCGAAGAGTTCAAGCCAGCTAAGGGTTTAAGACAAGGGGATCCCCTATCCCCTTATCTTTTTGTGTTATGCATGGAACGACTCTCGGCCATGATTAGCCAGCAAGTGCAAGGTAAACAATGGATTGGGCTTAGCTTGGCTAAGAATGGTCCTAACATATCACACTTGTTTTTTGCAGATGATTTGATTTTGTTTGCTAAAGCAAATGAGCATAATTGTAACACTATTTTACAAGTCTTGAATGAGTTTAGTGAAATCTCTGGATTGAAGGTTAACCTTCATAAATCCCATATGTTTGTGTCTCCTAATATTGCCAGAAGAAGAGCATCTCAGCTTAGTGATATGTGTGGTATTCCTCTAACTTGTAATTTAGGGAAATACCTTGGGACCCCATTGCTTCATGATAGAGTGTCCAAAACTCATTTTTTGTTTATTTTGGAAAAACTGAAGAACAAACTTACTGGGTGGAAATCTGGGATGTTGTCCTTGGCAAAGAGAGCAACCCTGATACAATCTGTCACTAGTGCTATACTAGCCTATACCATGCAAACTATGGAGCTCCCGAGAAAAGTTTGTGATGAGATTGATAAGATTAATAGAAACTTTCTTTAGGGTGATAGCCTTGAGAAAAAGAAAGTGCATCTTATTAATTGGGCTTAGGTCTGTAAGTTGAAAAAAGATGGGGGTCTTGGGATCCGCAAGGCTAGAGATCAAAATCTAGCTCTTCTATCCAAATTGGAGTGGAAAATGTTAATTGGGGAGAATACTCTCTGGATTGATGTGCTAAAAAATAAGTACTTGGGTCAGCAACCTTTCTTAATTAAGAAGAAAGGCAAGAGTATACCTCGCATCTGAAAAGGCATCTTAAATACTAGGAAGCTCCTGGTTCAGGGAGTTCGATGGAAGCTTGGAGTAACAAAGTGAGAGTTTGGAAAGATTGGTGGTGTGGTGATGGGGTTTTTGAAATGGATTTGAACATAGCTACCAATCAAATTCCAAATTCTGAGCATATTACTGTGGAGTCTCTTCTTGATGCACATGGTGATTAGGACTTAAATCATTTGCACAACTCTCTTCCATTACCTATGGTTGCAGCTATTTTAAAGCTATAACCACCCAGATTTAATGCTGGAGAAGACAGTCCCAGATGGATTAAATCCTCTGATGGAGAGTTCTCCACATCTAGTGTATATGATTTAATTGTTGATCATCATAACCAGGAAGTGGATTGGAAATGGATTTGGAAGCTTAAGTTTCCTCAGAAACTTAAGAGCTTCTTGTGGCTTGTTTTTCATGAAAAAATTCTCACTAACAAAATGAGAAACCTGAGGGGTCTTACTTTTGACCCCAACTGCCCCTACTGTGCAAACTTGGAGGATATTGAACATTTGCTTTGGTTTTGTCCTCAAGCTATCCAGATATGGTGCCATGTTTATAGTAAGGAATGGTACTACAACAGGCTCTTTTTACCTTGGAAAGATTGGAACACCTAGAATATAAAAAGGAAGAACAAAACCCCATACTTGTTCCTTATCTCACTCTGGACTATTTGGAAAAATCGAAATAAAATGGTTTTTGAACATAAAGCTACAAATATTCATGAGAGTGTTAAACTTATATCAAATTATGCCAAAGACATCTTTCAAGCTTTTAGTTTTGATGTCACTAAACCACTCCAAACTAAAAGTATTACTGTGTGGTCTTATTGTGACGACCCTTACCTTTGATTAGTGCTAATCTCTAATTGAGCATGATAAGTAATTGAACAGACTGAAATTCTGAACTGAACGCATGAGTATGTTGTTTAATTGCATTTCTATCTATTAGTCATTAATTAATCTGTTCATGTTTTAACTTTGAATTGCGAATTGAAGGTCCTATCGGCGACCGAATCAGAATTTGATTAGTGTTATATGCTAATTAGAATTTATGTGATTTTATGGTAAATTTAATTAAAATTTGATTTGGGACGATTAAATTAGATTAAATAGAGTTAAATTACATTAGTTGCAATATTTACACAATTGCCACTCAGTGGCTTGATTCAAGACCATTCTTTTTCTACTTCCCTCATGTTTGATATGCCATCCATTTCATCTTTGAGACCAAACGTGTGAGAAAGAGAGAATTGGAAGGAAAGAATTAATTCAACAAAGTTTGGCTTGGAACTTAGGAGAAATTGAAGAGAGATTGTCTAATTGAAGCTTCAATACTTGGAATTCAAAACCTAGGTGAGGAATTCATTATCTCAATTGTTTATTTAAGTTGTTACTTGCATGGTCCGTGGTAAATTGGTGATCTAAGTCAAGAATTGGTTTAAAGAGTTGATTTGAGTAGCTAATTCATGCATGCATGCATGTTCATATTCTTGAATTTGGAGGTTGTTCTTCATGAATTTCCACACGCATGTTCATGTTTATGTTATAGTCCATGAATTCACTTTGGTTTTGAGCTTAATCTTGCATTTGATCTTGTTTTAGAGCATTGGAATTCATTAGAACACTTGCATGTAATGTTCTTGCATTGTTCTTCAAGTTTCTTTGAAAATGGTGTTCAATTGACTCACCCTTGGGCTTTGATTTTACAAATTGATCTTCAAAACATGTTATATTGTTGGTTTCCAAGTGTTTTCCAAAAAATTGGCCCAAAAAGTTGAGTTTTGAGGTGTTGAATGCTTGGTTTGAGCTTGGGAGGCAAATCTGGAAATTCCAGATTTTGGCTTCCACGCTCGAGCGAAGGATTCCACGCTCGAGCAACCGTCTTTTATTCAGAGCTTCGCTCGAGTGAAGGAATGCTCGCTCGAGCGTAGATTGCAAGCTCTCAAATTTTTGGTACACGCAGACGCACGCTCGAGCGACGAGACCTACGCTCGAGCAAAGGATGTGTCTCACGCTCGAGCGAGCATCGAGCGGGGATTTTCAACATCCGGCACTTTTTGCATTTTTATAGACCGCTCGAGCGAGGAAATCCACGCTCAAGCGACCCCACTGTTTTGATAAGCTCGCTTGAGCAAAGAAAGCCACACTTGAGCGAGACCCCTGTTTTCTAAAAATTTTGAAAAGTGTTTTAAAGTGCATCTTTGCATCCTCATTCCATCCTAGGCATTCCTAGGCCTAGTTTAAGATATCTTAATGAGGATAATGTTATAGAACCACACCAAGTCAAGATAGGGGCTAAGATGTTAATCCCTAGTGTGTAACTTAGTGTGTGTTCGTTTTGCAACTGTGTAGGGTTGGCATCCGAGGACGCTCATTAGCTTGCCTATAGCCCAGTGCTCTGTGAGTAACAATGTTGTAAAGATTTGTTCAATAATGATCATTTTCTGAACAATTAACTATGCTGTTTTCTGAAGTGATACTGTTTACTGAATGAATGATGTCCTATTTATGAACTGTACTCGTGGCATCCATAGCAACTTACTGTTACTGTACTGTTACTGCTACTGCCACAGCAATCTTTGTCGGTTCCAGTGTTGGAACCACTACAGTTTACTGTTATGATGGCCATTAACTGACTGCTTGGTCTGTTAAGACCTACTGTACTGTTTGTTATTGGATGTACCACATATAACTGATATGACTGATTTATTACTGAAAGGACATTCATTCTTAACCTCTTTACGCATTTGTTATTCACTAGGCTTTAGTTCACTGTTTATATTTATATGTAGGTGTACAAGCATTGGACCGATGCTAGGAGCGTCAAGTTAAGCCCCAGTTTTGTCAAGCTAACCATTGTACCTCACTTCGAGGTTCCAAGTCTGTCCAAGCTAAGGCTGTTTTGGGGTGTCCCAGATTCACCCTTACTGTCTCTGTTTTATAATAGATGTTTAGACCTGACTGTACAGTTATATAAAAGGGATTTGGTCCCTGACGGGGTTGTTTGTATATATTTGTTTGTGCACATGTTGTATGTATGTTTTGGTTATCCATGTGGCATGTTTATAAAAGGTCTTTTCATATTCAGATTGTCACAGCTCATTGGACATCTTTTATTTATTGTTTTGGCTTCCGCCAGCCCCTTACTCTGTATTACTATCATTACTGTTAAGCAGGCATTTGGTAATCACGGATTACTAGCCGGTTGCGATACTAAACCCATAGGGGCGGGTTTGGGTCGTGACACTTATCCAAATGCAAGAAAAATCAAATTTAACATGGATAGAAGCACTCGCAGACACGGAGGAGGTGGCGATTTTGGTGGATTATTCCGGGATGAAACAGGAGCATGGATTAGTGGCTACTATAGAAGGCTTGAAATATGCACCTGTCTTGAAGCGGAACTTTGGGCAGTCTACAAGGGGCTGACCATCAAGTGATAATAGAAACGGATGCGGAGCAAGTGGTGAAACTGTTGAGTGATGATCTGGGAGAAAGATGTCCTTTTCGGGGCATTGTGGAAGATGCACGTATTATCATGAGAGGATGTGATTGCTCCATCCAACACATTCGAAGGGAAGCTAACATTTGTGCTGATGTAATGGCCAAATTAGGCGAATATCAACTTGCAAATCTTCATATTGTAAATGAACCACCTGAAGAACTCCGCACCTTACTTGTAGCGGACATTGTGCATCTCTCTAAGGAGAGTGATAGAATGTAGTCCTTGTTTGATTTTATTTTCCAATGTACCAAAAAAAAAAAAAATTAGTCCTTTGTATTTTGATGTACAGTATTACAAAAATGCATAATTAATTATTTGTGTTCCTTACCAAATTTCACCTTATCTTGTGAAAAACAAAACTATCATAGTAAAAAAGTTCTATTTCTCTTCATTTTTCATCATGTTTTATCATTTTTCACTAAATTTGTAAATTATAGAGTTCTTTTTCTCATTAATTCTTAATAAATAATTCAAAAAAATTATAATTTCTTACCAAATCGCTTAACCAAATAGATGAGCATCTCAAACGTTGGTCAATTTCAAATTCAAACGCGTTTCACCCAATTATTCTTATTATCATTATTACAACAAATTTGATATATATAAAAAAAAAAATATGACTTCCATCTCCAAAAATAAAGGAAAATTTGGTCAAAACTCCCTCATAATAAAACTTTAATGTTAAGGATAAGTATAAAATGATTTTCTCAAAAAATTCAACACATACCACTATTATCAAAATATTAAATCTTAAAATAATATAAAAATGTCGATTTTTAATAAAATTAGTATTTTTAAAATCCTCTCATCAAGATTTATCAAATAAAATCCATGTTGACTATGAAATTTTTTAAAAAAAAATTAAAAAAATATTACTGTTGAAATTGATGTAAATAGTAACATATTACCAATCAATGTTTAGAAACAATTGATAAACAATTAGATAAAATAGAAACTACTTTAGATTCCAATATTATTACATTTACTAAACAACTTTTAGATCAACCTTTACTTAATCACCCTAGTAATCGCACTAAAAGAACTAGTTTAGTCACTAATGATCAAACTACTGTCAAAGCTATTGAACAACTTTTCAGTAAATTATCTACTGTTGATACAGCTTCCCCTTCTAAGGATAAAGGTCTTACTGTTTTAAATCAACACACTCCTACTAATACTACTGCTTCTCAATCTGACACTGATAATACTGATAACGAAATCAACCAATTAGCTCAACAGTTTCAATCCTCTAATCTTAATAAGATCCATTATCCCAAGTTAATCCTCAAACCACAAAAAATTGGTATTCCAAACCTACTCCACTAGATCTCCAATTTGAAGAAACTAATATCCGTAATCAATTCTTTGTTTCTGCTAAACGATTATATGAGTGGAATATTGATGGTCTTAGTGAAGATCAAATCCTTCAAAAATTAAATCATTTATCTATGGTTTCCAACAGTTATCTTTCTAATTATCCCCAATATTCACAACCTGAAATTTTTACTCTTATTACCTCTGGTTTTACTGGTATGCTCAAATCTTGGTGGGAAAAATACCTTACTAATAATCAACGAGACTCTATTATTTATACTGACCAAGTTAATGAAAATGATCTACCTATTTTTGATGAAACTATTGGCTGTTGTCACCCTGACGGTATTAATACATTAATCTACACAATTGTTAGACATTTCATAGGAACACCTACTAATATTTATTCTCGCATCCATGATCAACTTAGTAATCTTGCTTGTCCAACCTTAAGTGATTTTAGATGGTATAAAGATGTTTTTACCTCTAGAGTTATGTTACGAGAAGACTGTACAAAATCATTTTGGAAAGAACAATTTATTAATGGCTTACCTAGTTTATTTGCCCATAAAATTCGCGATGTCCTTAGTCAACCTACTGGTGTTATTGAATATGATAATTTAACATATGGTGATATAATTAGCACCATTCAAAAGAAGATTTAAAAATGTGTATTGATCTTAAACTTAGTCAAAAAGCTACTAAAGATAAACATAAAGCTAAATATGAATTAGGCAATATCTGTGAACAATATGGTTTACCTCCTGTTGTACCCTCTCGAAGGAAATCCCACAAATATTCCAAACATAAACATAAATCCAAGTATTCTAATAAATATCGCAAAGATTATTCACCCTCTAAATCAAATGATACATTTTATACTAAACCCAAAAAGAAACATTACAAATCTAACTCACATCCAAAATCTAAATCTAATAAAGACATTACATGTTATAATTGTGGTCAAAAAGGACATTATGCTAATAAATGGAAAGAAAAACAAAAACTAAAAGATCGAGTCAACCAACTTCAAATTGATAATGATTCCAAAAATCAATTATATGAGATTTTTCAATTAAATCAATCTATTAGTGATTCCTCTTCTGATCATCCAATTACTTCCTCAGATTCTCATTCACCTAGTGACGATTCTAATAATAATAATATTAAAATAGGATGTAATGATGTGTGTTGTAAACCAATTAAACAAATTTCTGTCCTTACAAAATCCAACCAAGAAGAATCTACTCTTATTGAATTAATTAGTAAATTAGATAATCCAGAATTAAAACAAAAGTATATTGATAAATTAAAATCTTTATTACTCCATTCTGACAATACCCCTAAAATCGATAAACCTATAATTAGCCTGTCCAAAACTCTAGATCGATTTAAGAATAAATACAAAAGAATCACTCTTCAAGATTTACAACAAGAAATTCATCACATTAAACAAACTATTAAAGAACTACAAAATAAAGACCGCAAATTGGAAGATGAGATTTTTATATTAAAACTTAATAAAAGTCTCGACAATTTCCAAACTAATAAAGAATCTCCCCATGAATCTGCCCATAATTCTGATCATGATTCTGATCCAACTAATCCTGACAATCTAGTATTTGATAATCGATCACAACCTGATAACCTTGATAATAAGAGAATCAATCTAATTTATAAAATTTATATACAAAAATGGTATTCACATATTAAACTAGTTATTGATGATTTTGAATTAGAATTAATTGCTCTAATTGATACTGGTACTGATTTAAACTATGTACAAGAAGATCTTTTCATGCTGATTTCATCAGCATGAATAGTAACATGTTACTCTATTTTATAGTAAAATGTTACTCTGTCTCACAAGAACATGCTATTCTAGTTCACAGTAATATGTTATTATAGCAATATTGTCTATGAAAAAAAAAAAGAAAAGATATTTTACTTTATCCTTACTCAATTATGAGCCTCCTCCGTAAGGGGTTTATGAAGCAAAATAAATTGAGCTATCATTTTCACTAAACAATGGTCTAATTGTTTTGGCTAAATTTTCCAAAAATTAAAATCCAACCTTTTCATCAAATTTAAATAAAGAAAAATGATGCCCAAACTGACTAAATACATTGATTTAGCAAACCTGAGTGATGTGGCTTGTTTAGTGGCAAAATCCCAAGTAATATGTGGAAGATAAATACTATTGTAAGACCATCTCCAACCGTTCACGAAATCCAACATCAAATTCAAATTTGATGAAAAAGATATGCTTTTTGTGCTCCAACAGTTGCACCAAAACAGTATCAAATTGAGAAAACATCAAACTTTTCACCAAACTGAGGATGGCTTGCCTCTTTCAGCAATTCACTATGCATAGCCGTTGAGTTGATCCCACCGGACGACCGGCCGGACGTTCGGCTAGATGTCCCACCAGATAACCGCTTTAAAGCAAAAATTTGTGAAAATTTTACACTGGGGTCGACCCCCCGATTGACCACCAAGAGTAACATATGAAGCAGTGATGAGAGTTTGCTCATGGAGAAAAAAACCTTGTATGGTCGATTAGCCGATCGTCCTACTGGACATCCCTGCCTTTTGATGCAAGTTACAGTGCACCTGTTGGAACAACTCATATCAGATTGAGAAAATTGTCATTTTTTTACTCAGATTTGATGAAAAAAATATTGAACCGTTGGAGATGCTCTAAGTTCGGTTAGCATTACTCTTAAATCAATGAAGAATAATCTTTCAACAAATTAAGAATCAACCAAATTCTTCATTAAACTTTAAAAGTTCAATGCTTCTTTATACATCTTAATTCAAAAAACTTGGAAGATTATTCACCTATGTACATTTGTGCTCAGGTAAGCTCAAAGTAAACATGAAAATGTAGATGGAAATTACAGAGGAAAAAAAGTTGATAGGTATTTTGTTTGAATAGGGTAAAGCACTAAAAGGTTCTCTGTTATATTGGAAAGTTGTGTTTTCAATCCACTGGTAACTACAATCTGAAAATTAGGCAATCTATAACATTTGGAAACAGATTGTACACAGAGGTCAAATTAATCCACAATCAAGGTAACCAAGATCAGGCAAAAAGATGAAATATGTTTATTACACAAACTGAAAGTTTGTACAATGTGCAAAAAGAGCTCATATACATTTATGCTTTATACAAGCATTCTGAAAAGGAAAAAAAAAATCCAAATAAATGAAAACAAATGTTTCCTAATGAACGATTCAATTTTATGTTGCCATCACTGTTCATTATCCCTTCTTGCTGCGAATGGCTCCTCAGTATAGTAGAAGCACTGGTCAATCCCCTTCAGTCAAGCTTGTGCCTGCACGGGCACGAAGGAAGTAAATATTAAGGATATGAATAATACAATACTTCACTCAAATTATTAACAAAAAATTAGTTGAGAAATCAGTATCTGACTGCCCATATACATATAACCAACTTTGCAGTATCTATGGATGTCTGAGGGATAAGTTGTCATGGAACTTCGACTTGTGCATTCCTCCGCAACTTGAAAGGCTTCTTAGATATTGCACTATGAATCAAAGCAGAGTAAAGCAGCATGCCATCATCATCATCATAAGCAGCCCAAACTCGGTTTTCACCAACTTGGTAGGCCTCTTAGATATCACACTATGAATTAAGGCATAGTAACACTACATGCCATCATCGTCATCATAAGCCCAGACCTGATTTTCACCAACTTGAAAGGCCTCTTGGATATCAAGGCATGGTAACGTGGCAAGCCATCATCATCATAAGCAGCCCAAACCTGGTTTTCACCAACTTGAAAGGCCCCTTGGACATCACACTATGGATTAAGGCATAAGTAACATCACAAGCCATCATCATCATCATAAGCAGCCCAAACCTGATTTTCACCAACTTGAAAGGCCTCTAGGATACCACACTATGAATCAAGGCATAGTAACGTGGCAAACCACCACCACTACCATCCTAAGCAGCCCAAACCAGGTTTTCACCAACTTGACAAGCCTCTTAGATATCTGTAGCTTGGCTTTTCGAGCTCCCTTTCGGAAGAATGAAATAGCCCTTACAGTTCGGACTCCACTTGTGTGTTGGTTCTGATTCTGATTTCACAAGTGCAATGTGAAACAGTGAAAAACACAAAAAGAGTCCAAATCTGGCAAATTCGTTTGGAAAATCGATGTTTGAATCAAATGCCAAAAATGGACTGCTTTGCCAGATATCAGAGTCGCCACCTAAATATTTATTTTAGGAAATTTAGGAAACCCATGACTCGTGCCAAAGGCCATTAGTCCGTCATTACCAAAGTGTCTTGGTTCGGGAACTTAGGTATGAGAGGGGAAGGTTAATAATTGAATACCCCACTCACCCGATCAAAGATTGGCCTCTACTAATCATGATGTGGTTTTTATGTACAATATATGCTCTTGTTCTATATGTAACATACAAGTATAGACTAATTTCACGAAAAGTTGTAACGTTTGATTCCATGTTTGTTTTGAAAAAAAAATGTTTTGAATATGTATCACTGAAAATGGTGATCTCATATATACATGAATCAAAGTATCCCAATTCTAGTGATTAGCCTTCATCCACAGGCATTCAAACAGGTATATCAAATAAGCAGTTAGCCTCATGGTAGTATGTTTGATATGACAGCAATCACACTTATGCAATATGCTAAAGCATAAAAACTTATCTTATGTCCGAAGGCGAGTCAAAAGAAAGTAAATAGTTAGAAAAAATGCATGATCCTAATTAATGCGATATGGCTAATGCAACACACACAACGTGCAAGTAATAAGCTCGGCTACTAGCATGGTATGCGAGTCAATTCAAGGCATGTGATAGGCATGTATTCAAGTAAAGAGTTTGAATTTGACATTTGAATAATATGATGAGCCGAACTTTTATGCATGCAAACGAATGGATGCAAATCATGAAAAATGCTAATTAAACATGATGTCCTTAATCTAACCATCATAAGCAGTGAAATAAAAGGGAGAAAGAATGGGGATTGGAAGACATACAACTTATTACATATTTGTCCTCGCGAAGGAGGGTCCGAATGTCCAAATGTCTGAATAAATAATTATTACAAAACCGAATGAATAAGAAATGAAAGGGGCTGTCTAATTTATTACAAGAATTGATGTAAGGCAAGCCTTGACACAATAAACTCGGTATAACGTCCGACCGAATTCAATTAATCATATTGATTCTTTATGTCGGTTGTAATCCAATTTTACCAATTTTATTAGCCTTTTTTATTACCTTTCCATTTATTTATCTTTTCTCCTGTTTGTGCAAAAGTGATATTTACGTCCACTGGAGATTAAACCATTAAGCATGGAGCATTTTATACTTTTGATAGAACCTCCAAAGTGATTAAACCATTAAGCATTGAAGAGTTCCTTTCTTATACTTGAATCACAATCTTAATTTTTCACAACTTTTTAATCGAAATAAGCAAAGAATGGAGGGAGGTTGCAGAGATGATTATGCGAAATTGATTAATTGGTTAGTACAAACAAACTTCATATTTAAAACATAAATCATTGAAATAAATTAAACAGCCCCCTAAATAGCATATAATAGTGTTGGAATTAAGCTATAGAAAGCGAGTAAAATTAAATAGCCGAAGGTACTATTCACCGTCGGAGGTACTATTCATCGTCGGGGTTACTATTCACCGCCGGAGGTTACTATTCACCGTCAGGATAAATTATGTAAAGTAATAAATTACAACAATTTATATACAATATTTAAATTACAGCAGATATGTGGGTGGTGCAGCCATCCCATTAAAGCGATGAAAATAAGTTATAAAAAGAAGTAAATAAAGTATTTAAACAAATTATATCACATTTTTAAATTAAATGAAAATTTGTGAAAACTCACCTTTTGGGGAAATGATGAATTTTCTGAGTCACAAACTTTCTTTGATTACTCTCAAGTTTGTGGAATGTGTTCTCAATTCTCAGACTAAAATTTGGAATTACAGCTTCAATGGAAATAAAAATATCAAAGAAAATATCCTCTCTTTTTTTTTCTTCAGACTCTTTCTCTCCCTCTCTTTTTTTCTTTCCCCAGAATCCTTCTTAGACTCTCCTACTGAGCCTCTCCCAGAATTCCTTTTCTTGAATCCTTTAGAATCATTGCCTTATATAGGCAAATGGTATAGTAATAATAATAGTATAATAATAATAATATAATAATATATATATGCAAAGTTTAACAAAGATGTCGGTATGCTGACATCAAATTTTTGTTTCAAACCGCGCGTTTGGATCTCAAAAGCTCGCAAGGTTGAAAACCCGAAAGGGCAGCCTTGGCAAAAGTTAGAGCGTAAAAGGAGAGTGACAATACCCAAGTGAACCTTAGCCAAAACTATGTAAGGCCTGGGATTCAGATTGGAAGCAACCCTTGAACTAGGGGCAAGAAGGTCGGATGTGATTTAGATTTGAAGCAGCCCTTGAACTAGGGGCAAAAGGTTGGATGTGGTCAAAGAGTTAAAATTGAATCGTTTCCCAATAAAGACAGCCTAGAAAGGCAAAACCCAGAATTTGGGAGAATGAATTTTATTATTGAAGGACAGTCGAGTTCCTATCCACTACACTAGGGGCAACACACTAGGGGCAAATTCGGACCCAATTAGCCTAGTCCCTACATCATCACATCTACTGGTCAAGTGTAGTAGTCGTTCTTATAGAGATTTCACACCCAATCAACATGCTAGGCTGAAAACCCGGAAGGGTGACCTAGGCAAAAATTAGAGTAGAAAAAAAAAAAAAAAAGAAACTCAAAAGAAAAAAAAAATGAAATGAACAAAAGGAAAAAAAGAAAAAAATAAAAATATCAAAAGCTCGCAAGGTTGAAAACCTGAAAGGGCAGCTTTGACAAAAGTTAGAGCACAAAAAGAGAGTGTCAATACCCGAGTGAACCTTGGCCGGAACTACGATGGCCTGATTCCTATCTTGAGGATACGTAGGTAGCTTCATCTTGAAGTTCAGCCCCAATAATTTTTGTTAACTCATTCATTTCGTCCATGTTTGATTGGTGTATCTTTAGTCAACTTGGTTGTCTTATCCGTGTTTGATTGGTGTATCTTCATTCTGCTCAGTTCAATTGGTTCAATTCAACTTCGTTTGGTTCGGTTCGGCGGTTCGGTTCGGTCCAGTTCTGCTTGGCTTCATTCGATTCAGATTGGCTTGGTTCAGATCGGCTCGTTCGGTTATCAACGTTGATTATCTGGTTTGGGACTATGTACCCCAATGATGGATTCCATGTTGGTTGAGTAGTGGCCATTTGCAAAAATAGGTTTTGATTAATTTGAATGAAGCTGACTAATTTTTCTCGAAAATTGTTTCATTTTTGCAAAACTTGGACTATTCTTTGGATTTGAAAAGGGAAAATTTTCAGTGCTCACAGTTTAGCTTACATGATTTGAAACAGAAAATGGAATAAGTAGGCTAACCTAACTCTCATGTTGACCAAAACAGTTTACAAAAAAAATCATCAAGAAAAAAATTCAAGGTAATGAATTAGGGGCATAGTTGAGTTAGACATTCTGTCTCCTCCACCACTCGAGTCGACTCGTCAGTGTATATGAGTGTGTATTCATACCAGTCAGTGTATTTATACCAGTCAGGGTATTCATACCAGTCAGTGTATATAAGTGTGTTCCTTTCATGTCAGTCAGTGTATTTATATCAGTAAGTGTATTCACACCAATCAGTGTATATAAGTGTGTTTGAATTGTTTTACATCGTTTTTTTTTGCTTACGTTGAGTCAGTTTTATTTTTATTCAGGTCAGTATGGATCAATGTCCAATTCAGAGTTCAAATTTTAATCAATCTCAAATTCGATGAAACAAAAGTATTTGCAAACTTAAAGTGATATGCCAGTCACACCATTGAGATACAAAACTGAAACTTTTTATACAGTCAGGGGAGGACATCCCCGATTACAGAAACTCAAAAAAAAAAAAAAAACCAACAAACCCGAAAAATACAAGGACTCCAAAAAAAAAAAAAAAAAAAAAAAAAAAAAAGAGAGAGAGGGATTTTGTTCTTCTTTCTCCTCCGGCAAATGGCTATACGCCGACCTCATTTGCTTGAACCTCCCGTCATTTTCTTCATCTCAATTTCGTTCTGGGAGACCTTCGAAGGCCTTGCCTCAGTGTGTTCCCCAAGAGAAGGCCCTGCCTCAGTGTTTTCAACAAAAGAGTTAACTTTTCGCCGACCATCAAAGGGAAAAAAAATCTGGGCGCTCAAACCGTCCGACACAAGTGACCTGTCGTTTTACCTCTTTATTCTCCATGGAGGTAGCCTTCCGTTTTAGTTCTTTGTTCTCTGCCTTCAGCGCACAAATCTCCGCTCGTGCATCCTTATACATATGCTGAAGTAGAGTGAGTTGGGCGTTAACCTGATGTACCTCACACGTCCTTTTTTGCAGACGGTGAGACAAGTTAGTGACCGCGGCCACTGTCTCCATACACGACTGCAACATGTGGTGGTTAGCCTCAATATCAGTTTGAGCAGCCATCACTTGCTCAACTATTAGTGTAGGAAGACTAGGATGAGTAAGAGCAGGGGCACTTGGCCTAGAGGAGCTCGATGGATCATTAAGATCCAGAAAGAGAGAGAGAGGGCGAGACGAAGCCATGTATAGGAAGAGAGAGGAAAGATGGGAGTCACAGAGGAATGATAGAAAATAGAAGAGGAAAAGAAGGAAGAGGAAGACGGAAAAGTGATGAAGAAGAAGATAGAAGAGTGATGGAAGCAGAAGAAGAGAGTGGTTAAGAAGAAGAGAAAAGAGTGATGAAGATACTGATTCAAAAGAAGCTGAGAAGAAGAAGAACAAGAGTGAGAGAGCCGAGACAAGCGTCGTTCGAGGCGAGCTGCTTTTGTTGGCCAGTGACGCGAAAGTAGGCCGCGTGTCAGGCGTGGCTATCAAAAAAAGGAGAGACGCGGGAGAGTTGTATATGCATATATGTATATATATTGTATAGCTATGTAATATAGATATTTGTTTGAACATTTGGGTCACAGGTGTGGCTTGTGTTCAGTGGTTTGGCCCAATGGGTTGAGGATTTAGAAAGCCTAAGCCCGAGGTCAGGGGTTCGAACCTCACATCGAGTGTTTCTTTTGGTTTGTTTTGGTTTTATGCATATATATGTCTTGTATAGTATATATATATATATTTGTTTGCATATCTTGTCATAAGAGTGGCGTGGCTCAGTGGTTGAGGACTCGGAGACCAAGCTTGAGATTAGGGGTTCGACACCCTATATCCCATGTCCATCCATTTTGTGATTTTCCTTTCTTTTTTGCGTGTTTTGCGTACGTGTGCTGACGTCAGCAAACAGAATATGCCTTCTCAATAACGACATCTTCCCGCTAACAGCTGCAAACAGAATATTCCCCACCTGTGTATATATCCGTACATGTTTGTGTATAGGTCCGTATATGTCTGTGTCGTATATACCTGTAGATATACTGTATATGTCATGTATATATCCGTATATATCTGTCTGTATTTTGTCTGTATATGCATATGTGTATACCATATGTATATATCTGTGCATATTTATATGTAAATATCTATGTGTATTATCTTGGTTGTGTTTGCAATGAGTTCCTAGGAGACCAACTGCGACGGTGGAAACTAGAGTTCGAATGGTAAAGCCTAGAACGCAAAAGGTTTGGAATTTTCGAGACTAAAGTCTTGTTTAAATACCTAGGGGTGTATCCCCGGCTTGAAATCTGTATAACAGCCCCATAGGTTGAGGTAGCGTGTTAATGCCTCAATTCTGGATACTGAGCCAACCTAGTCTGTCACCCCGTTAGAGAATAGGGAAAGTTGTAAATATGATCAGGAAGTAAAGTGGCATCCATGGCCATTCAATAGGTTAAAAAAAAAAGAAGAAAAGAGCAGGGGCGCTTGGTGTTCTTTTTCAGGTCTAGGAGACCTTAAATCCTCTGAAGGTGCAATTCCTTTGATGTTTGTCGTACCCGAACGACTTCAATGGTCTAGGACAGGTCTAGGAGACCTTAAATCCTCTAAAGGTACAATTCCTTTGCTGTTCGTCGTGCCCAAACAACTTCAAGTGGTCTGGTATAGCCACCTGCCTGTGATTGCAATGAGTTCCTATGAGACCAACTGCGACAGTGGAAACTAGAGTTCGAATGGCAAAGCCTAGAACGCAAAAGGTTTGGAATTTCCAAGACTAAAGTCTGGTTTAAATACCCGAGGGTGTATCCCCGGCTTGAAATCTGTATGGTAGCTCCATAGGTTGAGGTAGCGTATATGCACCTCAATTCTGGATACTGAACCAACCTAGTTTGTCACCCCGTTGGAGAATAGGGAAAGTTGTGAATATGATCAGGAAGAAAAGGGGCATCTGTGACTTCTACATGTAAAGGTTACCCCTTGTCAGCAAGAAATCATTCTACCATACCTTCTTCCATTCGCGTAAGACGCGTTTAGACTTCGAATTTACCTTCGCTCCTTTCATGTGAATGATGCTAGATTTGATGTTTACCTAGTTAAAACCTTCCTCCTTTCCTCTCGTGTGAGACACGTTTGGATTGCAAATCGGTTAAAAACAGCAGGTGCACCTGTCTGTTTACACCACACCACCGCCTCTCGCATAATGCGCATTTGGATCTCAAATACTCCTCTTGCGTACCACGCGTTTGGATCTCAAATACTCCTCTTGCGTATTGCGCATTTGGATCTCAAATACTAATCTCACATACCCTGCGTTTGGATGTCAAATACTCCTCTCGCGTACCGCACGTTTGGATCTCAAATACTCCTCTCACGTATGATAGACGCGTTTGGATCTCAAATACTCCTCTCGCGTATGACAGACGCGTTTGGATCTCAAATACTCCTCTCATGTTCCCCGCGTTTGGATCTCAAATACTCCTCTCGCGTACTGCGCGTTTGGATCTTAAATACTCCTCTCGCGTATGACAGACGCGTTTGGATCTCAAATACTCCTCTCGCGTATGACAGACGCGTTTGGATCTCAAATACTCCTCTCGCATATGACAGACGCGTTTGGATCTCAAATACTCCTCTCGTGTATGACAGACGCGTTTGGATCTCAAATACTCCTCTCGTGTATCGCGCATTTGGATCTCAAATACTCCTCTCGCGTACTACGCATTTGGATTTCAAATACTCCTCTCGCGTACCGCGCGTTTGGATCTCAAATACTCCTCTCGCGTACCGCGCGTTTGGATCTCAAATACTCCTCTCGCGTACCCCGCATTTGGATCTTACATACTCCTCTCGCGTACCGCGCGTTTGGATCTCAAATACTCCGCTCGCGTACCGCGCGTTTGGATCTCAAATACTCCTCTCGCATACCCCGCGTTTGGATCTCAAATACTCCTCTCGCGTATGACAGACGCGTTTGGATCTCAAATACTCCTCTCGCGTATGACAGACGCGTTTGGATCTCAAATACTCCTCTCGCATATAGCAGACGCGTTTGGATCTCAAATACTCCTCTCGCGTATGATAGACGCGTTTGGATCTCAAGTTCACATACTCCTCTTGCGTGAGAAACGTTTGGATCTCAATCTCAAATACTCCTCTCGCGTAAGGCGCGTTTGGATCTCAAGTTCACATACTCCTCTCGCGTACGACGCGTTTGGATCTCCAGTTCACTTTCCTCCTCTCGCGGACGACGCATTTGGATCTCACATTCACTACATCCAACATTTATGCGTTCATTCAGTGTCACATCATTGTCTTGTTTTGCATTTCATTGCATGATCATAAGTTGTGTTTTGCATTTCATTGCATGATCATAAGTGATGTTTTATATATTATTCTGCATATTGCCCCTGAACTACGCAGGTTTGATTCCTTGCAAATGGGATACGTAGGCAACCTTCTGGTTCAACCACTTGCATTTGCATTTGTTTGTTTGCCTAAGTCTTACGACCTTGTCAAAAGGGTCGTCTTCGGGCTTTGACATTCATTCACGTCGTGAAATGACTTCTAGCTCTGTCAAAGAGGGGCAACTGTAGACACCTTATTTTGATTGGCCCTAAGACTTGGGTGCTTTCTTTTGATTACCCAATGATGACAATTAGAATGTGTTTCTCACAGAATTCTTAGTAAAAGAGATGGAATTTGAACTTTAATCCCAACCTTCACCATTATGGCCAAATTATTTTAAAATACTGAATATTTCATTAGTTTAGTATTTTCGTAATTTTTCATAATTTTATGTGTTTGTTCATATTTTTTGTGTATATATATATAAAAGAAAATAATAAAAAAATTATATTATTATTTCAAACCTTTTCCATTCTAGGCTTTGCCATTCGAACTCTAGTTTCCACCGTCGTAGTTGGTCTCATAGGAACTCATTGCAATCACAGGCAGGTGGCTATACCAGACCACCTGAAGTCGTTCGGGCACGACAAACACCAAAGGAATTGCACCTTTAGAGGATTTAAGGTCTCCTAGACCTGTCCTAGACCATTGAAGTCATTCAGGTACGACAAACATCAAAGGAATTGCACTTTCAGAGGATTTAAGGTCTCCTAGACCAGAAAAAGAACACCAAGCGCCTCGGCTCTTTTTTTTTTTTAACCTATTGAATGGCCATGGATGCCACTTTACTTCCTGATCATATTTACAACTTTCTCTATTCTCCAACGGGGTGACAGACTAGGTTGGCTTAGTATCCAGAATTGAGGCGTTTACACGCTACCTCAACCTATGGGGCTGTCATACAGATTTCAAGCCGGGAATACACCCCTGGGTATTTAAACCAGACTTTAGTCTCGAAAATTCCAAACCTTTTGCGTTCTAGGCTTTGCCGTTCAAACTCTAGTTTCCACCGTCGCAGTTGGTCTCCTAGGAACTCATTGCAAACACAACCAAGATAATACACACAGATATTTACATATAAATACATACAGATATATACATATGGTATACACATATGCATATCTGAGACAAAATCTTGCAGTATATATACGGATATATACATGACATATACAGTATATCTACAGGTATATACGACACAGACATATACAAACCTATACACAAACATGTACGGATATATACACAGGTGGGGAATATTCTGTTTGCAGTTGTTAGCGGGAAGATGCCGTTATTGAGAAGGCATATTTTGTTTGCTGACGTCAGCACACGTACGCAAAACACGCAAAAAAGAAAGGAAAATCACAAAATTAATGGACATGGGATATGGGGTGTCGAACCCCTAATCTCAAGCTTGGTCTTCGAGTCCTCAACCACTGAGCCACGCCACTCTTATGACAAGATATGCAAACAAATATATATATATATATACTATACATGACATATATATGCATAAAACCAAAACAAACCAAAAGAAACACTCGATGTGAGGTTCGAACCCCTGACCTCGGGCTTAGGGTTTCTGAATTCTCAACCAACTGGGCCAAACCACTGAACCCAAGCCACACCTGTAACCCAAATGTTCAAACAAATATCTATATTACATAGCTATACAATATATATACATATATCCATACACAACTTTCCCGCGTCTCTCCTTTTTTTTGATAGCTACGCCTGACAGGCGGCCTGCTTTCGTGTCACTGGCCGACAAAAGCAGGTCGCCTCAAACGACGCTCGCCTCGGCTCTCTCACTCTTTGTCTTTTTCTTCTTCTTTTCTTACAATCAAGATCTTCGTCACTCTTTTCTCTTCTTCTTAACCACTCTCTTCTTCTGCTTCCATCACTCTTCTATTTTCTTCTTCATCACTTTTCTGTCTTCATTCTCCTTCTTCTTTTCCTCTTCTATTTTTTGTCATTCCTCTGTGACTCCATTCTTTCCTCTTTCTTCCTATACATGGCTTCGTCTCACCCTCTCTCTCTCTCTTTCCGGATCTTAATGATCCATCGAGCTCTTCTGGGCCAAGTGCCCCTGCTCTTACTCATCCTAGTCTTCCTACACTAACAGTTGAGCAAGTGATGGCTGCTTAAACTGATATTGAGGCTAACCACCACACGTTGCAGTCATGTATGGAGACAATGGCTGAGGTCACTAACTTTTCTCACCGTCTGCAAAACAGGACGTATGAGGTACATTGGGTTAACGCCCAACTCACTCTACTTCAGCCTATGTATAAGGATACACGAGCGGAGATTTGTGCGCTGAAGGCAGAGAACAAAGAACTGAAACGGAAGGCTACCTCCATGGAGAATAAAGAGGTAAAACGACTGGCCATTTGTCTGGACCGGTTCGGAGCGCCATCGTATTTTTCCTTTGATGGTCGGCGAAAAGTTAACTCTTTTGTTGAAAACACTGAGGCAGGGCCTTCTCTTGGGGAACACACTGAGGCAAGGCCTTCGAAGGTTGACGACAAAAAGAGGAAGAGCTCGGCGACAGAAGAACTGAGTAAGTGAAGTCTGCGTGTGGCCGTCACAGGAGGAGAAAGAAAAACAAGATGCTTTTTTTTTTTTTTTTTTTTGGACTTTGTATTTTTTTTATTTTTCTAGGCTTGTTTTTTGTATTTTTGGTTTTTTTTTTGAGTTTCTGTAATCGGGGATGTCCTCCCCTGACTGTATTAAAAAGTTTCGATTTTGTATATCAATGGCGTGACTGGCACATTACTCTGAGTTTGAAAATACTTTTGTTTGATCGAATCTGAGATTGATTGAAATTTGAACTCTGAATTGGACATTGATCCATACTGACCTAAATAAAAATAAAACTAACTCAACGCAAGAAAACGAAGCCAAAATATTCCAAACACACTTCTATACGCTGACTGGTATGAATACCCTAACTGGTGTAAATACACTGACTGGTATGAATACGCACTCATATACACTGACGAGTTGACTCGAGCAGGGGAGAAGATAGAATCACTGACTCAACTATGCCCCTAATTCATTGCTTTGATGAACTTTTTTTTTTCTTGATTTTTTTTTTTGTAAAAATGTTTTGATCAACATGAGAGTTAGATTAGCATACTTATTCCATTTTCTGTTTTAAATCATGTAAGCTAAACTGTGAGCACTAAAAATTTTCCCTTTTCAAATCCAAAGAATGGTCCAAGTTTTGCAAAAATGGAACAATTTTCGAGAAAAATTAGTCAGCTTCATTCATATTAATCAAAATCTATTTTTGCAAATCGCCATTACTCAACCAACATGGAATCAATCATTGGGATACATAGTCCAAAACCAGATAATCAAAGGCGATAACCGAACCGAGCCAATCCGAACCGAATGAAGCCAAGCAGAACTGGACCGAACCGAACCGAACTGCCGAACCAAACCGAACCGAACTAAACCAAGTTGCATTGAACCAATTGAACTGAGCAGAATGAAGATACACCAAGGAAACACGGATAGGACAACCAAGTCGACTATAGATACACCAATCAAACATGGACGAAATGAATGAGTTAACAAAAATTATTGGGGCCGAACTTCAAGATGAAGCTACCTACGTATCCTCAAGATAGGAATCAGGCCATTGTAGTTTCGGCCAAGGTTCACTCGGGTATTGACACTATCTTTTTGTGCTCTAACTTCTGCCAAAGCCGCATTTTCGGGTTTTCAACCTTGCGAGCTTTTGATATATATTTTTTTTCTTTTTTTCATTTTGTTCATTTCATTTTTTTTTTCTTTTGAGTTTCTATTTTTTTTGTTTTTCTACTCTAATTTTTGCCTAGGTCGCCCTTCCGGGTTTTCAGCCTAGCATGTTGATTGGGTGTGAAATCTCTATAAGAACGACTACTACACTTGACCAGTAGATGTGATGACGTAGGGACTAGGCTAATTGGGTTCGAATTTGCCCTTAGTGTGTTGCTCCTAGTGTAGTGGATAGGAACTCAACTGTCCTTAAATAATAAAATTCATTCTCCCAAATTCTGGGTTTTGCCTTTCTAGGCGGTCTTCCGAAGAGATTAAACCAGTAAGCATGGAAGAGTTCCTTTCTTATACTTGAATCACAATCTTAATTTTTCACAACTTTTTAATCGAAATAAGCAAAGAATGGAGGGAGGTTGCAGAGATGATTATACGACATTGATTAAAAAGTTGTGAAAAACTAAGATTGTGATTCAAGTATATGAAAGGAACTCTTCCATGCTTACTAGTTTAATCTCTTCGGAGGTTCTATCAAAAGTATAAAACGCTCTATGCTTAATGGTTTAATCTTTTTGGAGATTCATTACCAACGACATAAAACGTTTTATGCTTAAGAGATTCATTACCAAAAGTATATAACGTTCTATGCTTACTGATTTAATCTCTTAGGGGATTTACCACCAAAAGTATAAAACGTTCTATACTTAACGATTTAAATTCTTTGGAGGTTCACTACCCCAAATGTATACATGTTCTTATACTAAAGCACAATCTTTTATTTTTTATTTCTCTTTATTCATCAGTGTGTTTACTTTTAAGGGACTAATTGACCCTTGGAAATCACCAAGGAAAATGTTATTATCACTTATTATCAAGTTTGGATTTCAAGTCATTATCACTCAAGTTTGGGTTTTTCTAAGTCATTATCACTCTTTTGAGTTTGACTAGTCCTTGTTGCACACCTTGAGTTTGACTTGGAATCCCTTATCGCTTGTAAATAAGTTTGACTCTTCCTTTGTAATTTCCCCCGAAGAAAATTTTCTCGGGTTAAGTTGATGCTTGTTTCTCTTTATTGCATTTTGGACTTAGTGGACATAAATATCACTTTTGCACAAACAGGAGAAAAGATAAATAAATGGAAAGGTAATAAAAAAGGCTAATAAAATTGGTAAAATTGGATTACAACCGACATAAAGAATCAATATGATTAATTGAATTCGGTCGGACATTATACCGAGTTTATTGTGTCAAGGCTTGCCTTACATCAATTCTTGTAATAAATTAGACAGCCCCTTTTATTTATTATTCATTCGGTTTTGTAATAATTATTTATTCGGACATTTGGACATTCGGACCCTCCTTCGTGAGGACAAATATGTAATAAGTTGTATGTCTTCCAACCCCCATTCTTTCTCCCTTTTATTTCACTGCTTATGATGGTTAGATTAAGGACATCATGTTTAATTAGCATTTTCTATGATTTGCATCCATTTGTTTGCATGCATAAAAGTTCGGCTCATCATATTATTCAAATGTCAAATTCAAACTCTTTACTTGAATATATCCTCTATCACATGTCTTGAATTAACTCGTATGCCATGTTGTAGCCGAACTTATTACTTGCACGTTGTATGTGTTGCATTAGCCATATCGCATTAATTAGGATCATGCATTTTTTCTAACTATTTACTTTCTTTTGACTCGCCTTTCGGACATAAGGTAAGTTTTATGCTTTAGCATATTGCATAAGTGTGATTGCTGTCATATCAAACATACTACCATGAGGCTAACTGCTTATTTGATATACCTGTTTGAATGCCTGTGGATGAAGGTTAATCACTAGAATTGGGATACTTTGATTCATGTATATGTGAGATCACTATTTTTAGTGATACATATTCAAAACATTTTTTTTTCAAAACAAACATGGAATCAAACGTTCCAACTTTTCGTGAAATTAGTCTATACTTGTATGTTACATATAGAACAAGAGCATATATTGTACATAAAAACCACATCATGATTAGTAGAGGCCGATCTTTGATCGGGTGAGTGGGGTGTTCAATTATTGACCTTCCCCTCTCATACCTAAGTTCCCGAACCAAGACACTTTGGTAACGATGGACTAATGGCCTTTGGCACGAGTCATGGGTTTCCTAAATTTTCCAAAATAAATATTTAGGTGGCGACTCTAATATCTGGCAAAGTAGTTCATTTTTGGCATTTGATTCAAACATTGATTTTCCAAACGAATTTGCCGGATTTGGAGTCTTTTTGTGTTTTCTCACTATTTCACATTGCACTTGTGAAATCAGAATCAGAATCAACACACAAGTGGAGTCCGAACTGTAAGGGCTATTTCATTCTTCCGAAAGGGAGCGCGAAAAGTCGAGCTATAGTTTTTCGTGAAATTAGTCTATACTTGTATGTTACATATAGAACAAGAGCATATATTATACATAAAAACCACATCATGATTAGTAGAGGCCGATCTTTGATCGGGTGAGTGGGGTGTTCAATTATTGACCTTCCCCTCTCATACTTAAGTTCCCGAACCAAGACACTTTGGTAACGATGGACTAATGGCCTTTGGCACGAGTCATGGGTTTCATAAATTTCCCAAAAGAAATATTTAGGTGGCGACTCTGATATCTGGCAAAGCAGTCCATTTTTGGCATTTGATTCAAACATCGATTTTCCAAACGAATTTGCCGGATTTGGACTCTTTTTGTGTTTTTCACTGTTTCACATTGCACTTGTGAAATCAGAATCAGAACCAACACACAAGTGGAGTCCGAACTGTAAGGGCTATGTCATTCTTCTGAAAGGGAGCGCGAAAAGCCGAGCTACAGTTTCTGGCGACTCTGCTGGGGATTTAGAGAACTTGACTTGAACTTTATAATGTGAATTTTTATCTACATTTATATGTTCTTTGCATTGCATTTGCATTGGTGCGCCTAAGTCCCTGTGTTTGCCATTTGTTATTCCTGGACGATTTGCCGGAGGCTTGCCTACAAAGCTTGCCAAAAGGTTGACCGGTCATGGGCTCTGTCAAGTTAGGAACATAACCCTTGGATCTGGATTACCGCTGTACCGTTTGATCCTCCTTTCACTTTTCGGTGTTAGGTGTGAGAGGTATATTAGGTAATCTTGTTGAGGTACCCTTTGTGACTATTTGACCTAATAAAACTAATAAAAGAATTTGATGTCGGTCAGCTTGGCTGCCGACATCTCCCAAATCAAACATATATATATATTATAAGCATGTATGTATATATTATATAATATTACTAATACTATATTATATTAATTTGCCTATATAAGGCAATCAATAGAGTAAAAGAAAAGGGGCAGCAAGTTTGGAGAGTCTGAAGAGAAAAAAGAAAGGAAGTGGGGCAAGAGAGTTTGAGAAGAGAGAGAGGGAAAATAAATATTTTCTTTGATATTTTTATTTCCATACATCAACCAATCACTAAAGCTGTAATTCCAAATTTTAGACTGAGAATTGAGAACACATTCCACAGACTTGAGAGTAATCAAAACAAAGTTTGTGACTCAGAAAATTCATCATTTCCCCAAAAGGTGAGTTTTCGCAAATTTTCATTTAATTTAAAAATGTGATATAATTTGTTTAAATACTTTATTTACTTCTTCTTATAACTTTTTTTTATCGCTTTAATGAGATGGCTGCACCACCCACATATCTGCTGTAATTTAAATATTGTATATAAATTGTTGTAATTTATTACTTTAAATAATTTATCCCGGCGGTGAATAGTAACCCTGACGATGAATAGTACCTCCGGCGGTGAATAGTACCTCCGGCTATTTAATTTTGCTCGCTTTCTATAGCTTAATTTCAGCACTATTATATGCTATTTAGGGGGCTGTTTAATTTATTTCAACGATTTATGTTTTAAATATCAAGTTTGTTTGTACTAACCAATTAATCAATTTCGCATAATCATCTCTGCAACCTCCCTCCATTCTTTGCTTATTTCAATTAAAAAGTTGTGAAAAATTAAGATTGTGATTCAAGTATAAGAAAGGAACTCTTCCATGCTTAATGGTTTAATCTCTTCGGAGGTTCTATCAAAAGTATAAAACGTTCTATGCTTAATGGTTTAATCTCTTTGGAGATTCATTACCAACGGCATAAAATGTTTTATGCTTAAGAGATTCATTACCAAAAGTATACAACGTTCTATACTTACTGATTTAATCTCTTAGGGGATTTACCACCAAAAGCATAAAACGTTCTATACTTAACGGTTTAAATTCTTTGGACTTTCATTACCCCAAATGTATACATGTTCTTATACTAAAGCACAACCTTTTATTTTTCATTTCTCTTTATTCATCGGTGTGTCTACTTTTAAGGGACTAATTGACCCTTAGAAATCACCAAGGAAAATGTCATTATCACTTATTATCAAGTTTGGATTTCAAGTCATTATCACTCAAGTTTGGGTTTTTCTAAGTCATTATCACTCTTTTGAGTTTGACTAGTCCTTGTTGCACATCTTGAGTTTGACTTGGAATCCCTTATCGCTTGTAAATAAGTTTGACTCTTCCTTTGTAATTTCCCTCGAAGAAAATTTTCTCAGGTTAAGTTGATGCTTGTTTCTCTTTATTGTATTTTGGACTTAGTGGACGTAAATATCACTTTTGCACAAACAAGAGAAAAGATAAATAAATGGAAAGGTAATAAAAAAGGCTAATAAAATTGGTAAAATTGGATTACAACCGACATAAAGAATCAATATGATTAATTGAATTCGGTCGGACATTATACTGAGTTTATTGTGTCAAGGCTTGCCTTACATCAATTATTGTAATAAATTAGACAGCCCCTTTCATTTATTATTCATTCGGTTTTGTAATAATTATTTATTCGGACATTTGGACATTCGGACCCTCCTTCGCGAGGACAAATATGTAATAAGTTGTATGTCTTCCAACCCCCATTCTTTCTCCCTTTTATTTCACTGCTTATGATGGTTAGATTAGGGACATCATGTTTAATTAGCATTTTCCATGATTTGCATCCATTCGTTTGCATGCATAAAAGTTCGGCTCATCATATTATTCAAATGTCAAATTCAAACTTTTTACTTGAATACATGCTTATCACATGCCTTGAATTAATTCGCATGCCATGCTAGTAGCCGAGCTTATTACTTGCATGTTGTATGTGTTGCATTAGCTATATCGCATTAATTAGGATCATGCATTTTTTCTAACTATTTACTTTCTTTTGACTCGCCTTCGAACATAAGGTAAGTTTTTATGCTTTAGCATATTGCATAAGTGTGATTGCTGTCATATCAAACATACTACCATGAGGCTAACTGCTTATTTGATATACCTGTTTGAATGCCTGTGGATGAAGGCTAATCACTAGAATTGGGATACTTTGATTCATGTATATATGAGATCACCATTTTCAGTGATATATATTTAAAACAGTTTTTTTTCAAAACAAACATGGAATCAAACGTTCCAACTTTTCGTGAAATTAGTCTATACTTGTATGTTACATATAGAACAAGAGCATATATTGTACATAAAAATCACATCATGATTAGTAGAGGCCGATCTTTGATCGGGTGAGTGGGGTGTTCAATTATTGACCTTCCCCTCTCATACCTAAGTTCCCGAACCAAGACACTTTGGTAACGACGGACTAATGGCCTTTGGCACAAGTCATGAGTTTCCTAAATTTTCCAAAATAAATATTTAGGTGGTGACTCTGATATCTGGCAAAGCAGTTCATTTTTGGCGTTTGAATCAAACCTGCGTAGTTCAGGGGCAAGATGCAGAATGATATGTAAAACATAACTTATGATCATGCAATGAAATGCAAAACATAACTTATGACCATGCAATGAAATGCAATCAACACAATGATGTGACACTGAATGAAAGCATAAATGTTGGATGTAGTGAATGTGAGATCCAAATGCTTCGTCCGCGAAAGGAAAAAAGTGAACTTGAGATCCAAACACGTTGTACGCAAGAGGAGTATGTGAAATTAAGATCCAAACGCGTCTTACACGAGAGGAGTATGTGAACTTGAGATCTAAACGCGTCTGTCATACGCGAGAGGAGTATTTGAGATCCAAACGCGTCTGTCATACGTGAGAGGAGTATTTGACATCCAAACGCGTCGGTCATACGCGAGAGGAGTATTTGGGATCCACACGCGTCTGTCATACGCGAGAGGAGTATTTGAGATCCAAACGCGTCTGTCATACGCGAGAGGAGTCTTTTAGATCCAAACGCGTCTGTCATACGCGAGAGGAGTATTTGAGATCCAAACGCATCTGTCATACGCGAGAGGAGTATTTGAGATCCAAACGCGGGGTATACGAGAGGGGTATTTGAGATCCAAACGCGCGGTACGTGAGAGGAGTATTTGAGATCCAAACGCGCGGTACGCGAGAGGAGTATTTGAGATCCAAACGCGCGGTAGGCGAGAGGAGTATTTGAGATCCAAACGCGCAGTACGCGAGAGGAGTATTTGAGATCCAAACGCGCGGTACGCGAGAGGAGTATTTGAGATCTAAACGCGCGGTATGCGAGAGAAGTATTTGAGATCCAAACGCGCGGTACGCGAGAGGAGTATTTGAGATCCAAACGCGGGGTACGCGAGAGGAGTATTTGAGATCCAAACGCACGGTACGCAAGAAGAGTATTTGAGATCCAAACGCGCGGTACGCGAGAGGACTATTTGAGATCCAAACGCATCTGTCATATGCGAGAGGAGTATTTGAGATCCAAACGCGTCTGTCATACACGAGAGGAGTATTTGAGATCCAAACGCATCTGTCATACGCGAGTGGAGTATTTGAGATCCAAACGCGTCTGTCATACGCGAGAGGAGTATTTGAGATCCAAACGCGTCTGTCATACACGAGAGGAGGTGGCGTGGTTTAAACAGACAGTTGCACCTGTTGTTTTTAATTGATTTGCAATCGAAACGCGTCTTACGCGAGAGGAAATGGGGAAGGTTTTAATTAGGTAAACATCAAATCTAGGATCGTTCACATGAAAGGAGCGATGGTAAATTCGAAGTCCAAACGCGTCTTACGCGAATGGAAAAAGGTTTGATAGAATGATTTCTTGCTAACAAGGGGTAACCTTTAAATGTAGAAGTCACAGATGCCCCTTTTCTTCCTAATCATATTCACAACTTTCCCTATTCTCCAACAGGGTGACAGACTAGGTTGGTTCAGTATCCAGAATTGAGGTGCATATACGCTACCTCAACCTATGGGGCTACTATACAGATTTCAAGCCGGGGATACACTCCTGGGTATTTAAACCAGACTTTTGTCTTGGAAATTCCGAACCTTTTGCGTTCTAGGCTTTGCCATTCGAACTCTAGTTTCCACCATCACAGTTGGTCTCCTAGGAACTCATTGCAAACACAACCAAGATAATACACACAAAGAGATTAAACCATTAAGCATAGAATGTTTTATACTTTTGATAGAACCTCCAAAGAGATTAAACCATCAAGTATGGAAGAGTTCCTTTCTTATACTTGAATCACAATCTTAATTTTTCACAACTTTTTAATCGAAATAAGCAAAGAATGGAGGGAGGTTGCAGAGATGATTATGCGAAATTGATGAATTGGTTAGTACAAACAAACTTGATATTTAAAATATAAATCATTGAAATAAATTAAACAGCCCCCTAAATAGCATATAATAGTGCTGAAATTAAGCTATAGAAAGCGAGTAAAATTAAATAGCCGGAGGTATTATTCACCGCCGGGATAAATTATTTAAAGCAATAAATTACAACAGATATGTGGGTGGTGCAGCCATCCCATTAAAGCGATGAAAAAAAGTTATAAGAGCATCTCCAACCCAATCCTCTCACCAAGAGGATGAAAATAAATTTTTTTATTCAAAAAGTGAATATAGAGTACATCACTATTCATTCCAACTCCAACCATAATCCTTCATTTTCTTCTCTAATTGTTGATGCCGTGAAAACATGGGGATATTTCCATCCTATTCCTTCATTATTCTGCATTACTGAAGAAAGTGGCAGGGGAGACATGAATGTTGATGCCGTGATGAAGGTTTATGGTAGACTTGGATTATTCGGCATCAATAATCTGTAAATCACTTCTGAATTATTTGGCATCAACATTGTAGAATTATTCTGCATTTTCTTCTCTAATTTTCAGCAATCTATAAATATTTCCCTCTAAAATTAACCATCAATTTTCCCTCCATTAATTTTCCCTCCATCTATTTTCCTTACCATCTATTATTTTATAGAAAAACCAAACCCTCATACAACCAAAACAAATGATCAGAGAGCTTCAAATGTAAATGGATGCTGAGTATATTCATGAAGAAATGGATGCAGAGCATATTTATTTACCACCATTCCTTGATTATGAAGAAGAAACGGCAGCATGGGAAGAGGAAGAAAATATATTACTTCATTTATATGCTTCCAACAACATCATCATAGCTCAATATCTTCAAGAAGATGATCAAGTAGTACATAAAGGTTCAGTTTATGGACATATAGTGAGAGATCGTAAAAGGGAAGAAGGTCATGCTCAATTATGGAATGATTACTTCTCAGAGAACCCGACCTATGAGGAAAATTTATTTTGTAGGAGATTTCGAATGCGTAGAAGTTTATATTTACAGATTGTTGATGCCGTGAAAGCTCACGATGATTTCTTTGTGCAGAAGAAGGATGGTCTTGGTAGACTTGGATTGTCTACTTTGCAAAAAGTAACAAGTGCATTTCGAATGTTGGCATATGGAACGGCGGCCGATTCTACGGATGAATATATACAAATTGGTGAGTCTACTGCCATTCTATGTATTAAAAAGTTTTATCGGGCAATCGTTGAGATATTTGGAAAAAAATACCTTAGATCACCTAATTCCAATGACATTGCAAGTTTGTTAAAAAAAGGTGAAGAACGGGGCTTCCCAGGGATGCTTGGGAGCCTTGATTGTATTCATTGGTCTTGGAAAAATTGCCCAACAGCTTGGGCAGGACAATACTCTGGACGTGGTGGATCCCCAACTATCATTCTTGAGGCAGTGGCATCTCACGACTTATGGATTTGGCATGCATATTTTGGCTTACCGGGCTCCAACAACGACATTAATCTCCAACAACGACATTAATGTCTTGCAATCATCTAATTTGTTTGCGAATCTCACCCAAGGTATAGGTCTTCCTGCTCATTATACTATCCATGGCATAGAGTTTAATGTTGGCTATTATCTAGCAGATGGTATATATCCGAAGTGGTCAACTCTCGTACAAACTATTTCTTAACCTCAAGATCCGAAGAAACAACACTTTGCAATGATGCAAGAATGTAAAAAGGCGTTGAAAAGACGCTGAACTTCAATCACGATAATCACGATTTGCTATAGTCAAGGGACCAGCTCGTTTTTGGAATAAGTGTGTGTTACATGATATCATGTCTGCGTGCATCATAATGCATAACATGATTATTGAGGATAAAGGTGGTGAACATGCAAGTGTTATTAATTCTGGTACTCCAGCTCCCATCCCCAATGTTGAGATGGTGGTAGATGAAACAGAACAATTTCAACAGTTTCTTGCCCGACATAAAAAAATAAAAGACAAAGAGGCTCACTATGTTTTGAGAAATGCATTGGTTGAGCATTTGTGGGAAAGACATGGTAATTGCCACATTTAGAAGACATGGTTATTGATGTGAATGCTCCATTTATTGTTTTTGCACTTGGAGCTTTTTGAGTTTACATGTACTGGAGCTTTGTTTTTTACTCAAGCCACTGCTCTCTCATTTTCCCAACATATATCAGTAGCTACAATTCTCTGTATTGCTGTTAGTTTTGTCTTTAGTAATGGGATGTAAATTGGAAGATACTAGGAGAGGTTGGGTTGGTAGTTATATTTATAAATGTAACAGTTTATTAATTTAGCAGTTTATTAATTTAACAGTTTATTAGCAGTTTGTTAATTTAACAGTTTATATATGAATTGGTAGTTATATTTTTGAGTTTACATGTAACAGTTTATTAATTTAGCAATGGGATGTTTTGTCTTTTCCCAACATGATAGTTATATTTATAAAATATGTCCTAGCACTAGTAATCTGGTAAGGCATCACCACCCTCATATTGCCTAAAGCTACTAAAATCACGATGGCTAAAAGAAACAGAGTTGTTGGCTACTTGATCATTTTGTTCTAAAATTTCTAATTTTTTCCTTCGAAAATACTCACGATCAATTGGGTCTGCAATGCTTTTCAAGTCCATCTTCATGATTTCTTTCTCTTGATGTTCACGTTGAAGTTTTAATCTTTTACTTTCATTTTCAGCTTGTAACATCATGAGTTGGACACGCGCTGCAGAATCATTTTCCATTTTAGCAAATCGTTCTTCTCTTTGCTTTTGCATTTTTTTCAAATTTATCATGATTTCTTGGTTTCCTTCAACAATGGATTCAAGGAGATGACTCTTATCAGCTATTTCCATCCTTCTTAACTTCTCTTTCTTCCTCCCTATAGGACGACCCGATGAATCGACGTGATGATCCACCTCTGCTACAGTCTCTTCATTTGCATCTAAATCAATGGATGATGATGCTGCTAAGGATGCAGATACAGGGGATTCATTTTGAAATCCTTCAAAGCAATCATACCCTTGTTTGGGATTTTCTTTGGGGGTATTGTCAAGCCATTTCTCAACCTCCTTAAGAATGGGCCATACATGATCATATTGGAATCCTTTCCTCTCTTCAGGGTCTTGTGCAAATAGGATTTTGGCCTGATCCATCTGCAAAATGAGAATTAAAAAAAATAAAAAGAAAAAAATGTTTATAGTAGTAACAATATTTTGTAAGATATAGGAACTTCTTGTTGGGCAATTTTTTTTTTTAAAACATTAACTCATATACATAATACATGACAAAATTGTGTAAGAAGTCTTACATAATATATCTCAGAAGCACCACTGGGATTAAGGCGTTCAACTGATCGAACACATCCCTGGAACTTGTTAATGGCCTTCATTATTAAAGCCATGCGACATTGGAGGGATTTTGTTGTTCGAGAGCCACTGTTGTAGCTTGGCAAGAGCTCATGATACTTGGCACTAATACGCTCCTATAACTTCTCTCTCTTTTGATTAGTACCCCTTACAGGATCTTGAGAAATTTCAAGCCATGCATTACATAGATTTTTATCCTCTTCTATTAAGAATGCCCGACCCCGTAGAACTGATTTTCTAGCCAATTCCACACTTGTAGACATTTCTATAAAAAGTATATATGGAAATATGATTGTAGCTTTGATAGGAAAAGACTTGTGCTTTTAGAAAAGAAAGATATCTGTATATATAGACTGTTTCTTACGTTGAGGACTTGAATTTGACATTTAAAATGCTGATAGTTTTCATCTACCAATTGGTGGGAGAAGTTAATAAGGATTCTTTGACAGAAGTCAAGCACAGTTGGTAAGAGAAGTTAAGAAGCATGGTTGGTAGGATACTTTGAGGTCTTGAAAATGTATGGTTTCGTGGAACATTGTTTTTGTTCATTAACTTCATCTACCAGTTTTTGTTCATTAACTTCATCTACCAGTTTTTGTTCATTTACTTCATAGAACACTGTTTTTGTTCATAGAACACTGTTTTAACATCCCAATCTACATCCCATTGTTGTTTTAAAGAAAATATTTAATTTAATACAATTCTGTATATATCAGTAGTATCTACAACCCATTTTGGTAGTATCAATTGTTTTAACATCCCAATCCACATCCCATTGCTAAATATTTAAAACAGTTCGAATTGGTAGTATCTACATCCCAACAGTGGAAGATACATCCCAATCTACATCCCAATCTATATCCCATGTTGGTAGTATCAATTGGTAGTATCTACATCCTAACACTGTTTTGGCAAATATTTAGCAATGGGATGTAGATTGGCATTTGTATTACTGTATTTAGTTTTGTTTTTGTTCATACAATTCTCTGTATTACTGTTTTAACAAATATTTAATTTTAAAATTTTTGTAAAATATATTTAATATTATACTCATTTTAAAGGTATGATTTCATACTTTTTATTGATGTCAATTTTATAAAAATTAAATTTACACATTAAAAGTTATTTCAAATATAATAAAAAATATGGAGTGAATAGTGTTTTGGAGGTCTCCTTCATTTTTTTCATCCTCCTTTCATATTTGAAGGATCAATCCATCTTCCTTCATTTGAGAGGAAGAAATGAAGGATGGGTTGGAGCTCAAAATTATGAAGGATCCTTCATATTTGAATAAATGAAGGATGGGTTAGAGATGCTCTAAGAAGAAGTAAATAAAGTATTTAAACAAATTATATTACATTTTTAAATTAAATAAAAATTTGCGAAAACTCACCTTTTGGGAAAATGGTGAATTTTCTAGGTCACAAACTTTCTTTTGGTTACTCTCAAGTCTGTGGAATGTGTTCTCAATTCTCAGTCTAAAATTTGAAATTACAGCTTTAGTGATTGGTTGGTGTATGGAAATAAAAATATCAAACAAAATATTTTATTTTCCCTCTCTCTCTTCTCAAACTCTCTCGCCCCACTTCTATTCTTTTTTCTCTTCAGACTCTCCAAACTTGCTGCCCCTTTTCTTCTGCTCTCTTGATTGCCTTATATAGGCAAATTAATATAATATAATATTAGTAATATTATATAATATATACATACATGCATATAATATAATATATAATATATATATACATGTTTGATTTGGGAGATGTCGGCAGCCAAGCTGACTGACATTAAATTCTTTTATTAGTTTTATTATATAATATATATATATATATAAAATATAAATATTATATAATATATTCACTCATCCCTTACCCCCCTGTAAAAATTCCCGGGTAAGAAAATCAGGAAGGGAATTTTGACAACCAGGTATGTAAGTAATGTCAAAATCAAAAATACTTAAAATAGATTGCCAACGGGCAAAAATTTGTTTACTAGCAAGATTTTGAACATCTTTTTCCAAAACATATTTAGCAGATTTGCAATCAACACGAAGTAAAAATTTTTGATTTAAAATATCATCTTGAAATTTTTGAATGCATAAAACAGTAGATAAAATTTATTTTTTAATAGTACTATAATTTAATTGTCAAGATTCGGACACGTAATGAAAAACGAACAATTTGTTCAGTGTTGAGGAGTAACTTGCTGGAGCAGAATACCACCATAACCAATAGCAGAAGCATCGGTTTGAATGATTTTGAATGAATTCTCAGTAGGAATACTAAGACAAGGAAGAGATTTAACATATTTTTTAACTTGTTGAACAACAAGAAGATGAGTAGAAGACCAAGGAGGAGGATTATCTTTTAACCTATCAAACAGAGGTTGATGATTTTCCTAAGGTCTTGATAGAAGTCAAGAATGTAATTGAGGAACCTAAGAACCGTTGTAATTGAGTTTTATCAAGAATTTCATCGAAACTTAGACGCAAATTCAATAGAGCGACTAATAGGAAGAATAGTATTATGATGAATATCATATCCTAAAAACCTAACTTTAGTTTGAAATAGTTTAATCTTAGGAGCAGATATGAGCGAGACCATGACTTTTAATTGTATAAAAGAATGCGCTTAAATGTTTCCAATGTGCACTAATTGAGTTAGAAAAAATTAATATGTCATCAATATAAACAATGGAAAAATGACTAAAGGGTTAAATATGTCATTCATTATGTGTTGAAATTCACCGAGCATTTTTTAAACCAAATGGCATAACATTCCATTCATATTGCCCAAAAGGTGTATTAAATGCGTTTATATCGATCTTTAGGGTGAATTTGGATTTGCCAAAAACCACTTTTTAAATCAAATTTCTTGAAAATAACTTTTGATTAAGTCTTTTAATTAAATCTTTTTATTAGGAATAGGATATCGAATCCATTCAAGAACAAAGATTTAATGGTTTGTAATTAATAACTAGGCGAGGAACACCTCGTTCAATTCAAAGATTTTTATTAACATAAAAAGCAGGACAAGACCATGGTGATTTACTTGGACTAATTATTCTATTTTTTAATAATTCATTAATTTCTTTTTTACACATTTCTAATAAGTCATGATTCATTTTAATAGGTCGGGATTTAGTAGGAATTTGTTTTTCATTAAAACCTTTAATATATGGTAATGTAACTACATGCTTTTTCCGATGCCAAAATGCAGTAGGTAAAGATGAGCAAACAGTTGATTCAAGTTTTAATTTAAAATCATTAATTTGAGAAATGAGAACTGGATCAGTTAATTGTTGATCAATTCTTTTGTAATTAATTTATTCTTTAAGAAAATTAATATGTCGAGTTAATCGATTAATAGTATGAGTAATGGAACAGTCTTGTAATTGATTTAATTCTAATGGTTCAGGTGGAAACAAGAATTTAAATGTGACAGGATGTCCTAAAACATGAGTAGTAATTCCTTCAGTGGAAGTAGTAAATGGATATAATAATGAAATGAAGGGTGTACCTAAAATAATTCTATCAGTCATATTTTTAACTAAAACAAATGTAGTTTTGAAACAAACATTATTTTGGCAAACATGTACTTTAGGTAATTTATATTTAATATGCATTTTACTACCATTAGCAGAGGTTAATTTCTCTTGACATTTGTGATAATATTTAGTAGGAAGTAATCCTTCTTGAATACAATTTAAATCAAGACCAAGATCAATTAATGCAACCAAATCTAATTCAAAGTCTTCAACTATGATTTTAATTCGTGAATACCATTTTTGCATAAAAATTTTATTAAGTAAATTTAATCTTTTATCTTCAAGGTTAGTAGCTTGGGATCGATTATCAAATATGAGTTTATCGGGATTTGTGTGATCAGATTTAGCATCAGAATGGTGTTCAGATGCCTGAGGTGATTTTGGATTAGGTTGAAAATCATTTAAGTTTTGTTTAAGTTTAATATTAATGATTTCATTTTCTAATTTATTATCTTTATTTTGGAGATCTCGGATAGTTTGTTTAATGTGATTAATTTCAGATTGTAAATCTTGAAGTGTTACTTCTTTAGTTTTATTTTTAAATTTTTCTAAAGTTTTAGATAAACTAATAATAGGTTTATTAAACTTAGGTTTAGTGTCTTTTTGAAGTAATAAATTTCTTAATTTATCAATTTATTGTTGTTTCAATTGGGGATCATCCAATTTACTAATTAAATCAATTAAAACAGATTCTTCTTGAGTATGTTTGGTTAGAACAGAGATTTGTTTAACAGGTTTACAACAAATATCAGTGCATCCTAAGGTAATTTGATTATGTTGGTTAGCGTAATCAGTTGATCATTATCAAGGGGAACCGGATGTAGATGGAGGAACGTAAGAGGAATCATTATCGATTGATTTAATTGTAAGATTTCAAATAATTGAATTTTGGATTCTTCATTAATTTGGAGTTGGCTAACTCTATCTTTGAGTTTTTGTTTTTCTTTGCATTTATTAGCATAATGACCTTTTTGACCACAATTATAACAGGTAATATACTGATTAGATTTTGGATGTGATTTAGATTTATGATATTTCTTTTTAGGTTTAGCATAAAATTTGTCATTAGATTTAGAAGGTGAATAAGGCTTCTTATATTTATTATAATACTTGGATTTATAATTTCTATGTTTTGAATTTTTATGTGATTTCCTACGAGAGGGTGCAACTGGAGGTAATCCATATTGTTCACAAAAATTGCCTAGTTCATATTTAACTTTATGTTTATCTTTAGAAGCTTTTTGACCAAGTTTTAAATCAATACACATTTTTTAACCTTCTTTTTGAATAGTGCTTATTATATCACCATATGTTAAATTATCATATTCAATAACGCCAGTAGGTTGACTAAGAACATCTCGGATTTTGTGAGCAAATAAACTAGGTAACCCATTAATGAATTTTTCTTTCCAAAATGATTTAGTACAATCTTCTCTTAACATAACTCTAGAGGTAAAGACATCTTTATACCATCTAAGTCACTTAATGTTGGACATGTAAGATTACTAAGTTGATCATGTATACGAGAATAAATATTAGTTGGGATACCAATGAAATGGCGAACAATAGTATAAATTAATTGATTAATACCATCAGGATGACATCAGCCTAAAGTTTCATCAAAAATAGGTAATCCTTGATCATCAGTTTGATTAGCATAAATTATGGATTCTCGTTGATCTTCAGTTAAGTATTTTTCCCACCAGGATTTTAGCATACCAGTAAAGCCAGTAGTGATTAAAGTAACAATTTCAGGTTGAGTATATTGGGGATAGTTGGAGAGATAACTGTTGGAGACCATAGATAAATGATTTAATTTTTGAAGGATTTGATCTTCACTTAGACCATCAATATTCCATTCAGATAATTTTTTAGCGTAAATGTAAAATTGATTATTAATATTATTTTCTTCAAATTGTAAATCGACAGGAGTAGGTTTATTATATCAATTCTTAGTAGTTTGGGGATTAACTTTTGGATAATGGATTTTTGTAACTTGGAATTGTTGAGCTAATTGATTTATCTCATTATCGGTGTCGGATGGAGTAGAATTAGGATCAATATCAAATTGTTGATTTAGAACAGTAATACCTTTATCCTTAGAAGGTGAAGGAGTATCAGTGGTAGATAATTTGTTAAATAATTTTTCAATAGCTTGGACAGTAGATGATTGATCATTTGTAACTAAACTAGTTCTTTTGGAACGATTAGTGGGTAGGTTTAATAAAGGTGCATCTAAAGGTTGTTTATTAGATGAACTGGGAATAGATTCTAAATTGGTTTCTATCTTATCTAATTGTTTACCAATAGTGTTTAAACATTGATTTGTATAATTATTTTGTTCAATGACTTTTTTAATTTCATTATCATTTCCAGGTAATTTAAAAGGTGAAGCAGGAATTTCAGTTCCTTGTTGATTAAGGATAATTTTCTCTAACGGAGGATGACTAGAGCTAACTGTAGTGGTAGCAGAAGTTTTCCATTTATGTTTTGTAATTGTATTTAATTGTTTGTAATATTTATCAACATATTCCAACAGAGGTAATTCAAAACCATATTGAACCATAAAATCATACCATTCCTGGGAAATGTGGGACATTTGAGTAGAAGTATATTTAGCATAATAAGCATGTCGCTGAGTGCGATTAGCTTTTGATTTGAAATCAATAAGTAAGTTTTCAAGATTGGGAATAAATTCTTTGTTGATTGTTAATAATTGAGGATTAACAGGCGGTGTGAATTCTTCCATATCAGTTTGAGTTGGAGAATTAGTTGAATTAACGTCTTCTTCAGGGAAATGAGTATGGGTTGAATAAACAGGTTTACTAATCTGGGAAGTTGTAGAATTATCAATTCCTTTTAGTTTATTGTTTGTGGACGGACCAATATTTGGGCCGAAATGTATTTGACTGTTTTTTCTGAATAAGGGAGTACTAAATATTTCATCTTCAGTTTCAATCTCAGTAGGGACACTAGATGTACTATGTCTAGAGGATTGACTACGATTGAATTTAATATGAACTGAACCATCATTAAATTGTTGAATATCTTGGATATCAGTTATAGATGATTGTTGTTGATTATGTTTGTAATGTTCATTAACAGTAATCCATTCATGAGGTAAATCGACATTTTTCCATTCAATCATTTAGGGAACATTAATATGTGAATCAGTACTACTACTTTGTATTAATAGAGTTTTATCTTTAGGTGATTTATGCAAAGCATGAACATTTAAATTAGTTTTCATACATTTATAGTGAACACGATAAATTAAAGCAATATTATGAGTTTTAGTCATCATGTTAGTAAATGAACCATGTAATTGAATATTTAATGTTAAAGCATGTAAAATATTTGGATCTTTTAAACTAAGTGTAAAATCAGGAAAACAATTGAAATGTACTGGACCTTTATGAAGACCAGTTTCCATCATACCCATTAAACTATCATTGTAGTTAAGGAATCGAGCATCTAAATAAACATAATAAAATGTAGTATTTTTACCTTGTGGAGTTAATGGTTTAATACCAACTTGAATTAATCCTATATGAATAAAATTGAAATCATTTTTTAAATATCTTTTAATGAGTTGAGCATCAAATAATTGACAGGTTTCCCTGGGTTTTTCCAAAGCATAAACTTGTTCCATAGTTTTAACATGCAAAGTGAATTTAAAAGTATTCTGTACAAAAGAAGTTTTATAAATTTCTTTGATTGGTAATTTTGGTATATTCCAGTCTACATTAATTGGATCATTTTGTATTTCAACATCTTTTTCATTAATTACTAAACCGTGATTAGGTATGGAAGGCAAAGTAGTTGACCTAGAACTGACTGATGAGTTACTTCTAAATAATCGACTCATTGTTCTGTTTAATTAATCAGTTTTACAATTATCTTAATACATACCATATTCTTGTCAAGTTATCACAGACCAAATTGGTTTAATACATACCCTATCCTAAATGTCCACATTGCCTAACTCTAAGGACTTACTCCGGACAGGAAATGGAAGTGGGTGATGTAAACCAGGTGGATAACAGACTGATCTCGTGGGTGATTAAGATGGAATTGAAAACTAGATTAAGCAAATAAACAATAGGAAACGATTAATCAGAAGAAACTAAACAGGTAGAAACAGGATACAACATACAGATGGCTCTGATACCATAAACGCGGAAGCAGCACAACAATGAAGGAGATGGATTACGAAATCAAAGATGAACCAAATTAAACCATGACAGTAATATAATTGCACAAACCAAAATATACAGAAAATAACTTGCACTTACAATTGTTGTAACCTGCAAGGATCTTTTAATTAGGTTGAATGAGCGGAAATGTAAACCTCACTCGAGCACTCGTTTCCTTACCACCTAAAGGGTTGAAGAAAATTGAAAGTTGAAGTCCCTGAGTGGTTACAATGAATTACAATATATAGAATAAAATTAACTATGCAGCATGTGAACTATCTGAAGGCAGCTGGCAGCATTGGAGACCCAAGGTATTGCCGGTTGCTTTCTGATTGATTGAACAATGAGCAAATTTTAACAAAAGTTGATTGACCAAATAGTGATGTGAACAAAGAAAAGTGAACAAGCTTTTACTATTCATCACTTTCGTTGGAGCATGTGAATAAAGGAATCGAATAAATACAAATTGGCAAATTTTTCTCAAAAGAGTATTGATTGAAGCCATTTTTGTATTTATAAAGAATCCTAAGTTGATTAGGCATATGGATCCCGAGCATCTTGAAACTCGGTCGCCCATATAGAATGGATTGAGTAGTTGATCCTTCGAAGATTGAGTGAACCTCTCGAACCTTCTTCAATTATCCGAACTAGTTGATTGGGCGAGCTCGATCCACAAGTTGCCGAGCCATCCGGAACATTTCATCACGGAGGGCTTGGACTTGACTTTGGATTTATCTTTGGGCGGAGCAGAGGTGAAATGGGCTTAGCCTTTGATTTGGATTTTGACTTGGGCCTTGAATGATCCTTGGCCGGTCCTAATTGCAGAACTTTGGACTTTCCTTGGATTTGGATTTGGATGATTTGGGCTTAGAGCCACTAGAAGAGGGCTTCAAGATTGATCGGGGAAGATGGCTGACTTCCTTGATTGATTGCAGCAGTTGGGTTCTGCTGGGCTTTGATTTTGGCAGGAGTTGGAGCACATTGATCTGGAGGAAATTCCTCATGAACAATTTCAATAATTCGGGGCACATTGAACTTAGCCCACCATTTGACTGAGTGTTGGCGGATAATTATGTTATCAACAATCCCATAATGCCATTTGAATATCCAAGGGATTTTGTATTTGGATATAAAATTGAGTAATATAGGAAATTGTTTTTGATGAGCAGTAAATGGGTAAACATAAGCAAAATAAGCAATTGTTTCATTGAGGGAACTGGGGAGAATTTCTGAAATGGCGCCATAATGTGTCCACCATCTCACAAACCAGGTTGGTAACTCGGATTTGAATTTTTGATCAAAGGAAATAAACCAGGAGTGACTGAAAGACTCATTTTGGTACAAGAACAATTTGAACCAAGCATCAACATATTCATGATAATTATATTGAATAGAGTGACCAGGTAAATCTCGAAGCAGATTAGGATTTCCCCATTCTACAAGAGAGACAATATTATGAATGTAGAGTGAATGGTATAGGATCTTATAAGCATAAGTTCGATCCTGAATGGGTTTAATCAAGATGGAATGATGGTTGAGCAGGATATCTTTGTAATATGAGAGATTTTTCTCTGGAGGTGAAGAAATGAAATGACATCCAGAGCCAAAATGGAATTGAGCAATTTCATTAATAGTTTGACTTCTAGGGTGACTAGGTTCTTTGTAGAACATGTTTGTAACATGTGATTTGGTATACTCAGTTCGAGAAGGGCGAACTTGGTTGATTGGAAGTGGAGTAACTGAAACGGATTGGCTAGAGGCAAAATGATCATTAGCCAATGCAGCTGAATAATCAGGACAGTGAATAGTACCAAGAGTATGGTACCGGTTAATTAGGTCAATAGATTTGGATGGATGAACTGAGTCCAAAGGAGGAGGAACTATGAGTTGATTAGGTTTACTGGAACCAGAAGAGGGAACCAAAGCCTTTGAAGGAGGCCTTGGGCGAGACATCTGTGAAATAGGGAACAAAGATTAGCAACTAGAAAGAAGATCTAAATAATTCTGGTAATAGAACAAATCATTGTAGTAATTATGACGTAAAACACGTCGAGCTAGTAACTGTTGATGATTGATGTATTGAGCTTGTTTAGTAGTAAGTCTGGTTGATTTAAGACAGGTAATGCGGCGGTTAACTTATCTGATCAGGGTTTGGTAATAGGTAATTTGGGTTTTAACATAAGAAATATGTGGTGCAACTGGAGGTAATCCATATTGTTCACAAAAATTGCCTAGTTCATATTTAGCTTTATGTTTATCTTTAGAAGCTTTTTGACTAAGTTTTAAATCAATACACATTTTTAAACCTTCTTTTTGAATAGTGCTTATTATATCACCATATGTTATATATCTATATACATATAATATATTATATAAAATATATAAAAATATATAATTTATACCAAAATACTAAACATATAATCTGATAATATTAAACATATAATATAATAATATAACTTTTTATTATTTTATTTTATATATTAATAAAATATATAATTTATACCAATTTATATAAAAAAACACCAAAAATATGAATAAACACATAAATTTATGTAAAATTACAAAAATACTAAACTAATAAAATATTTGGTAGGTTAAAACAATTGGGCCACAGTGGTAAAGGTTGGGATTAAAGTTCAAATTCCATTTCTCTTACTGAGGATTCTGTGAGAAACACATTTTAATTGTCATCATCGAGTAATCGAAAGAAAGCGCCTAAGTCTTAGGGTTGGTCAAAATGGGGTGTCCACAGTTGCCCCTCTTTGACAGAGCTCGAAGTCATTTCATGACGCGAGTGAATGTCAAAGTCCGAAGATGACCCTTTTGACAAGGCCGTAAGACTTGGGCAAACAAACAAATGTGCAAATACAAGTGGTCGAACCAGAAGGTTGCCTACGTATTCCGTTTGCAAGGAATCAAACCTGCTTAGTTCAAGGGCAAGATCCAGAATGATATGTAAAACATAACTTATGATCATGCAATGAAATGCAAAACATAACTTATGACCATGCAATGAAATGCCAAAAATAGACTGCTTTGCCAGATATCAGAGTCGCCACCTAAATATTTCTTTTTGGGAAATTTAGGAAACCCATGACTCCTGCCAAAGGCCATTAGTTCGTCGTTACCAAAGTGTCTTGGTTCGGGAACTTAGGTATGAGAGGGGAAGGTCAATAATTGAACACCCCACTCACCCGATCAAAGATCGGCCTCTACTAATCATGATGTGATTTTTATGTACAATATATGCTCTTGTTCTATATGTAACATACAAGTATAGACTAATTTCACGAAAAGTTGGAGCGTTTGATTCCATGTTTGTTTTAAAAAAAATGTTTTGAATATGTATCACTGAAAATGGTGATCTCATATATACATGAATCAAAGTATCACAATTCAAGTGATTAGCCTTCATCCACAGACATTCAAACAGGTATATCAAGTAAGCATTTAGCCTCATGGTAGTATGTTTGATATGACAGCAATCACACTTATGCAATAAGCTAAAGCATAAAACTTACCTTATGTCCGAAGGCGAGTCAAAAGGAAGTAAATAGTTAGAAAAAATGCATGATCCTAATTAATGCGATATGGTTAATGCAACACATACAACATGCAAATAATAAGCTCGGTTACTAGCATGGCATGCGAATCAATTCAAGGCATGTGATAAGCATGTATTCAAGTAAAAAGTTTGAATTTGACATTTGAATAATATGATGAGCCGAACTTTTATGCATGCAAACGAATGGATGCAAATCATAGAAAATGCTAATTAAACATGATGTCCCTAATCTAACCATCATAAGCAGTGAAATAAAAGGGAGAAAGAATGGGGGTTGGTAGACATACAACTTATTACATATTTGTCCTCGCGAAGAATGGTCCAAATGTCCAAATGTCCGAATAAATAATTATTACAAAACCGAATGAATAATAAATGAAAGGGGATGTCTAATTTATTACAAGAATTGATGTAAGGCAAGCCTTGACACAATAAACTCGGTATAACGTCCGACCGAATTCAATTAATCATGTTGATTCTTTATGTCGGTTGTAATCCAATTTTAACCAATTTTATTAGCCTTTTTTATTACCTTTTCATTTATTTATCTTTTCTCTTGTTTGTGCATAAGTGATATTTACGTCCAGTAAGTCCAAAAATGCAGTAAAGAGAAACAAGCATCAACTTAACCCGAGAAAATTTTCTTCGAGTGAAATTACAAAGGAAGAGTCAAACTTATTTATAAGCGATAAGGGATTCCAAGTCAAACTCAAGATGTGCAACAAAGGCTAGTCAAACTCAAAAGAGTGATAATGACTTAGAAAAACCCAAACTTGAGTGATAATGACTTGAAATCCAAACTTGATAATAAGTGATAATGACATTTTCCTTGGTGATTTCTAAGGGTCAATTAGTCCCTTAAAAGTAAACACAATGATGAATAAAGAGAAATGAAAAATAAAAGATTGTGTTTTATTATATGAACATGTATACATTTGGGGTAGTGAACCTCCAAAGAATTTAAACCGTTAAGTATAGAACGTTTTATGCTTTTGGTGGTAAATCCCCTAAGAGATTAAATCAGTAAGCATAGAACGTTGTATACTTTTGGTAATGAACCTCTTAAGCATAAAACGTTTTATGCCGTTGGTAATGAATCTCCAAAGAGATTAAACCATTAAGCATAGAGCGTTTTATACTTTTGATAAAACCTCCGAAGAGATTAAACCAGTAAGCATGGAAGAGTTCCTTTCTTATACTTGAATCACAATCTTAATTTTTCACAACATTTTAATCGAAATAAGTAAAGAATGGAGGGAGGTTGCAGAGATGATTATGCGACTTTGATATTATTATATTATATGTTTAGTATTTTGGTATAAATTATATATTTTAGATATTTTATATATTATAAAAAATATATAATAATAAAACAAAACTTTGATGTCGGCATGCCGACATCTTTGTTAAACTTTGCATATATATATATTATATTATATTATTATATTATTATTATACTATTATTATTACTATACCATTTGCCTATATAAGGCAGTGATTCTAAAGGATTCAAGAAAAGGGATTCTGGAGGAGAGGCTCAGCAGGAGGGATAGAAGGATTCCGGGGAAGAAAAAAGGAAGAAGAAAAAAAAAAAAGAAAATTAGTTTTTTTTTAAGAGAGAGAGAGAGAGAGGGAAAATAAAATATTTTCTTTAATATTTTTATTTCCATTTTATCAATACACTATTCAAAAACCAACCACTAAAGTTATAATTCCAAATTTTGGATTGAGAATTGAGAACACATTCCACAGACTTGAGAGTAGTCAAAAAAAAGTTTGTGACTCAGAAAATTCATCATTTCCCCAAAATGTGAGTTTTCGCAAATTTTCATTTAATTTAAAAATGTGATATAATTTGTTTAATTAATTAGTTTAGTTCAAATAATTAATTAGTTTTCGTTGAATAGTTAGTACATTAGAATTTTATAATGAATTAATTAGTGTAATTAAATAGCTAATTAGTTTAATCGTTGTTAATTAATTAGTGTATTGTTTTCGTAAATTTTTATTTAATTTAAAAATGTGATATAATTTGTTTAAATACTTCATTTTCTTCTTTTTATAACTGTTTTTTTTTATCACTTTAATGGGATGGTTGCAACACCCACATATCTGCTGTAATTTAAATATTGTATATAAACTGAATCTACCTCGCCAAATGAATAGTAACCTCCGGCGGTGAATAGTAACTCCGGCGGTGAATAGTACCTCCGGCTATTTAACTTTGCTCGCTTTCTATAGCTTAATTCCAGCACTATTATATGCTATTTAGGGGGCTGTTTAATTTATTTCAATGATTTATGTTTTAAATATTAAGTTTGTTTGTACTAATCAATTTATGTTTTAAATATCAAGTTTGTTTCTGTAGCTCGGCTTTTCGCGCTCTCTTTCGGAAGAATGAAATAGCCCTTACAGTTCAGACTCCACTTGTTTTTTGGTTCTGATTCTGATTTCACAAGTGCAATGTGAAACAGTGAAAAACACAAAAAGAGTCCAAATCTGGCAAATTCGTTTGGAAAATCGATGTTTGAATCAAATGCCAAAAATGGACTGCTTTGCCAGATATCAGAGTCGCCACCTAAATATTTATTTTTGGAAAATTTAGGAAACCCATGACTCGTGTCAAAGGCCATTAGTCCGTCGTTACCAAAGTGTCTTGGTTCAAGAACTTAAGTATGAGAGGGGAAGGTCAATAATTGAACACCCCACTCACCCGATCAAAGATCGGCCTCTACTAATCATGATGTGATTTTTATGTACAATATATGCTCTTGTTCTATATGTAACATACAAGTATAGACTAATTTCATGAAAAGTTGGAACGTTTGATTCCATGTTTGTTTTGAAAAAAAGGTTTTGAATATGTATCACTGAAAATGGTGATCTCATTTATACATGAATCAAAGTAACAACAATTCAAGTGATTAGCCTTCATCCACAAGCATTCAAACAGGTATATCAAGTAAGCATTTAGCCTCATGGTAGTATGTTTGATATGACAGCAATCACACTTATGCAATATGCTAAAGTATAAAAACTTACCTTATGTCTGAAGGCGAGTCAAAAGGAAGTAAATAGTTAGAAAAAATGCATGATCCTAATTAATGCGATATGGCTAATGCAACACATATAACATGCAAATAATAAGCTCGGTTACTAGCATGGCATGCGAGTCAATTCAAGGCATGTGATAGAGCATATATTCAAGTAAAGAATTTGAATTTGACATTTGAATAATATGATGAGCCGAACTTTTATGCATGCAAACGAGTGGATACAAATCATAGAAAATGCTAATTAAACATGATGCCCTAATCTAACCATCATAAGCAGTGAAATAAAAGGGAGAAAGAATGGGGGTTGGAAGACATACAACTTATTACATATTTGTCCTCGCGAAGGAGGGTCCGAATGTCCAAATGTCCGAATAAATAATTATTACAAAACCGAATGAATAATAAATGAAAAGGGCTGTCTAATTTGTTACAAGAATTGATGTAAGGCAAGCCTTGACACAATAAATTTGGCATAACGTCCTACCGAATTCAATTAATCATATTGATTCTTTATGTCGGTTGCAATCCAATTTTAACCAATTTTATTAGCCTTTTTTTATTACCTGTCCATTTCTTTATCTTTTCTCCTGTTTGTGCAAAATTGATATTTACGTCCACTAAGTCCAAAATGCAATAAAGAAAAACAAGCATCAACCTAACCCGAGAAAATTTCTTCGAGACAAATTACAAAGGAAGAGTCAAACTTATTTACAAGCGATAAGGGATTCCAAGTCAAACTCAAGATGTGCAACAAGGACTAGTCAAACTCAAAAGAGTGATAATGACTTAGAAAAACCCAAACTTGAGTGATAATGACTTGAAATCCAAACTTGATAATAAGTGATAACGACATTTTCCTTGGTGATTTCCAAGGGTCAATTAGTCCCTTAAAAGTAAACACACTGATGAATAAAGAGAAATGGAAAATAAAAGATTGTGTTTTAGTATAAGAACATGTATACATTTGGGGTAGTGAACCTCCAAAGAATTTAAACCGTTAAGTATAGAACGTTTTATGCTTTTGGTGGTAAATCCCCTAAGAGATTAAATCAGTAAGCATAGAACGTTGTATACTTTTGGTAATGAACCGCTTAAGCATAAATGTTTTATGCCATTGGTAATGAATCTCCAAAGAGATTAAACTATTAAGCATAGAGTGTTTTATACTTTTGATAGAACCTCCGAAGAGATTAAACCAGTAAGCATGGAAAAGTTCCTTTCATATACTTGAATCACAATCTTAATTTTTCACAACTTTTTAATCGAAATAAGCAAAGAATGGGGGGAGGTTGCAGAGATGATTATGCGACATTGATTAATTGGTTAGTACAAACAAACTTGATATTTAAAACATAAATCATTGAAATAAATTAAACAGCCCCCTAAATAGTATATAATAGTGCTGGAATTAAGCTATAGAAAGCGAGCAAAATTAAATAGCCGGAGGTACTATTCACTGTCGGAGGTACTATTCATCGTTGGGGTTATTATTCACCGCTGGAGGTACTATTCACCGCCGGAAGTTACTATTCACAGCCGGAGGTTACTATTCATTTGGCGAGGTAGATTCAGTTTATATACAATATTTAAATTACAGCAGATATGTGGGTGGTGCAGCCATCCCATTAAAGTGATAAAAAAAACAGTTATAAAAAGAAGTAAATGAAGTATTTAAACAAATTATATCACATTTTTAAATTAAATGAAAATTTACGAAAACACTACACTAATTAATTAACAACGATTAAACTAATTAGCTATTTAATTACACTAATTAATTCATTATAAAATTCTAATGTACTAACTATTCAACGAAAACTAATTAATTATTTGAACTAAACTAATTAATTAAACAAATTATATCACATTTTTAAATTAAATAAAAATTTGTGAAAACTCACATTTTGGGTAAATGATGAATTTTCTTAGTCACAAACTTTCTTTTGACTACTCTCAAGTCTGAGGAATGTGTTCTCAATTCTCAATCCAAAATTTGGAATTATAACTTTAGTGGTTGGTTTTTGAATGGTGTATTGATGAAATGGAAATAAAAATATTAAAGAAAATATTTTATTTTCCCTCTCTCTCTTAAAAAAAAAAAACTAATTTTCTTTTTTTTTTCTTCTCTCTTTTTTCTTCCCCAAAATCCTTCTATCCCTCCTGCTGAGCCTCTCCTCCAGAATCATTTTTTCTTGAATCCTTCAGAATCATTGCTTTATATAGGCAAATGATATAGTAATAATAATAGTATAATAATAATAATATAATAATATAAATATAATAATAATAATATAATAATATACATATAATATATATATATGCAAAGTTTAACAAAGATGTCGGCATGCCGACATGAAAGTTTTGTTTTATTATTATATATTTTTTATAATATATATTATAATATATATTCGGGGAAAATTATAAAGGAAGAGTCAAACTTATTTACGAGCGATAAGGGATTCCAAGTCAAACTCAAGGTGTGCAACAAGGACTAGTCAAACTCAAAAGAGTGATAATGACTTAGAAAAATCCAAACTTGATAATAAGTGATAATGACATTTTCTTTGGTGATTTCCAGAGGTCAATTAGTTCCTTAAAAGTAAACACACTGATGAATAAAAAGAAATGAAAAATAAAAGGTTGTACTTTAGTATAAGAACATGTATACATTTGGGGTAGTGAACCTCCAAAGAATTTAAACCGTTAAGTATAGAATGTTTTATGTTTTTGGTGGTAAATCCCCTAAGAGATTAAATCAGTAAGTATAAAACGTTGTATACTTTTGGTAATGAACCTCTTAAGCATAAAACGTTTTATGTCGTTGGTAATGAATCTCCAAAGAGATTAAACCATTAAGCATAGAGTGTTTTATACTTTTGATAGAACCTCCGAAGAGATTAAACAAGTAAGCATGGAAGAGTTCCTTTTAATATACTTGAATCACAATCTTAATTTTTCACAACTTTTTAATCGAAATAAGCAAAGAATGGAAGGAGGTTGTAGAGATGATTATGCGAAATTGATTAATTGCTTAGTACAAACAAACTTGATATTTAAAACATAAATCGTTGAAATAAATTAAACAGCCCCCTAAATAGCATATAATAGTGCTGAAATTAAGCTATAGAAAGCGAGCAAAATTAAATAGCCGGAGGTACTATTCACTGCTGGAGGTTACTATTCACCGCCGGGATAAATTATTTAAAGTAATAAATTACAACAATTTATATACAATATTTAAATTACAGCAGATATGTGGGTGGTGCAGCCATCCCATTAAAGCGATGAAAAAAAGTTATAAGAATAAGTAAATAAAATATTTAAACAAATTATATCACATTTTTAAATTAAACGAAAATTTGCGAAAACTCACATTTTAGGGAAATGATGAATTTTCTGAGTCACAAACTTTCTTTTGATTACTCTCAAGTCTGTGTAATGTGTTTTCAATTCTCAGTCTAAAATTTGAAATTAGAGCTTTAGTGATTGGTTGGTGTATGAAAATAAAAATATCAAACAAAATATTTTATTTTTCCTCTCTCTCTTCTCAAACTCTCTCACCCCACTTCATTTCTTTTTTCTCTTCAGACTCTCCAAACTTGCTGCCCCTTTTCTTCTACTCTCTTGATTGCCTTATATAGGCAAATTAATATAATATAATATTAATAATATTATATAATATATACATACATGCATATAATATAATATAATATATATATATATATATAAAATATATATCTATATACATATAATATATTATATAAAATATATAAAAATATATAATTTATACCAAAATACTAAACATATAATTTGATAATATTAAACATATAATATAATAATACAACTTTTTATTATTTTATTTTATATATTAATAAAATATATAATTTATACCAATTTATATAAAAAAATACCAAAAATATGAACAAACACATAAATTTATGTAAAATTACAAAAATACTAAATTAATAAAATATTTGGTAGGTTAAAACAATTGGGCCACAGTGGTAAAGGTTGGGATTAAAGTTCAAATTCCATTTCTCTTACTGAGGATTCTGTGAGAAACACATTTTAATTGTCATCATCGAGTAATCAAAAGAATGCGTCCAAGTCTTAGAGTTGGTCAAAATAATGTGTCTACAATATCGAGTTGGCCTGCCATCATCTATTATCGTAAGCTTGCTCAAACGTGGTTTTTACCAAATCCAAACTGCACACCAAATTAAAATTAAAAATGACTAACAAATAGTAATAGACATCCTTTGCGTGTAGAAGTAAAAATAGTTAAAACAGTAGGATTGACTTCCATGTCTGGAAACTTGTTGATCAGTCCGTCGAGGATGATTAACTCACTCTTCTGAGACACTTTTGCCTTTTTAGTTTGACACTGGACTTTAACCTACTTTGCTCATACACTTTGTATAGACTTTCTTATTTGCTACTAGACCCCCCCCCCCCCAGAAAAAAAAAAAAAATAAAAAAACCTATTTTGATGTTTATAAAAATAGAAACGAGCAACAAGAAAACCATCTGGTCAGCGAGGACTTGTGTTTCGTGATATTAAGGACAAACCATTCCTTGAGCAAGGGGGAGATCTACCTGTGAAGGATCAAGAATTAATCTTGGAAAGCCACTATTTGGCTATATATACGTTCATTTCAACATGTTGAAGGAGTCTTTTCTTGTGCTTGCAAAAGTAACTTCTCAAACTTCGTTGTCATTGCAGATTCGTCTTGACATTTGTGGTGTCATTTTAATCCTATTATTGTCTGAATGAGTTCAACCTATCTTCTCCACGCAAATAAGCTTATATTTCCTATCTGTTTTTTCTTTTCTTTTTTTCCCAGTGAATTTTTTTTCTTGTTCTGTTTTCTCTCTGGTTATGCAAACAGAAAATTGAATTTTATATTGGAGATCTTTCTATCTCATCAAGAACAGCATATTACAAAATAGATCAAGTGGTAATTAGGCTAAATTTTGTTTAACAAAGTGACATTGATCTGACTCTATTTTCAAAAATTATGTTGACAAAGCAACACACACAGAACGATTTGTTTAATTGGACTTCTAAAATTAATTTGTTGGCACTTATTACAATCCCATTTACCAGCTTTAGACAAAGCATTCATGAACAAACAACATTGGTAATCATCCGTTCAACTATTTAATGTACTAATGGAAGTTCCATGTTGTATGTTACTTCTATATTTGTCTGAGCATGATAAGTTATCATGGAACTTCAACTTTTGCATACCTTGGCAGCTCTGTTCATTTGATTAATGTATTGTAAGAGTTTCTTCTTTGACCAACAGCGTTGGTCTCCTGGTCCCATATAATACTGCACAACAAATTAAACAATAGGAAGAATAGCTGCTAAGTATTACTAGCCATAAACAATCCAATACGGCAAGAAAATTTAAAATTCCAAGAAAAAACTGATCAAAAGGCAGAATAAATGACAAAGAAACAGTAATAGATATCCTTCATGTATAGTAGTACCGCTTAAAAAGAAGTCCTACTACCTTGCAAGAGCATAAAGTTGTATTGACTTTCAATATGACGAAGGATATGGATTAGTTGAAGAGTGAGAGAGCTTTGATGGGTGGAATTTTCACTAAATTGGGGATGAAAGTGAAAGCTTGGTGGTTTTGTGACATTGATAAACGCAGAGAGGAGATTCAGAGCAAGCAAATGAATCTTTTGGTTGAAGAAAAAAATGGATCTCTGGTAGAAAGTTTCGCAACGTTTGGATTTTCTTTTTCGCAACTTACTCCGTTTTCTTGACATAAAATCAGTTTATTTTGGTGGGAAAAAGAGAGAAGGATTGTGGTTTAGCATTTGGATGAGAAAAAATAATAATTAATTTTGTTGGTAACAAAGTGGCATTGATCTAACTCTATTTTTAGAAATTATGTTGACAAAGAAACACACACAGAACGATTCGTTTAATTGGACTCCTAAAATTAATTCGTTGGCGCAAAAGTCTTCAGAACCTCAAAGGGAGAATACACTTGAATTGGAAAAACAATTCAACTACCAAAAACACTAAAAATCACTCCAAAAGATTATGAATATGACCATGAAACAGAAAACTGCATGCAAAGCATAGAAGCAAGAAAATAACTATCAAATAAACCTTATGAAAATGAAACAACTTCAGTAATTTGAGATTGAAAAATGTTGTAAAATGTTCTAAGAATGTAGAGTTTACCTTATCAACATGGCCAGCACTCCTTTCTGATTCTTTGAGGTCCGGGGTGCTGCTCCAGGTTTGTTTGAGGTCTAACCTTTGTCCCTGCATTGACGTGAAGGAAAGTGGAAATTTAGCACATGGTTAATCCACTGCTTTGTGCACAGATTTGTTGGCCTAATCAATAATCAGGTATGTAAGAGTGTGAATTCAACTCAGTATAATTCTTAATTCCATTGCAGAGGCCCAACTGCATAATCCAAAAACTGAGCTTCCAAAAGTTCAAGGAAGTAAAATCAACATAATACAAGGCAAACAAAAGAAGTTCTGTTAATTATCTTTACATAGTGTATCCACACTTACTTTGATAGGATCATGCATGATTTAATAATAAACAAAACTGGATTCTCAGTGTTGCCCACAAACAGTTTTGCAACACCAAAGTTAAATACCTCCATAGAAACTCAGAATTTTAAGGACATGCAAAAGCTAATGACCACTCTTACTGTGACAAGCATTATAAGATTGCATTTCAATGGTTCCCTTGGGTAAGCATAAATTTTGGCATACATGTATATTATTATAACAAGCAACCATTCTTATGAACAAATAATAAAATTTACAGAATAACCTCCTACATTTCTCCATTTACAGAAAAAGGGTGCCAACGATTTAAACTGCCTAACTCATCTACTACTTGAAACAAAATTTAAACCTTCTATTTACAGATGCAGATAAGTAATGAAGTAGGAAAAAAAGAGGGAAAAAAATGTTGGAAAAACAAACATTTATAGCACGCGGCACATACCCAAGTATAAAAAAGCAAACTAGTTCATGTAATTACTTTTGAATCAATATGTCGAACTCTGTGCATAATGCAAAAATTAATTTCCAGGATCAGAATTCAGAATAGTAAAAATTCTTTAATACCTTGAAACATTTTCTCTAGAAGTGTAAATGATGTGTACGCAATCTATTGCAAATATAACAACCTTTCCCCTTTTCTTTTCTTTTTTGAATAAATGACGTGAACAACTATAATATTGAATCCTTTTTTCCTCCTTGTTTGCTAAGAAAAAAAGGACCGAGGACCGAACAATTTCAATAAATTGAACTCTACCAACTCATCCAATACTTCAAATAACTTCCATTTTAAGATTCATGAATGCTAAAATCCAGTGGGAGAAAAGAATAATAAAGCAAGGAAGTGCAGGTGCACAACATGTGGCACATGTAAAGCAAGCATGAAAAAGGGAAGCATTGGGAGACAATCCCTATGATAATAGAAGCCAATGCGAAAAGCAATCACCATTTATGGTCCAACCTACATTGAGCTCGATAAATGTGGATTTCCAATTTGGAGAATAGATAAAAAAAAGAAGAAATTTTTTTCTATGTTTTTTTCCATTTGGGCTAGACAAGAAGACAATAAAGGGAAATAAGCCCCCGATATCAAGGTTGTGAGCAAAGTGGTCAAGGAAAATATAGAAAATTTGAAAAGAATTAAGAAAAATGTTTCATCCACACAATTTCCCCCCCACAATCCCCACAAATGAGGTGGCAATACATAATGCAACTTCTATACCAATTGGAGTGTGGGTCAACTTTTGAAATTTTGCTTGCCACCTCATTTGTGGGGATTGAGGGAGAGAAAATTGTGTGGATGTAGCACTGCTGAAGAATTAATATTTTGATTGAGCCCTCATTAAGGACAATATCCTCGCTATATGTTACGCTCTATTACTTTCACCAAGTAAATTAGCTATCTTTCTATAATTTTGAACTTCCCTTGCTACGTGCTTTGGATTTCATTTCCATTTCTTTTTTTTCCCCCTCAAGATCTCAATGTTTTCAAACTTCCTTTATTAGTGTCATTCTTGCTTTCCTTTTTCCCTTCATCTCTTTTCTTTTTCTCTTTTTCTCTTTTTTCTCTAACAAAGAAGATTGTTATATCCACAAGATACAAATCGACTAATCATATATTAAGTGCTTGAGTAACATTTCGAGTAGGGTGGAAAAAACATTCTGTTAAGGAAACTCATATCATTAAACAACAAAGATTCATAATATTTTGTTTGATTGAAAATAACTTATCTTACCTCTGGGTTGAGAGTCACAAAGTTGTTCTTTTGCTAGAAATAAATGAAAAACATCATTTTCACCTTTTGAATAGAGTTATTAGTTATAATAAATTTTTGGGATGAAAATCATGCCTAATTGGGAGAGAGAAAGATATGCCACAGTAAAATAACATTCATAGAAATTTTCTCACATATCAGTTTTTTTAGCAAAGGTCTTATGTGTACTAACAAAATCAAAAGTTCAAACACATGAGGTATGCCATTTCAAATTGGAGTGCTTTATGTCTCACCTGACAACTCAACTCGACAATCATCACTGAAATGCTATGAACAACGACCGCATCCTCTTCTTCATAAGATTTCTCATCACTTGTGAACATTTGAAGGCCAATAAACTATAGGTGCAAAAATAAAGAAAAGAAAAAACAGGGTTCATTTGTCTTTTGAGCCAATAGTAAGATTATATGCACATACAAATATACAAAATAATTGAAGAAAGGGAGACACATTTTTTATCCACTCAAGAAGCTCTAGAAGCCATTCACTATATAACAAGATAAAAATCAGGTAAGAATGTACCTTGGTAAAAACAAATCGCTGATGTGCTACCTCCAAAAGTACAAACATACTTGATCATCTCACTACGTATGAACCTCTGAAATAGCAAAAGTTATTGTTAAGAACACTGAAAGAGATATAAAAACAGAATTGTTATACTTCCACATATATTCTTCCATAGACAGAAAGCCACAATCTATAGAAACTAATATACCAGTCAGAAACAATAATTATGATAATGATGGGAACAATTGTAAGTTTTCTAAACACAACTGTATATTAAATTGAATTGATTGAACAAAGAATATATGCATCATTTATATAGAGTACCACTAATTCCTAGTCCTACATGAATACATCACTGAGATATATAGAAGTCTAATAAATATAGGACACTTATTCCTAATCCTAGGAGAACACATATTCTCACACCTCCGCTCAAACTCAAGGTGGTTTAGCAGAAAATACTGAGAGTTTGTCAAGAAAAAACCGAAACCGAGCAGTGATGTGAGTCTTAGTGAAAGTCAGTAAGTTGCAGAGCCGAAGAGACAAAAGGAAGCGAGATAAGGCCAAACTGCAGATGCTGACGGACGAAGTGACAATCAAGCTCAATATGCTTTGTCCGTTCATGGAAGACAGTGTTATGAGCAATTTGAATAGCACTTCAGTTGTCACAATAGAGAGAGGTCGGGAAGATTGAGGGACGCCCAACTCAGATAAGAGATTACAAAGCCAGACAATTTCAGTAGTAGCATGAGTCATAGCACGATACTCAACTTCGGCAGTAGAACGGGCAACAACAGTTTGTTTCTTGCTTTTCCAAGAAATTAGGGAATCGCCAAGAAACATACAGAAACCAGAAGTAGATGTACGATCATTAACATCACCAGCCCAATTAGCATCAGCATAAGCCACCAAGTCTAAGGAAGAAGTAAAAGAGAACAGCAAGCCCTGAAAGATAGTACTGTGAAGATAACGAAGAATCCGAAGCAAAACAACCCAATGTGTAGAGCGAGGGGCAGAAACAAACTGACTAATCACATAGACAGCATAGGCAAGATCAGGGTGAGTAACTGTCAGATAGACTAAGCAACCCACAAGCTTGCGATATAACGTAGGATCATCTAGAGGAACCCCATCAGTAGTGTTGAGCTTTACATTAAGCTCAATGAGGGTATCAGACAGCTTAGTGTCAGTAAGTCTGGCACAATGGATAACCTCGTTAGCATACTTAGTTTGGGACAGAAAGTAACCCTTGGGAGAAGAAGCCACCTCAATGCCAAGAAAATACCGCAATGGTCCCAGATCCTTCATTTCGAAGGTGCGGAAAAGATGCTGCTTGACCTCAGAGATAGCAGAAGAGTCAGAGCCAGTGATGATCATATCATCTACATATAGTAAGAGAGCAACAAAACCAGCCGAGGTATGTCTTAGAAATAAAGCAGAGTCAAGGTAAGAATGAAACCCAAGCTCGTAACAAATGAGCCCGAAGCGATCATACTAAGCACGAGGAGACTGCTTCAGACCATATAGAGCATGCCGAAGACGACAGACGTGGCCAGAGGAATGGTAAAGACCAGGGGGAGGACGCATGTAAACCTCCTTAGTGAGATGGCTATTAAGAAAAGCATTCTTAACATCCATCGGATAAAGAGGCCAAGAACGAACAGCAACGACAGAAATCAAAGTATGGACAGTAGTCATCAAAGTACGACAGTACTCATCTTGGCAACAGGAGCAAATGTCTCCTCATAATCAGTACCATACTCCTGGGAGAAATCTTTGGCCACCAGACGAGCTTTGTAGCGCTCAAGAGAACCATCAGAATGAGTTTTGACTTTGTAGACCCATTTGCAACCAACTAGATTCTTACCAGCAAGTAAAGGAACCAACTCCCAAGTACTAGTTTTCTGTAGAGCAAACAACTCATCCTCCATAGCTTGAACCCAATGAGGATCCTAACAGGCCTCCTTGTAAGGCTGAGGTTTTGCAAAAGAGTGAATAGCAGACAAAAAGGTACGGTAGGAAGTAGAAAAACAAGTATTAGACCAACCCAACCTTTTTGAAGGATGATGCGCTCGAGGAGGATATCGGTGTGTAGTAGGATCAGGGTTGTCAGAAGCAGGAGGATCAGCAGCAGGGGTAGAGACATCTAGTAGATGAGGAGCCTTGCGACGAGAATGAACTAACAACGGAGGAGAAGACGAAGGAGGAGAAGTAGTCAGAGGTGAAGCAGGAGGAAAAGATGGAATAAGCTCAGGAGGAACTGTGGAGATGTACTCATCAGATGGGACCTCAGAAGGAAATGGATCAATATGAACCAAATCCTCTTTGGAAATTGGGGCGGTGAGAAGAGGAAGCTGAAAGTAAGATAGACGTTCGAGAAAGACAATATGGCGGGAGACATAAGGGCGATGAGAAATAGGGTCATAACAGCGATAACCTTTCTGAGTGAGACTATATCCCAAAAAAACACATAGGACAGATCGGGCACTAAGTTTAGTCCTATCTTTACGGGGTAAAAGGACAAAACAGGCAGACCCAAACACACGAAGAAGGGAGTAACTAGGAAGTTGAGAAAATAGAGCCTCATAAGGAGACCGACCAAAAAGAAGGGGGGTAGGCATACGGTTGAGAAGAAAAGCAGTAATAAGAACTGCCTCACCCCAAAACGGAGTTGGAACGGAGGCAGAGAGAAGAAGAGACCTAGCTGTCTCAAGAAGATGACGGTGTTTACGCTTAGCTCGGCCATTTTGGGCAGGTGTATCAGTACAAGAAGTTTGGTGAATGGTACCCAAGTTGGCCAAATATTCACAGAATTCAGTTTTAAAGTATTGCCCACCCAAGTCAGACTACAACAATTTAATAGTAGATCCAAACTGTGTAGTGACCATAGACTGGAAAGTACGATATATCTGGTAGAAGTCAGACTTATGAGTCATAAGATAAACCCACGTGTAACAGGTGCAATCATCAACAAAAGACACATAGTATACTGAACCCCCTTTAGTAAGAACAGGAGAGGGTCCCTAGACATCAGTATGCACAAGAGAGAAAGGAGAAACATAAATAGATGTACTTTTATTAAAAGGTAAAGCTGACATTTTGGCAAGTTTACACCCCCGACATTCATCAATTTGACTAGGAGAAACTTTACCCAACAATCCTGACTGAGCTAAAGACCGTAAGCGGTCAACAGACAAATGACTGAGACGAGAATGCCATAAGAAAACTGACTCGATTGAGAATCTAATTGAAACGAGGAAAGTGCAGCTGGAGAAGTAGATAAGGGGAGATGCAAGCTTTCAACCACATAGAGATCTCCAACTCTACGGCCGGTCCCAATCTGCTTCTTGGACACCCGATCCTGTACACAACAAACAGAAGAGAAAAATATAACATCAAAACCAGACGCATCAAGTTGACTGATAGATAATAAACTGACAGATTACTGAGGGACGTAAAGAACAGAAGGAATAGTAACAACAGACATGGCGGATGGTAAGACAGACCCAATAGACAAAACAGACATACTAGACCCATTAGTAGTATTAATAGTAATAGGAACGGGTGGGGGAATACAGTTTTGAAGTAAGAAAATGTGAGGAGTCATATGATGAGAGGCACCAGAATCAAAAAGCCAGACAGAAGAAGAGATACTTGAAGAGGACCCAAGCAAACCTGAATGAAGGGAGGTAAGAGCGGAGGCAGATGACGATGGCTGAGTAGTGGACAGGATATACTGAAGTTGTGCAACCTGAGCACTCAAGGAAGCCAAGTTAGGATCGGGAGCCGGAGTAGAAGCAGTATAAGCAGTAGGTCGGAAAGGAACTGATGTAGGATCGCGAAACTATGTCTGAGCAGACAGAGCAGGCTGACGTTCCTTCTTGGGACATTTGTTCTTCCAATGACCCCTCTGATGGCAGAAAGCACACTTATCGGGCCCTAATGGTCCTCTCTTGGGTTTCGCAGTGACCTGAAACTGATGAGGAGGAGGGGTTGATAACAAGGGCGGCTTGGCAGGAGCCAAGAACACAGAAGGAAACAAAGTCTGACTGGTCGTCTTAAGACGGGTTTCCTCGAAGAGGAGTTCACGAACAATAGCATCCACAGAGGGAAGAGGAGATCGGTGAAGGATGCCACCTTGAATAGCCTCATACTAAGGGGAGAGAGCTGTTAAGAACTGGACTAAACGACCTTGTTCCCAAAAGTCAATATAAGCGTCTAGTATCTTGAGACTAGGTGGTTCCATAAGAGCCAATTAATCCCAAAGACCTGTCATCTCAATATAAAAGTCCTGAATAGTTTGATCCCGCTGACGAGCACTCTGAATAGTTATTTCCAACTCATATCGCTTGGTAAAGTTAGACTGCTGATAAACAAGAGTAAATAATCCCACACTTCCTTGGCAGTACTGTACTTGGAAAACATCATTCCAATACGGTCATCCACAGAATTATGAAACCAGGTTAGAACTTGGGCATTATCACAATCCCAAGTGTCACAGGAAGACAGATACCCTTCTACCTTCGAGTCCGATGGACGAGGAGCAGAACCAGAAACATAGCCCCATTTTTTTTGACCAAGAAGAAAAATTTTCATGACACTGGCCCAATAGGCATAATTGCCACCAGTGAGTTTACATTTGATGGCTTGGATTTTAGTATCCGACATTATAAAAAAAAAAAAAACAAAGTTTGTAATAAACAGACAAGTATGGGCTTGAGTACAATATTCCTGAAAATAGGGTTTTAAATAGAAATACCCAAGTTGAAGCATAGAGATCGTGAAGCAGAGAGAGAGAGAGAGACTGAAGCTGAGATTGTTCTTCAGACAGAGATCGCGAAGCACAGAGGCAGACGAACCAGATTAACTAGAGAGCTGACCACAGAGAGACGACCACAAGAGTCGACCAAGATAGAGACACGATGAGCCGCGAGGACGACTGAGACCGAGACTGAGACGGGCAGCTCGATGGGCAACGGAGACGACTCACTCGCGAGACAAAGCACTCGCAGACGAAACAAATGGGTCACCCAAGTCACGAACAGAAATCGAACCAAAGGAGTTTGATCATGTACCAAACAATTGAGAAAGAGAGAACTCGATCAAACAGATGAATCACGAGCAAGTTGAACCAGTGCGTGCGTAACCCTAGCCACCACGAAATCAGGAATCGCAAAGCTCTGATACCATGTAAGTTTTCTAAACACAACTGTATATTAGATTGAATTGATTGAACAAAGAATGCATACATCATTTATATAGAGTACTACTAATTCCTAATCCTACATAAATACATCACTGAGATATACAGAAGTCTAATAGATATAGGACACTTATTTCTAATCCTAGGAGAACACATATTCTCACAACAACAACAATAGTGATAACACTAGCAAACTAACATGAAAATAGTGGCTTGTAACAACTAATAAAAAATTATTCAAAATTCATTATTTTGTTGATAGTAAAATTTTACGCTATATATGAAAGTAAGAATTTAACCATCTTAATTTAGCATTTTTAAAAATTAAAATTTTCACCAACATTACTAACCAACACACACACTTAGTTTGATTTTATCATTATTAGTAGAAATATTAAACAAAAAGTTTATCAAAACATTGAATAAACAATGTTAACAGAGTAAAATTTTACTATATGCTACTAAACAACTAAACAGTAAAAAAACACTAAAACAACTTATTTGTTTCATATTCCAACCTCAATATTCAAATTGATCCTAATAGAAATAAATAAATCTTTGTACCAACAGAAATGAGAAAGAAAACTGAGAGAGACAAAGTGGTGGCCGCTAATAGTAAATCTGAAACGATGGCAACGGTGTTGGAGAGAGAGGATGGAGAGAGACAAGGCAACTTCAGTGGCCTTCTTCTCAGAGATCCAAGGTTTCTAATCTTCGATCTGAGGTCGTTGGGCTCAAATTTGAGTTTGTCAATAACGGATCTGAGATGGTGGCGGTAAATGATGAAGGCAGCGGTCGATGATGTTAGATCTAAGACCAGTGGATGGTGGAAACGATCAAACACTAGGTTGTGTCTCAGAGAGAGAGAGAGGATGGTGGAGACAATGAGCGGCAAAAGACAAAGTGCAAAGTGGTGGTCACCGACAGTAAATTTGAATCGATGGCAATGGGGTTGGAGAGAGACGAGGCAACTTTGGTGGCCTTCTTCTCACAGATCTGAGGATTCCAATCTCCAATTTGAGGTCGTTGGTCTCAGAACTGAGTTTGTCGATAACGGGTCTAAGATAGCGGTGCTTAACAGTGAAGGGTCGATAACGAATCTGAGATAGCAGTGGTTAACTGTGAAGGCAGTGATTGTGAATGTTAGATCTGAGAACGGCGGATGGTTAATGATCAAACACCAGACTGTGTTACAGAGAAAGAGAGAGAGAGAGAGAGAGAGAGAGAGAGAGAGAGTGGACGGTGGAGACAATCAAACTAAAATTTTGTGCCTGAAAGAGATAGATATAGAGCAAGCGGGCGAGCAAGAAAAAACCATAGGATTGTACAATCAGAAGGGGAAAAATTGTCATTAAAATTTACTTCCCCACACGTCCTTCACATACCATTAATTAAGGTCTCGTTTGGGAACATGTTATTTTAATAGCTTTTTGATTTTTTTGCTAAAATATAAAGTAAAAAAAACTAGTATATTTGGAGTGATTTTTTAGCTTTTTACGAGAATATGTGCAAAAAGTAGAGAGAAAAGGAAATCTTTGACTTTTTGATATAAGTTATGGACTTTTTAGTTTTTTTAGATAACTTTTTTAACTTCTAGGCTAAAACAACTTCTTGCCAAACGAGGCCTAAATCTAAAATGAGGGATCTCATGCATTAGAATTTACTTTCCCAAGGATTTTTCATTAAATTTCCCAATGATAAAACAAAAACTACGTAAAATTATACATATTATCCTCGACTCAAACATATATACATGACAGATAGTAATTACTTATCCTTATATATGACATATTAAAACAAATATAAAATTATACACTTTTCACGTGTCTTGCAAGTGTCATGTCCTACATATTTTGAAAATTTTCCATGTCGATGTGTCCATTTTGTGTCACGTGTCTGTGTTTCTTAGGGTCTACTTGTAAAGTCATCTCTAAAGAACATGAAATAAGGTTGTGGTTTGAGAAATAACCAAAAGTAAAAAGGGTTACATGCCCAACCTGTCCAAATTCTTGTTCTCTACTTCAAAACAAATCAAGCACTTAGATTATCTTATAATTTACAAGTGATTAAGGAAAAAAGGGGGAAAAAGGTTTCATACTAAGAACAAAGAAAGAAAGAGAGCAAATGATGTCTTAAAGAAAAGATACAAGCAAATCACACCATATAAAAATGGTATAATAACAAGGCACAATAAAATATAATCACTTGAATGTAGAAAGATAAAATTAAATGATGTAGATGTAAAAATGGCCCCATCTCTAATGAGGAAAGGAGAGATGCAAAGATTACATGAATTGTGGACCAATCCCAACCTTTGTCTAACACATTAATAAACACCATTAGCAACTAAATCTGCAAGTTTGCAACCAAAGATATGTTTCTATCTTCTTTTTATTTTTTTATAAGTACCAAAGATATGTTTCTATAACCAATGATCGAAGCAAATAAGAGGTGCTTTAGACTTATAGATTGAATTGCAGGAAAAGCATATAGATGAATCCCCTGCCTCGTGATTTGGAGCAAAGAAGGCAACAAAAAAGCAAGGTTGCTAACTCCATGAATTGGAGTAGAAGCAAGAAATTGTTTAATCAAATTGAATATAAAATTATTGATTAGATGGTAGAGCTAATCACAAGAAGCAATCAGTTTGAACATCCACTAGAGCTTCAAAGGAGATTAAGGTCAAAACCTCTGATTTCTTGCCTACTAGAATGCATAAATAGAGATTCAGGGCATCAAAACTTTCTCAATGTCTTTCTATGACCACGATTTTTCATGTCACTAAACCATAGAGGTCATGGCATTATATAGTCTTAGATTAGGGTTGGGGTTTGGATAATTTATTTTTTTTTGGGGGGTAGATAAGTCAAAAGTTTTATACCAAAAAAAATTAAATATTGCGATGAAGCTCATTACACGCCTGAAGGCAACAACATCCTACAAAGAGGGGAAAACGCGTCTATCTTCTACACAAAACATAATCAACCAAGTAGATCTAAAAAAGTTCAGAATGAAGCCAAGCATAGGAAACACAATTGGCGCCAATAAATTAATGATATACAAAAATCAGCCACCTAAAACCCACCAATCTCAAAGAATCCAGCCCATGCTTTTTGGGGAAACTAGACCGTGGTCTTGGCAAAAACAGCCCATAGTTTTGGGGAGGGAAACCAGCACATGGTTTTGGACTTGTAGCACAACACGTCACTGGAGATGACAACTGAGCCTGTGGTTTTGGCAAAACCAGCCCATAGTTTTGGGGGGGAACCAGCCCATGGTTTTGAGCTCGCAGCACAGCACGCCACTAGAGATGACAACTCCTCCTAGCGCACATAAAAAATAGCCTCAATTTGATCCGATGGATACGAAAAGACGTTCTAGAATATGCTCTTTCATTATTGTTCGGCAACTCGAGCCACAACTAGGTTGAAATACGTTTTTAGAATGCGCTTTTATTATTGTTGGGCAACTCGGTCCACAACTAGATTGAAAGACCTAATCCAAATTAGAAATAAATCTTTTTTAAGTAGTCGAATGGTGACCTTTGCCCATCTAGTGCTCATCTTATCCTTGCACTAGGGCCAAGCACAAACATGTTTGGACACAACATGGACACATTGACATGAAAATTTTCAAAAAATGATGGACACGACACGTGGGAGACACGTGCAAAATATAGGATTTTATATATTTGTTATATATCATATATGAAAATAAATAATTACTATATGTCATAAATAGAAATATGTAAATAAAAGATAATAACTTCAAAGGCTAAATGATGAGAATAAATATAAATTTACATTGTTTTTATTTTATCATTGAATTCCAAGTTATTTATTCAACCGTGCACATGTTTTTCATGTGTGGCCAAGTGTTAGGAAGTGTCCAATGATTGTCTTGTCGTTTCATGTCAATGTCGAACACAACATGTTAACTTTCTTATAAGTGTTTGTGCTTCTTAGCATTGGGATAATCTTTATCATGTTAATTCCCAAAATTTATATTTATTTGTGTTTAACGAATTAATTTATTTTTGTAGGAAAAGCATATCCACTAACATGATGATTTAGAGAAGAGTATGGTCCACAATGCATCAGTTTACATGTGTTTGTTCCTAAACATTGAAGAGGAATTTACTTCCCATGCTTCAAGTAATAGTGCACGTGTGATAATTAAATCCAACACCCCCTTTCAACTACTAGGAAATACCATTTTGACCCCTTCAACTACGAAGATGCAAGAAAAGAGAACTTTTGAAATCAAAAAATGCAACTGATAAATTGAAGAGAAAGGAAGAAAAATAGATGGAAGACTATGTTATTGTGAAAAACAGAGTTTCGTGATTCCAATTTCTGCAAAACACTAGTTCATCTCCTTAATCATTCATAATGTGCGTTTTGTTTTAGTTAAACACAGTCATAATTTGATATAATTTTTGGGACGAAACGTGTGTAGGCGAAAAATAAGGGTGATTTTCCTACTTTGCCCTTATTTTGTAGTCATATGATTGTTACATTACTGACTTCTGTTAAATTGTTATACGGTGGAGTAACAAAAAGGGGACATTAACAGTTGATTAGAATTGTAAAGGGTTGACTATCATAATTTTATGTGTAGGGATCAAAATGGATTTGGTGCAAAGTGCAAGAGTGCAAAGTGTAATTTACCCTTTTGATTATTTAGTTACCTTATTTAAATACACTAATTCTTATGGATCCAATCTCGGACTCACCTGATAATTTATTATTTTGCGATAACCTGCACTTGGGTATATATATTTAAAGTCATAACACCTATGGAGGTATAAAAGCCTCTTTGAGTTTTCATCAACTTTTCCTCTTTAATATCTTAGATTAGTAGGTCTAAGATCAGTCATGAAGCATTGGCATCGGAACTATATTTTTGTAAGAACCATGTTTAAGCTAGTATGGATAGTAATCACCATACAATTTATCTCGTGTTATATGTTTAGAGAAACTAATAGCAAGACCTTTAGTATGTTGAGTTGATGGTTTAGCTTTTGATTTTCAGGCAATTATCCTTAGTTGTTCTGCTTTGTAAATTTTGTAGGGGAGCTACATGAGGCTTAGTATTTATTCAAGTAACTCTAGTATACATAGTGTAGATGGGTTGCGCCTCCATTTGGAATTTTCTAGGTATCCACGGGTACCATTTGGCAATCAATCCAAATGTGCGTGTTTTAGTTTACAAAGCAAGCATTGTTTCAACTGGTGCAACCAAAAGCATAATAAGTAGTCATACAAAATGACAAACACTGTTCAAAAACTAACCTCTAAAAAGCAAGTTTATAATGTATAGAAAGTGAGAGATAATGATTGAAGTTAATGAACAAGTTAGATGAAGATCAATTAATGAACAAGTTAGATGAAGATCAATTAAGATCAATTAAGCTTACTGATTTATGAGCCACTGTACCAGGCATCTCCTCAGAGTTTCCCCACTGCTTCATTGACAATAACAACCTGAGCTATTGAATCACAAGACAACCACAAGCATCGGTGTTTCTCACTCTCTCCACTCGTTTCCATGTGTATCTCATTCTACATGCTTTAAAATCTTCATATCATTAACAATAATTAGTCTACATCCATTTTCCATCCCTATGAAGAAGTTCAATAACCAAACTATATGTAGGCACCCGTACTTGGAATTATTCCATTCACACATTTCTTCAAACAGTTTTCAGGTGATCCATGGGATCTACTGCTTCGCATTCTTCAAAATACCCATAAATCATCATCAATTATTACATCATTTATCTCCAAATGCATCTCTGCTATTGAATCAAAATGCTACTTGCCCAAAACAACGTAGTCTCAAAATACAGGGTATATATTGAATATCTCTTTGAATATCATTGCTCATTTTCAATTTCTTAATAATATTTTAGAGAATCAAATTTTTGAAAGATTTATATCATGAGTTTGCATTGAAATTTCGCCGTTGTCCAATAAAAACCCTAGATTTCTCATTTTTTTTTATAGACGGAGTTTTTACCCTAAAAAATTTCCCTCGCTTATTATCTGCTTTCGTGAAATATTGCCTCTTTCTATCAAGATCTCAAAACCCTTATTTGATTTCTCATATCTTATATCATTGCCTGATTTAGAAGTTTTTTTATTTTTTATTTTTTATTATAGATACCCACAATTTAGACCCTTAAATTGGTAAAAGGGTTAGGCCCTAGATAGTACTGTAACAAATTAAAAGTAGACAAACATTTATCATGTTATATCATTGTGAAAGTTTTTAAAATTTTTAAGTTGTTCAAGACAATGTACCTATTTGGCAGAATTTAAAAGCAACTTATTTCAGCTTTCAGTTTAATTTAAGCTATTTTGATGTGTTTAGTTTAGCTTATACGTTATAGCTTATAATTTTTTGAAAGTTAGAAATCAGCTTATTCTTTGAGTGGAGCAGGAGCTGCTTAATTTATATATAAGTCAGAAATCAGTTTATGTTCATAGTTATAAGCTATAAGCTGTTTAGGCATAAGCTATAAGCACTTTCCCACAGCTCTACTGGGCATAAGCTATAAGCACTTTCCCACAGCTCTACTAAACAGGGCCAATGTGAGTTTATAATCTCAACAACTTTGCCTTATTGCAGCAGGTTAATACTTTTTCTTGAATGATTTGTAGTGACCATAGCCACTCAATAAAGTTGTGGCAATGAAAAAAAAATCCTATTAATTAATAATGGGTTAAAACTCATGACATAAAATCTAGTTAGTCTAAAAGTGTGGGCCTTATATTAAAAAAAAGAAGAAGAAGAATTTGTGGATTGTATTAGTTTAAATCAATCAAAACTTGTTTTTTTGTCACACATTCTAAATATCACATATAAATGCAATTTATGGATTGATTATATGGTCCATACATGTGCATGTGATTAATATATTTATGCAACTCAATAAAAAAATGTTTGTGCAAGGGTCGTACAACTAGGGGTGAGCAGCGGATATACCGATCCCCCAAAACCGACCGAACCGAACCGATCCGCCACATTTTGGACAGATGCGTGATGACGAGCGGACGGTTGCGGATTGATTTTCTCTAATTCACCAATTTGGCGGACGGATGGCGGATTTGAGATTTATTTGGCCGCAACTGAACCGTCGAACCGCCAAATCGTGAGCACCCCTAGTAATTTATAAGATTTTGTATTTTTAATTTGTTTAAATATTATGTTTGTGTTTTCAATTGAAAAAGAGTTTAAATATTCTGTTGAAAAAAAGTTTTCAACTTGAATATATTTTTTTGATTTTTAAATCTAGCTCTAAAAATAATAAATAGAAAATATGATATATGCTGGTTGATTTTTTGTTCTCAAAAACATATGTAGATGTAACAATACAGAGACATACAATCTCTACTACTGCTCTGTTCATGGTTTTGGTTGTTTGAATTGTTATTATATTTTAAGAATCACAGATTGTAATACTTTATGTAGATGAATCATGCTGTGATTGTAATATGTGGATGAGGCATGCAGTGATCGTGATATTCTAAAGTTTCAAACTTTCTTTCTTTGGACAAGGCATGCAGTGATTGTAATACTTTTTTAAGTCATTGACTGTAATACTTTCTTTTTCTTTTTTTTTCTTTTTTCTTTTTGAGGAAGTGCACAAGTTGAATTATGTTGAAAATTTATAAAATTTTAAACCGCCAAACCGATTCGCATCCATTCGCCAAACCGCCAATCCGCTCAATCCACATCTGCCAGATTGGCGGACGGATGCAGATTGATTTTCTTCAATCCACCAATCTGGGGGACGGATGGCGGATTAGAGGTTTTATGGCCGCAACCGACCCGCGCCCACCCCTACGTACAACTACCCAAGTAATGGGAAGATCACATGTTTGTTTGCTAAAAACCACCCCACAAAGAATCTGTGAATTTCTCACTAGCAAATCTGTAGGGGTTTTCATGGATTGGATTGGTTTTATTTTGAAGTGCATGAAGAACCAAGTTAATTTTTACAGTTCCTAAAATTTGAGAACCAAACCGAACCATAAAAATCTTTGGAACCAAGTCAGAACCAAACTGCAAAAATGATTCGTTTTTGGTTCAATTTCACGGTTCTAAACTAGAAAGTTTTATCAATTTATATAGATTATCAATTTTTAGAATATTCTCCACACTAAATTTATATTTACAAATGTGTAAAAATGTGTTAAGTCATAACAAATTCATCATAATATATAACAATGACTATAGAAATACAATTTTAATAATATATCAAATGAAAAAATCATATATGTGGAATATCACTACAAGAATATGCACTTTTAGGGACCACTTTTCGCGACCAATATAAAAGTTGGTAGCTAAAAATTACCTTTTGGCGACCAAATATTAATTAGTCGCGAATGATCATTATTTTTGGCGACCAAATATGAGTTGGTCACAAAAGGTCATATTTTGGCGACAAAAAATGAGTTGGTCGTAGAAAGTGGTATGGTTTTGGCGACCAACTACAAATTTGGTCGCGGAAGGTCATATTTTGGCGACCAAAAAATAAGTTGGTCTTGGAAGATCAAAAATAAGTTGGTTGCGGAATTGGCGACCAAAATTTTGGTCGCCAAAAAACTTATTTTTAGCGACAAAAAATATTTTAGTCGCCGTATGGAAAATAAAAAATTATTTTTTATCTTTTGACGACCGAAATTTTGATAGCAAAAAAACTTATTTTTAGCGACTAAAAATATTTTAGTTGCCGTATATTGAGTTTTGGCTACTAAAACAATGTAGTCGCCGAATGAAAAATAAAAAATTATTTTTTATCTTTTGGCGACCAAAATTTTGGTCGCAAAAAAACTTTTAGCGACTAAAATTTTAATCGCCGTATATTGAGTTTTGGCTACTAAAACAATGTAGTCGCCGAATGGAAAATAAAAAAATATTTTTTCTCTTTTCGCCAAAAAACTTATTTTTAGCGACTAAAAATATTTTAGTTGCCGTATATTGAGTTTTGGCTACTAAAACTATTTAGTCGTTGAATGGAAAAAAAAAAATTATTTTTTTATCTTTGGCGACCAAAATTTTGGTCGCCAAAAACTTATTTTCAACAACTAAAAATATTTTAGTCGCTGTATATTGAGTTTCGGCTACTAAAACTATTTAGTCGCCGAATGGAATATAAAAAATTATTTTTTATCTTTGGCGACCAAAATTTTGGTCGCCAAAAACTTATTTTCAGCAACTAAAAATATTTTAGTCGCCGTATATTGAGTTTCGACTACTAAAACTATTTAGTCGCCGAATGGAATATAAAAAATTATTTTTTATCTTTGGCGACCAAAATTTTGGTTGCCAAAAAACTTATTTTCAACGACTAAAAAAAAATTAGTCATCGTATATTTATTTTTTCCGACCAAAAAAAAGATAGTCGCCAAATTAATACTTTTGGTGACTAATATTTTAGTCGCCGTTAATTAAGATTTGGCTACAAAAAAATTTTAGTCACCAATTATTAACATTTGCCAACCAAAAACTACATTTGTCGCCAAATGTGTGAAAATTTTAGAGGGAAACCAACTGTCCCCGCCTACTCTCTGTTTAAACAAATCAGATTGTTCTCTCTTTCACACAAATTATCCTTCACCCCCACCTCACTGTTGGTGGCCACCAAAACGCAAGGCAACAATCTACATTAAAGAAAACAAACCAAAATTAATACCATATTAGAGTACAGAAGTGAGAGAGAGAGAGAGAGTGAGAGAGAGAGAGAGAGAGTACATGTTGTGTCGACCTGAATGGTGCCCATGAGATCAGTGTGCCATAGGTTATAGTAGTTCTGGTAGAGCTGCATCTTGTCCAGATGCTCTTGCGACGCAATTGACATCTTCGAAGAGCTTGAAAACCAGGAAACCCTAGCTGATGATGAAGAGGAAGAAGATGAAGATTTTCGAAAACACTTTTGAAAAACACCCAAAGCACTTAGCCCATTCCTACAACTTTGGGTAATCTAAGCTAGTTCATGTTTTCTAAGCTGGCTTGTTTCGAGGAGTGTGGTAGAGAGAAGGTTGAGAGAGATTAGGAATCGAGATGAGGACTCAAATCTGATTTAGATCTCGATGATCTTTCGAATCTGGCGGAGGCACCAGTGGAGGAGAAGGAGGATGAGCCCAGCTGTATAGTTAGTTTTAGCCACTAAAATTATTTAGTCGCCGAATGAAAAATAAAAATTTACTTTTTATCTTTAACGACCAAAAGTTTGGTAGCAAAAAAATTATCAGTACCGCTACGTAGCTCGAATCACTGGGAGCTCGAATCTCCCGAAACCCCAAAACAATGTCGTTTTGGGGTTTTTTTTTTTTTTTTTTTTTCCATCTTCTCGTTTGTCTGAAGAAGAGTTTAAAAAAGAAGAAGTTGAAGAGTTTGAAGAAGAAGAAGGAGAGGAGAGGAGAGACTCACTTTCCTTCAATCACAAAATTGATTCAACCATAAAATTGAAATCAAAATCATCACAAAATTGAAATCAAAATCAAAATCAAACCCACCCACCCAAAAATCTAACCCAGATCTGCTACTAGGGGAAAAAAAAAAAAAAAAAAATCAACAACAACAAATCATCTTCATCTTCAACACATCATCATCATCTCCATCTTCAACAAACCCAGATCTTCAACACATCATCTTTAACACCCTACCCGCCATCATTGTCTTTCAACCACAAAATTGAACACAAAATTGATTCAACCACAAAACTGAAATTAAAAGCATCACAAAACTGAAATCAAAATCAAAATCAAACCCACCCACCCAAAAATCAAACCAAGATCTGCTACTAGGAAAAAAAAAAAAAAAATCAACAACAAAAAATCATCTTCATCTTCAACACATCATCATCATCTCCATCTTCAACAAACCCAGATCTTCAACACATCATCTTCAACACCCTACCCGCTATCACCGTCGCACCACCGTCGGCCTGCCATCGCCATCACCGTCGCCGCGCCCCGCCATCACCGTTGCCTCTCTCTCTCTCTCTCTGTGTTTCCGTCTCTCTTCTCTCCTCCTCCTCTCTCTCTCTCTCTCTCTCTCTCTCTCTTTCCCTCTGTGTTCAGTGTTCAGATATACATGAAAAAAAAAAAAAAAAACATTGCAAAAACGATGTCGTTTTTTGCTTCGGGGGATTCGAGCTGGAGCTTATTCGAGCTCTCAGTCATTTCTCAAAAATTATTTTCAACAACTAAATAAATTTTAGTCATCATATACTAACTTTTGCCGACTAAAAGAAATTCAGTCGCCAAATATCTAGTATAATTTGATTTTAATATTTGGTGACTACCTCATTTGGTCAGAAAATATACATTTGTGGTAACCAAAACACATTTAGTCAGTATTTTTTATTTTTGACGACTAATTGAGTTTTAATCGTCGAAAATAATGTTTTGGACTACAAAAAATAAAATTGGTCTCCAAATATGCAATCTTTAACTACTAAAAATAATTTAATCGACATTTATTTAATTTTTAGCTATTAAGTTTTGGTCGCTAATTATAATTAAAAATTTTAAAGGCTGGACTTCAAATTTTGAAGGGATTTTTACATTAATTTGGTGAGGACCTCTGGAGGGATTTTAGAGGGATTTCAAACACACAAATGAGTTGGGGCTTCTCTCACTCTGTGACTCTCTCTCGCATCTGCCCTCCGATTATCTCTCTGTCTCTCTCTCTCTCTCTCCTCAATTCCCTGTCGCAGACCCAACCCCGAACCCCTTATTACTGTCTTCATTTTCTCTCTTCCTCACTCCCTCTCTCCGCCATCCCAATCTTCATCAACAGTGGTGGCCCCAAACTTCCTATTTCAGCCATAGGGGAGATTTCGAAAGGAGCCACTACAAAAAGGGAGATTTCACCGGACAACCACCGTCTCCAAGGAGATCGGTACTCGGGCATCGTTAATATTCAAGGAGATCCGAAACAGGTATTTTAATTAGTTAAGTTCTTAGTTTTTCCCCTTGAATCAGATCAATCTCTCTCTCGGCAGCTCTTGGTTGCTCATTTTATAAATATTGGTAGACAAGACACCCAATTTTCAGACCAAAACTTTTAAGTGCCCATAAAAGGTGAAGATTTGAGGGGGACACACGCAGTTGCAAACATTGCTTTCATAGAGGAAACATAAAAAATCTGCATTTAGATGCTAGCAGTTTGCCAGTACAATATTAATCAGAAGGCATCACTAATTTGTAAAATCACTTGGATACAAGCTCCATTATCATTGCCCCCTTTTTCCTTCCCAATAAACCCAAATTTGCTCTCTAGCTCATAGAAAATGATAATGTAGTCCAATTCACTAAGGTACTACATGAATAAAGCTTACTCATGGAGTTGAGAGTGTTATAGTTTTTCTTAAAACTTGAGAGCTGAACATGTATATTTTTCTTTTTTCATTTGCAAAGTAGATCCAGGAGAATCACAAACATCTGTTAAGAGTTACTGTTTCACAGGTTTCAGACCGGAATTAGGCTATAAACTTCAACTTGTTCTTGAATTACATTGACTCATTGAGTCTTAAAGTTTAATTTTATACTTCATAAAAATGGCTCAATGGACCTCAATTAAGAACAGGTTTCATGGCTACATTGTCTATCTAAATATTACTTGATTTATGACAATTAGTTGCTATATGATTGTCCAAAGAAATCAGCAAGTGTCAAATATGGATCCACAGATCTAAAAGAAGAATTGCCCATTATGATACAGAGACTTCAAACTGACAAGGTGACAACTGATAAGAGAAGCCAAGTCAATTGTAATCAATATTCCAAAATGTCTAGGCAAAATTTAGAGATTATATTGGAAAAACAGAAACAAACATTCCTAGTAATTGTACACCTGGTCGGAAAACTGAGACATACCTTGGATTAGGATTGCCTCTCACCACTTTCTGCCCGTATTTACGCCAGCTATAGCCGTCATCCAGTATATCAACCTCACTCACAGTTTAAACAACAACACGTGGTTCACGAATAGGCTTAACCACCGATGTGACATCAATACTAACACCGTCCAATTTCCTGCAAGAAGTTTTTGGACAGTTTGTTTGCAGTTAGTATATGAATTATGGATATAACTATTTCAATAAAAAAACTAAGGCCTTCTTTGAACTACATCACCTCCGCTTTATAAATCTTGGTTGCAACAAAGAAAACCATGTGAATGGACCCATTTTATAATATTTATTTATAGTCGTTTTGAGTGATATATATTATAGTTATGAGATGCAGTGCCACAAGTTGCATCAAGTGTTTCGTACTTCCATGATTAGTTGTCAGAACTAAAAAGTACGGCGGTTTTTGGTAAACTCAAAATGTTTAAACATTGCTTGTGATGGTTTCATGCTATAAAGTTCGTTGCCCTGGTGATTCAATCTTTATGGATTTTATTCTGCCAATAGGTTTGAGCAGTGATAATAAATGCAATAAGCAAATTTTTTTGTTGATGATTCCAGGTCTCATTATTGCATTTGGCTGACATTACTGAAAAAGGTGTCACATTTCAGGTACATTTTCTTTGCATTTACTGGTGTAACCACTGTTTATTATGATATTAATGTTGATGTACTTGTATTATGTTAACCAAGCTCGTGGATAATTTTTTTCTTATAGATAAATATCTGTTTATACATACATACATCAAAATCTGCATATACATATATACGATTCATGCTGCTTTAAACTTCTAATGTTGACTAATGTATATCAGTAAATTTAGTTATGCTATACATACATGTAAGTCTATTTTTTTTTTTCTTTTTTTGAACAGCTACTTACATGTAAATCTGTACATACATATATATGACTTCATGCTGCTCCAAACTTGTTATGCTGACAAATCTATCAGTAAATTTAGTTATACTAGAGCATCACAACCATTTAGGTCTTGCTTGGGAACATGCTATTTTAGTAACTTTTTGGCTAAGATATGAGGTAAAAAAAAACTAATATGTTTGGGATGACTTTTTGGCCTTTTATGACAAAAGTGCAAATAGAGAGAAAGGGGAATATTTGACTTTTTTGCATAGTTTGTTGGCTTTTTTCACATCCTGGGATGGGTGGGTTGCTTAGGATAACATCTTTTATGTTTGTGCAAGCAACTAACCGATGTAGTTAGAGTATTGTTCCAAGGGTAAAAGCTCAAGTTCTCTAGTTTGAGAATGTGATTTGAGTCATGGTGGGACGAATACCATATATATATATGAAGAGATGAGACTATGTTGGGTTCTAGCCATTTTTTGTTTACATGATTTTGTGTAATGTTCTTTTCCAATTGTTAGTCTTGTAGTCAACTACATGATTGCCTGCAAACAAATGCATCATGAGCTTGCATGTATGTATTCTTTGTCTTCCTTTGCATGAGCTTTTGAGCAAACTGGGAACCAGGTCAATGAGTTAAGGGATGGATATACCCTAACTATGTTTTGATTAATGAAACACATTGAAAGATTATTTTCCTTGATTCATGAAACACATTGAAAAGTTATATATATATAAACACATCATTATATAGAAAGTTTTTTTTTTTTTGGTAAATAGGATGAATGAAATTATCAACATTGAAATAATATTGAATTTTAGGAAGCCAATGAAAAATAGAACAAATTCATGGTGGAATACTCCTGTATAAATATATCAGAATTAATAAAAAGTCATAAACAATTCGATTTTATTTTATTTTTTTGTCTAAATCCATGAACTGAACAGTAATCAATGTTCTTAACTTATTGGAATCGGAACCAAACCATCTTCTAAAGAGAGGCCAGAAAACAGTGGCCGAGGAGTTGATAGAGAGCAATTCGACAGAATCATGCAGTGAAAAAAAAATATTTTGCCTTTCATGACCTTAAAATTGACCCATCCAACAGCACAAAAACGTTAAGGGACAGTTAAGAGCCTCTCATGTCGACTGGACTTATTTATCAAAAAGTCTTACCCTAATTTTTAGAGATAAATTCATCACCGTAAAAATATTTCTTAAAAATACAATTCAACTATTTACACTTCTTACATCATATTTCAATACAAACTAATACAAAAAAAATTAAAAATAAATCAACATTCACAAACAAAAGTCAAAGTGTCCCAATCATTTATCAAAATATCATTGGGTAGTCACAAAATCAAATTTCCAAATAAAAAATTCAACTTGGGAACTATGGCTGATTTGATTTCAGTCAAATTTATTTCTAATTCCATTCGGACTTGTTGACACAGATACATAGGCAACACATTCCATTGGGTACAATCACAAAATCAAATAAATCAAATCAAATCAAAAATCTATATTTATGAACTACGACTGACTTGATTCTAGTCCAACCAGTTTTCAATTCCATTCAGACTAGATATGTAGGCAACCCATTCCATTGGGTGCAGTCACAAAATCAAACTTCAAATTTTGAATTTCATTTGGCTTGATCCCTAGCATGGATTGGTAAGTAACCTAGATATATAATGTGTCTAAAACAAAATTAAAACACAATAACAATTCACCTAGGACTTGTGAAGTTGGAATCAAAGGGTATTTCCCTGAAATAAAGAATTATAACTAAAGGATACCTCATAACCTGAATGGACGCAACTTACATAATAAGAACTCATGTAATATATAGTCATGAGTAAAATTGTGTTGTGAAAATCAAATTTTTGCCTAACAGTATTCACTATTAACTTCTACAGGCATCAGGACTCAGTCCCATGAACCACAGAGAGGTGACACAGGGACAATAAATCCCCAAGCCCCCAAGAAATTTTGTGTTGCCGTTATCAGTAAATTGAGTAATCCATTTTAAGAGAAGATTTGTGACACTATTTCCCTCTATTAACAAAAAATAGGCATTTAAAAGTGCACACAACTCAACAAAAATTTTGATCAGGTTTTAGTTGTTCTTAAACTCCACTCAAACAAACCAGAATAATGTACAAGTTATAAAATAACTATACATACTTGAAATGTTAAAGGCCAGAAATTTTTTGCTCTTGCTGAAAGTTAATGAGCCAATTGAGACCGGGGATCACATCACAATATTCAATCACAACAGGTGTAACAAACAACAAAGAAAACGAAGCAAAAGCCACAGTTTATAAGAAATCAACAAACAAACACTTCCTGAGCGAGCTGTCCAGGTGCGCCATGGATACTTGACAAATCTAAGAGATTTGATCAGATAAAAATGTTGTTCCCTTAACCTCCAGATGCAACATAAATGCTGCACTGGTATTGAGAAGAACATTATTATAGCTTCATGTACAAGTCACATAAGGATATGTCCGTCATGCAACCTATTAGACTGAAGCCATATAAATAAGGACCGACATACAAAAATATGGAAAACTACTCATGGATGATATTCTAATGGTATTATTAGCAAATAACCAACTTCTATTATGCAATCTTTAGAGGATATTGTTTTAACTAAAATGGAAGGTAATAAAATTATACAAGATAAAATTTATATTTTAAAAGCATTTCAATACGTTAACAAAGATATATCACCTATAGAACGAATAACGTCATCCAGAGGGAATCGTTGTGAGATCTCTACTAATACATTCAAAAACCAAATTCACAAAGTCTATTAAACTTTTAAGTAAATATACTACTCAAAGAAAATATATGTGAAGACCCTTTAATATTATGGGAGAATGATTAAGTAGAATGTCAATTAAAAATGATTAGTAAACAAGATTACCTCCAATGCGCTATGCATTAGAAGCAGTGGCGGACGCAAAAATTTTATGGTGAGGGGACTAAGTAATATGCATTTAAAATTAATAATAAAATTTCAATTATTTTATTATTAGCGAAGACAACATTTGTATGTTATATTAAAAGTTTTACTTCTACAATCATAAAAACTAAAAAAAATCATAAAATATGCAAATAAAATTCAAGTAGATTTTAATATAGAGACGAATAAAATAAAATGTATTGTGTAAATACTTTTTTCACATTGCATAAAACAAAAATGACTAAAAAAATGATTATTTATGTACATATTAGTGATGAAAACCTGATGTATTTGTATCTATTGAGATATAAATGATGTACAAATAGAAAAATATATAAATTTTATATACATAAACATAGCAATGTGATTGCATTAGGACTTATCATTTTAAAATTCTATAAAAATATATAAAATTTATATACGTAAACATAGCAATGTGATTATGTTAGGACTTATCATTTTAAAATTCTACACAATTTTGTAAATATAATATTTTCCATTGAAATCTTATAAATACAAAGTCTAAATTGTAAAAATCACTAAACCACAACTCAACAGAGAGTGAGTTTTCATTTGATAGTTGAAGTCTTAGAAGAGGTGACTTTGACTTGAGGGGGCCAATCCCTAAAGAGTTACAGGCCAACAGATAAGTAGTATATCTAGTAGCATTTCTTCAATCCTTGCAGAGGCCACAGCCCCCTAGTCCCCCTCCGTCCGCCATTGTTTAGAAGACACAAACACAAGAACTTCTGGGAAAGTACAAGTCAACATAGTTGTCTAGCTTTTATTGTATGATGAAACCAGGTTGAAATAAAAAGATATAAAACAAGAATGGTAATTAAATATAGAAAGCTAAATAAAAATACAGTAATTGACAAATATGATATAACTAACAATCACTTTGCTTGGTTCCATTTTTTTGAATTTTATTTCCGAAAAGTGATTTGAAAACTCCTTTTGGAAAAAGAATCATTCTTTGGTTTCCCAAAAAATACATCATTGCAATTTCAAGTTTCCCTCCAATTTAAGGATAGAGACAATTTAAAAAAAAAAAATTGTCACATCAAAAAATACTCTCATCTAAATTATATATATATATATATATGCACATGCTATACATGTATGAAAACATAATTTGGTATGTACCTATTTATGAGTACATATCTTATCATTAACTGTGTGACTTTATCATAAAATTTCCACTCATTTCAACCACAAAAAATGCTAATTTTTTTTTTTCAAATTGGCATTAAAAAATTTCTTTCGTAGAATTAAATTTTCATAAATGTTATACAGAAAATTTATTCACAAATTTGCTTAAAAAAATCGAATTTTTTGCAAATTTATTAACAAATTTTCGGAATAACCAAAATTTATTTACAAATTTGTGGAAAACGTAAATTTTTACAAATTTCCAGAAAACGTAAATTTATGTACAAATTTTCGGAAGACGTAATTTTAGAAAAACGGCCAATTTTTTCAAATTGGCATTGAAAAAAATTGTGAATTTATGTTTAAATTTATTTACAAAATCATAAATTTGTTTACAAATTTATTTACAAAATCATAATTTTATGCTTAAATTTATTTTCAAAATCGTAGAATTATGTTTAAATTTACGATTTACACAATTTTCTCCATAACATTTATGAAAATTTAATGCTACGAAACAAATTTTTTAATGCAAACTTGAAATTTTTTTTTACGTTTTTTGTGGTTGAAATGAGTGAAAATTTTATGTTAAAATTACACATTTAATGGTAAGATATGTACCCATAAATGGCTAAAAACACAAATTATGTTTTCATTGTTATATATATGTACATATATATATATATATATAAAACTAAGATGAGAGTACGTTTTGATGTGACAATTTTTTTTTTTTCAAAATTGTCTCTTTCCTTAAATTGGAGGAAAACTTCAATTTGCAATAATGCATTTTTTACCAAAGATTTGTTACATATTTTTTTATTTGCAATCTGTTTTCATTAACTATTGGCTGTGTACTTAAATTTTACTTCACGTTTAAAATTGTAATTGTATGTTTAACAATGTTACCATAATGTTTTTTAGCTCATTAAAACACTACATACTGCAACTATTTGTTAATACAAAAAATTGGTTGATTCTTCAAATTTTGTTGTACTATATATAATTTTGTCAGAATTATGAAAATTACATGACCACATAAAAGGAATACGTGTGAAATTTTTTTTGCTAGGATTACAAAAATTAGAACCAAAATTTGTACTAAACATTCACAACCGAAATTTACACTTTTTTTTTTTTGTTTTGATCAATAAAGAAAAAACTTTATTGATGAAAGAGGCATAAAACATGCAAAATTACATCAACAAAGTAGGGGAGTGCATAGAGCATCATAGCTAACTTAACGATCCCAACTAGGTTGGCACCGCTAAAAAAGCGCAATCATATGCTAGCACTCGACCTGGGATTGGTGAGGAGCCAACCAAGGACACCCAAAAAGATGGGCACCCAAAGCAAAAAGGAAAAAGCTAAAACTATAGAAGCCAATCTCTGTAATTGTAGCCAAAGACTACATGAATCAACAAAATGATCACAGACCCAAAACACACTCAGACTCTACTTGAACAAAACAGAACATAGCAGACCAACACAGCCACAGATTGGCCAGCCAGACCCAGGCAACACAGATGCACAGCAGACTAAAACCAACCTATATGTTCAACCCATCAGCGTCACAGACCAAACAAACAGCTTGACAGACCAACCCAGCAGACTAAGCCAACCCAGCTTCACTCCACCCTGCATGCTGCCAGCAACAGTAAACCAACACACACAGCAGACCAACATATCGCAGCAGAGTGGCCAACAGAACAGATCAAACTCTACTGATGCACCTTCTAATCAATCAGGTTGGCTTCTATAGTTTAAACTTTACAGAACAGATCAAAGCAGAGTGGCCAACAGAACAGATCAAACTTTACACTTACACGTAGGGCTGCAAATGAACCGAGCTGTTCATAAACGAGCTTGGCTCGACTCGTTAAGGGCTCGACTCGGTTCAGTTCGTTTAAATAAACCGAGCTGTTCATGAACGAGCTTGACTCGGCTCGTTAAGGGCTCGACTCGGTTCGTTTAGTAAACGAGCTGAGCTCAAATATTAGACTTGTTTAGTAAACGAGCCAAGCTCAAGCTCGTATAAGCTCGGCTTGTTTATCTTTATTTAAATTATATAATAAATATATTATTTATATATTAAATAATATATAAATAATAATATAATACATTATTTATATAATAAATAATATAAATAATATTTTTATTTAAATAATATAAATAATATTAAAAAAAATTTAATCGAGCCGAGTCGAGCTCGAGTTCTATTAATGTTAACGAGCCAAGCCGAGCTCGAGCCTAGTTTCTTATCGAGTCGAGCTTGAGTTTAATAAACGAACTCGATAAGTAAATGAGCCGAGCTCGAGCTCGAGCTCAGTAAACCTCAACTAGGCTCGGTTCGTTTGCAGCCCTACTTACACGTACACAACTTACTAAGGCAATGCAATCATCCATACAATATTTGGGGCACAAACATCAAGAAGGGTGATTACAAATATCCATGTATTCTACTGTAACACATAATTGAAACAAACATGACGTAACAGTATATGTCATAGGTCTTACATAATTTCAACCACAAAAGATGATGCAAGTTAAGAATACAAATGACAAGTTTAATGTGGTACTATAGATGAACCCTATGGTTGTTCCACGTTGTTTGCCGTAATTTCAGTTGAACCATTTCGTTCATGACTTCATCTTCTGTATTGGAATTTCCTACCGCAAGAGTTGCAGGTGTTGCTTGCCTTGCACGTGCATTACCACGCCTATTGAACCATGGATCATTTGCAGAGTTAGGACTGTCCCAACTATTGTCTTCACTACCCTATCAGCGCTGTCTGGACTGTCCTCGTTATCTTTGCTGTCCTCGCTCTCCACGTTTTCCCCACTTGAATCTATTTCCACCATGTTGTTGTCGTACTTGGGAAATTCATTTTCCTGATTGTTCATTGCGACATCTATATGAAACAGATTTGTTGTGTTACTCGTGTCCATTTCTGTAAGTACAAAGTAAGTGAAATGAAAATGAAACTCTAATTCACATCGACACCACAAATAGGTTAAATTAATTGTCCGATACGAAATTATAAACTATAATTTCGGAACACAGTTTGAAGAGTTTTCTATTTCTTTGTTGAATAATGGTGAACAAAGAATGATTAAGAAGATAAGAATAGAAAAAGTTGCAACGGATTTTCTTTTTCTTTCTTTTTTCCACAATACAATGTGAAGTGGAATAAAATTAACTAAGGCCCCGTTTGGGGAGTGGCTAAATTAGCCAATTAGTCAAAAAGTTACCTTTTTAGTAAAAAAGCCAACAACCCATACCAAAAAGTCAAAGATTCTCTTTTCTCTCTACTTTTTGCACAGCTTTTCGTAATTAGTCAAAAAGTCATCCCAAACATACAAGTTTTTTTTACCTACTTTTTTAGCCAATTAGTCAAAAAATTACTAAATTAGCCTGTTTCCAAACGAGGCCTAAGTCTTGGTGTAAGGCCCAACGCTAGACCCGCACCAATAGGGGAGCTAAGGGCTTGGCCCAATGACCAAACACTTGCTCCAAAGTAAGGCAATCAAGGTAGCGACCTAGTGCTAGGCCCATGTCGAAACGGATCGAGCAACATGTTGGACAACCACTCCGAAGTGGGCCGAGTAACATATTAGACCTCTTAGTTGGGCAGGCAACCACTTCGAAGTGGGCCGAACAACATGCTGGACAGCCACTTTGAAGTGGGTTAAACAACATGTTGGACCACCTGGTTGGGCAGACAACCACTCCAACGTGGGCCAATTCACCGAATATCTTTCTTGGAGCTCACAAGAGACAAACAACTCGCCCTCTCCTCTATCTCAATGTAACATGGAGACATAGAGGCGTATGAGCGCACAAATACGTAGACTGCACCCGAAAGTGTCAAGTGAGTGCTCGTCCTCTTCCAATGAGAGACGATAACTAATGAGACAAACAAGACAGGCCTGCACCCGAGTGTTAGGCGGAGTGGCCGTCCTCCTCTAATAGGAGATAACCACGAACATGACAAATGGCGAAAAAAGGTCTTGGAGGACAAGCAACCTTCTCCTATAAAAGGTGAACATTATTCACTCTCAAGGGATCCGGGATCCATACACTTAACATATACACTCTTTGTATTCTCTCTTCTTTATCTCCTTTAGTCCTTGACTTTACCATTGGAGGAGTGGTTTCTGACCAAACCCCAGTCGGGCAACCTCACCATTTGTTACTCTATGCAGATCTTTACTTCCCGGAGCACACTGTTCTTCCACGAAGTTTAACCCTTCTTCATAGTGTGGAAATCACCCCTGTATAATTAGCGTCGTCTGTGAGAAACGTTCTCTGATTACTTCGTGATGAACTCCGACGATGGGAATTGAAGGTACCTCGCCACTTAGGATTGGAGAGAAGACTCTAGGAACGGAGAGAACCAAGTGAAAAGGTCTAGCACTCCTTACTGGAAACGATGACCTGATGGACTACGACAGTTTGACCCTTGATGTAGCAGAGCGACGTCACATCGCCGTATTTGAATCGTCTCAACGTCTGTTTATTGAGAAGGACCACCGTGACTGCATCATCGACTTGATGAGTCTGGAGATTGAGGAGCTTCGAACTTAACTGAGAAAGCAAATGATGCCTCCAGCGGAGCTAAGAAAGTCTGGATAAAGGTCATCACAGCAATTGAGGCGCACTTCACTTCCACTTCCATAAAAAGAATGGTCTAACCACAATCCTATTCGTGGAGAGCATAGTCGGCCGATATCGGTACGCAGCAAAAGAGCTAGTAGCAGTACAAACTATCCCAGAACGAAGAACCTCTGAGAAGACTCTTGCAAGAGACAAAAGATCGTCAGTCATCATTCGGTAGTCCCTCCTTCTCCGCACCGAGCGATCGCATCACTTGAGGACATGGTTAAGCAACAATAAGGGGTACGACCACCGTCGAACAAAGTGGCAGAGTAGAGGCTAGATAGGGAAAATAAGCATCTAGATTAGTCCATTCGTTAGATGGAGCATCGTGCTCCGGACCGACTAGTCCTTTCCTCACTCTACCTTGAGAATGAAGCTCAAAGTACAGTCCGTTGAAATTCATCCTCTATAATGGGTAACGAGGGTCTTAACCCATGCCCTAGCCCTTTGGTCATAAATAGGACGCCAAGTATCGTTACTTGAAAGCATGGTCCATGGTAACAATTTGCACTCAACAAAGAGTCAAGTTACACTCTCTAATGAGTTTCTTTTTCATATGTTGTACATATTTCACTGGACAATTGAGCAACCCGAAAGCTCGACCCTTTGGTCGGAGTAGGGCGCCAAGTGGTATAGCTTGGTGGAAGTTATGGCAAGTTTCATTATTTGAAAGCATGGTCCATGATAATAACTTGCGCTTTACGAATAGCCAAGCTACACTCTCCAATAAGTCAAACTTGCCCAAAATTTTCTGAGGCACAAAGCCTAGTCTGTCCGAACAGACGGTCCGCTCAGCCTCGAAGCTTCTGCTTGGCTGGGAGCATGCAAAGTTCTTTCCTCAAAATTTTTCTAAGGCACGAAGCTTGGTTTGACCAATCAGACGTCCCGTTCGCCCTCAAAGCTTCTACTTGGCGGGGGGCATGGAAAGTTTTTTCCTCAAAAATTTTCAAAGGCACAAAGCCTGGTCTGATCGATCAGACGCCCCGTTCAATCTTGGAGCCTTTGCTCGGATAGGGGGCATAAAAAGTTCTTTCCTCAAAATTTTTCTAAGGCATGAAGCTTGGTTTGACTAATTAGACGCCTCACTCAACCTCGGAGCCTCTGCTCGGTCGGGGGCATGGAAAGTTTTCTTTCTTAAATTTTCCTAAGGCATGATGCCTGGCCTGATCAATCAGAAGCCCCACTCGCCCTTAGAGCCTGTGTTTGGCCGGAGAGCACGTAGCCTAATTTGACCGAGCAGACAACCCTTGTTGCCAAGAATCTTTTGCTCAGCTGGGGGCAAGACAACTGACTTCAGTTAAAGCCAAACGGGCAATCTTGCAAGGTTCCCCTATTATTGCTCGACCGAAAGAGCAACTCGACTTTTCAAAGACATAAGGTGAAGTCTGGCCGAACAACCAACGATGTAGAGCTACATCCTTGATGCTCTATTGGAGAGCAAACAACATAAACATAAAAAAATTGAAAGTGCGAGTTACAAGTTACAAGTCCAACACTTGGCAAATTTCGAAAATACTTCATTAATTTAAAGTTTCATTACAAAAGAAGGAGCTCGGCTTAGCGAAGGTGCTACGAAGCAGAAGAGCTACGAAGAGGGATGAACAACAGAAGTTGGTTGTTGTGAGGGAGATTTCATAATCTGGCTTTGGGCCATGGTAATGACCGAGCTAAGAAGAGGTTTGAGCGCGTTTGGGCCGAGCTAACTTGGGCTAATCTGGAGTTGGTTTGTTCGATTAAGGTCCAGGGCCCATTCTGCTGAGATGATCGTCTGTCAACCCGGGCTTATTGGTCGCGCATGTAGCTCTGCGAAAAGGTCTCCCTTGGATCGGTCTAACCTATCTGGAGCTCGGCCATACTAGAATGCTACTGAGTTGCCCAGATGGAGCTCGGCGAGTGGCTATGGGCTCATTAAGTAGCTTGGCTCAAGAGGTCGAGATAATTCGCCATGCCGCCCATTCCTTTGAACACGTCGCGAGGACCTCGCTAGAATGGATACCTTCGTTCTCTTCGCTTTGTGGGTCTACTACCGGACTCAAATTGTCACTTCTAAATCAACCAATGAGTCCAACTCGTAAATGTTTTTTTGAGAAAACAGATTTTTGAAAAGAAGTGCCAAACATGGACTGCTTTGCCAGATACAGAGTCGCCACCTAAATATTTTAATGGGGGAATTTAGGAAACCCTGACTCGGTGCCAAAGGCCACATGTCCGTCATCACCAAAGTTGCCTCGGCTCGGGAACTTGGGTACGACGGGAAGGTCAATTTATGAGTTATTCTCTTCGCCGATCCAAGATCGGCCTCTACTAACCATGATATCCAATTTTGAAAATGTTATGTGTTCTTATTCCGGTTATTAGCCTAGAATTACTATGTTATGCGCGCAGCAAACAAATATAGACCAAATCGCTTAAATTGGAACAAAACATTTTATGTTTGTTTTGAAAATGGTTTGCTACTCGCAAGTAGGCTAAAATGCAAATTTTGTTACCCTTAAGTGGGCTTTAGAAAAGATGGTTTTGCCACTGTCTAGTGGGTTTAAAACTCTTAGTTTTAATGCATTATTTCAACTTAGGTAATTTGACCTCCATCCACAAATATTCAAGCAGTTATATCACATAAGCAGTTAGCCTCATGGTAATCATGCTATTATGGCAACATTCACACGCATACGATATGCTAAAGCATAAAAACTTACCTAGTACTCCGAGCCAAAACAAAAGCTAGTTAGTAATCATATTGTAGACACCCCATTTTTGACCGACCTTAAGACTCAGACGTCACCAATTGAGCGCTTGATGATGTTGCATATTGTGCTCGTTCTGAGGTTGCGGAGTCCCGGCTGCGAGCCTTGCCTTCGGACTTTCGAACTCTTTTGTGCTTTGCCTCTGCCATAACCAGCCCTGCTTTCTCTGCTTTTCTTCCCAAAGGGAGGGAGAAGTCTCAGAGACCATCTCTTAGTGGCCGAGGCTACGCTTTGTGGTCGAGGCCATTTTTCCTGCTGCTTGGAGCCCTGGCTCCTTTTTGAATCGCTTGTCGTGTGCCTCGGTTCGGGACCGCTTAACCACCTCCGTTTGCTCCTTTTTTTGGCACACATCTTATTTCCTCTCTTTTGAGAGACACTGTGGTCCGAGAGACCAACTTCGTGGTTGAGCACCACTCCCGATGCCTAACAGCTCACTTTCGGGGCCCCAAACTGCGTGTTTCGGCTCCCGAACCTTCATTCTACATTTTTGGGCTCCGACCCGAACTTGAGATAGTCATATTTTGAACTTCTTTTCATGTTTGATTAAGGACCTCTTGATGTTTGACATCTCCATCTATCACTTGCTTCTTTACTCCTTTATTTTTCCCTTTTCTTGCACGATAGTTTAGGCCTACTTGTATTTATTTTCATGGCTTGATGTAAACTAGAAAGTATCTTATTTTGAACCCTTCTTCAACTTTGTTGAAGGGCTCTCGGCCATTTGGGACCCGCAGCTATCACTTGCCCCTTTAGCTCACCTTTTGGCCATTTTGGGGGGAATTTTGAATCCGAATTTCCCCTCCTTTTTTCCCCTTCTTTTCCATCCCTTTTTGTCTATAAACCAGAGCTCCAGCTGCATTTTTTTGGGTTAGAAGACTTTGGTTTGAGTCTCATAAATACAATCTCTCTCTCTCTATATTTCAAGCACCAAAACCCTAAAAGTCCTACACCATTTCTTCACCACCACCTAGCACCACCACCACCACTCCATTCCAAATGTTTGGAGGACCTTCTCGAGGCTAGAAGTGTCAGATTTTGGACCAAGAGGTCATAAAGTTTGGTTCTTCAAGGGTGAATCTCGTTTTCTTTTTTGCTCTTTTCTTGGTCTATATCTTAGCCCTTCTTTCTTATACATTTGAGTCTGACTAAACCGAAATTAGCATTTTTTGAGCTCTATTTCATCTTTCATTAAGGGTCTCTCACCGCTTGAGACCCCTTTTGGTACTTGCCTCTTTAGCCCTCTTTGTGTCATATCTTTGCATGATATTTTTAGCCTATGTGTAGTTTGTTTTGAGCTCGATGTAAACCGTGAATAGATTTTGAGCCCTTCTTCAACATTGAAGAGGGGCTCATCGTTGTTTGGGACTTCGATGTGTCACTTTTCATTGAACCGCTGTTTGGGCTCCATTTTTGTATGATTTATTAGCCTATTGTGTCTCTATTTTTTAATTTCGAAAGCGTAATCGAAAAGGGCTTATTTTGACCCCTCTTCATGTTTCATTAAGGGTCTATGGCTTTTTGAGACACCTTTTGTATACTTCATGTTATAGCCTTCTTGATGACCTCATTTTGCATGATATTTTGAGCCTATTTGTACAATCGCTTTGAGCTCGCCATCAACTGTAAAGCCTTATTTTGGGTCCCTTCAACATTGTTGAAGGGCCCTCACTTGTTTGAGACCTCCATGCACCACTTGCTTTTTGCCCTTTTGTTGGCTCATTTCTTGCATGAGATCTTTGGCATACTTGTATCTGCTTGGGACTGGCTATAAACTGTGAAACATCATATTTTTGGTCCTCTTCAATATTGTAGAAGGCCCTTCTCCGCTTGGGGCCAGATTTGTGACTTGCTTCATTACCTCTCTTGGAGCCATTTTTGTATGCTAATTCAGCCTTACTGGCCCACTGCTTGGCCTCACTCTAAACTGTAAAAATGCTTGTCTTGGTCGCTTTGCTTCGCTTTTTCATTTCATATTCAAATTATGTATGCATTGTATAGTTATAGGCTATTTCACGCGCCAAAACCCGTGTTTCGGACTCGCTTCATGCATCGAAGTTTCATTTTACCGTTTCGGTCATTTGCATATCATTTTACCTCGATTTTTGCATGACAAGATGCCATTTTTTGTGTTTTGCCATGTCTAAGTGGTATTCCGTGCCGTAGGTTCGGTTCTTGGTTTGCGTGCACGTGTGCACGTATCCTGAGTTGTCTCATTTTCATCATTTTGGCCTCTTATGTGAGTGTGGTTGAGGTCCACTTGTGTTGGTGTAAGTCCATTGTGTATGCCATCTTAGTCCATAGCATTGTGTATGCTAGGTTGTATGTTAGAGTATTGTGTATGCCTTGTTACATCGTGCATCGTGTATGCCATTTTATAGCCTTTCGCATGTTAGGTTGTATCTTAGTTGCATTTCATGCATATCATGCATATTGCATCATGTTCGGGATAGGAGTTAGCCCGGGCACGGGAAACGAGATACATTCCGTATTCCGAGTGACGAAACGTGTCTCAATTCCTCAGTCACCGACACTCCGGATTATCTATGATGGAGTTAGGTTTTGTTGTATTTTCATATGCATTCATTTCTTATTGAGTTGTGCAATTCGGCTCCTCGGCCATTGTGCATCGAGATGCGTGATTGGTGGCACGAGGATTGAGACATGCATACATTAGTGAAATACATTGCTATGCCCCTTTCTCGCTTCTCAAAAGAAAATCAAGAATCGCTAGCCTTCCGAGGCTTGGCACGCTTCCAAGAACAATTGCAAAACAGAGGCTAATTGGGGCATCCCAAAGGATTTCAAGAATGCACTTAAACATACATCATTCATCGTAATCATAGGCCCTCGCTTGCATGCCGCTTATTATTTTCTTAGTTAATTTGTAAATTAATTAGGAATTTGTACACATTTTGGACTCTATTATTTAGACAGTAATATTCTTTTATTCGGATCAGATATTTATTCGGACTCGCGAGGGCATAATTGTAATAAGTGTGGGTGAGTGTGATGTACGTCTTCTAACCCCACGCCTCTTTCTTCCCTTTTATTTACCTCGCTATGATGGTTAGATTAGGTATGTTTCAATTAGCATACAAGATGATAGATAGCATGTTTGCATGCATTCATCTCTGCCTTGCATACACTGGGTTCTATGGCCAAGATCATACTAATCGCATTTGTATTTCAATTCCAAGTTGAATACATGTTAGTCAGCATTCTATATGCCATGTTTAGAATAGCCGAGCTTGCTATAGTTTGCATTTCGCATGTGTTGCATTAGGCATTTCAGATACTTAGGATCATGCATGATTTCTAATGAGTTTGCTTTTGGCTTGGAGTACTCGGTGAGTTTTATGCTTTAGCATCCTTGCATGCGTAGGAGTGATCGCCATGAATAGCATGCTTATCATGAGGTTAATCGCTATGTGATATAACTGCTTGAATGCTCGTGGGTGGAGGTTGGGTTATTTGGATTGGAACAATTCATCAAATGTTTGTTTTAAGCCCACTAGACAAAGGGCGACATCATGTTTTCTAAGCCCACCCGAGGATGGCAAAATCCGATTTTAAGCCTACTAAGTAGTAGCAAACCGCTTTCACAAACAAACATGAAGTGTTTTGTTCCAATTCGCATTTATCTATACTTGTATGTCAGGCATCACATAGTAACCTAGGCTAATAATCGGAATAAGAACACATAATGATTTTAAAAATAGATATCATGGTTAGTAGAGGTCGGTCTTTGATCGGGCGAGCGGGGGTGCTCACAAAGTGACCTTCCCCAATCGTACCTAAGTTCCCGAGCCGAGGCAACTTTGGTGATGATTTTACACGGGCCTTTGGCACCGAATCGTGGTTTCTAAATTTCCCATTAAAAACATTTAGGTGGCGACTCAGATTCCGCAAAGCAACCATGTTTGGCACTTCTTTCAAAAATCGCTTTTCAAAACGATTTGGTTTGGACTCTTTGGTTCAAGATTAAGAACCGTGACATTTGAGTCCTTGAACTGTAGTGACCCCAATATGAACGGAACGGGACTTAACTCTCCCGGGGCGTTCGGGGACGTCTACACATATGCATGATCCTAGTTCATGTTAAGATGGCTAATGCAACACATGCAAAATGCAACTAAGATAGGCTCGGCTAATCTACAATGACATGTGAAATGCAACAACTAACACGTATTCAATTTGGAATTGAAATACAAATGCAGTTAGAATGATGCGTCGAGCCCGGTGCATGCAAGACAAATGTATGAATGCATGCATGCATAACATAAGGTATGCTAATTTAAATATGCCCTAGTCTACCATCATAAGCAGGTAAATAAAAGGGAAGAAAGACGTGGGGTTGGAAGACATACACACACGCACCCACACTTATTATAGATTTGCCCTCGTTTGGAGGGACCAAAAGAATAATACAATCCGAATAATGAATTACCTATCCTAGCTAATTAATTATTACAAAACTTCTAATTTAACAAATTAAATGCAGAAAGAATGTGGTCGCAGCCCTGCCTCGGGATGCGCGAATGATGCATGCTTGATCCGCCGCCTTTAAACTTGTCATTATAGCACTATCGCTTCGTTTTCGCTTTGCTTCTCTGAAGACTGCCAAAGTCCTAGGGTATCTTCTATGAACACTGGAGAACACCATCGGCTAAGGGAAATGACCACCGGCCATGGTAAAATGCCATCGGCTGCTAATGAAGTTATCGGCCATTCACCAATGGCTTGTTTAAGATAAATGTTGCTTGGCCGGCAAAAAATTTTTCGCAGAAAACAGTTTTGACAAAGAACAGAGATGACAAGTGTATGGCATGGAATTTCAAAACAATGTGTGCATGGCCACACTCTCTATTATGCAATGGACTCAAGAGAGTGCGGCCCTTGACCCTGCCATCAATCACGATTTCAATGCATGATGGCCCAAAAGCCAAGTGTGCAACTCAATGTAAATGTATGGAACAAACAAATGAATGCCAACACCCTATCATATTGAGATCAAGGGCATCGAGGGTTGAGACGTGTTTCGCCACTTTGAGTACTTAACACACTCATTTCATGCTTGGTTTGACACCCCAAACCAAGCAATGCAATGCATGTATACAAACATGGCTCAAGTATGCAAAATGACTTAAGCATGCAATATGAAGCCAAGTTGACAAGCATGCTAAGTGTATGTGCTAATCATACAAGATGCAATGCCATGTAATCTATCATGCAAGCTAGGACAGGAGATGCAACTATCTAAAGAATGTGCACATGTAAAAGCATGATACAATACAAGTCTGCAACCAGAGTAATGGAACTTGATCTTGCAATGGTGGACTTAAACCGCAAAGGGCAGACCTCAACCCATCCCAAAACAGTGGCCAAACATGATGCATAAGGACACAAATCATGCATGCAAACATGCACACACCAAGGACCATCACCTAAGCATGAAAGGGGGATTCCACTACAACTATCCCAACCACACATGGCATGGATTATGCAACCAAAAACAGAGTTTTAATGCATCAAAATACACCCCAAAACCCACATGAATGGCAGCCCAAGTGACTTAAACAAAAGGCATGCACCAAGGCTCATTTCAAGGCACAACAAAACGACTCTTCAAGGCATGAAAGGGATGATAAATGCAATCATACAAGCATGATATAGGGGCTGAAATAGCATAAGAAATGACTCCAAATCATTTAAACAACCTAACCAAAGCATGTTAATGACTCACTCACTCAAGACCAACATGCTAGAATGCAAAGGGGCTATACAAAGCATAAAAGATATGACCAAATCAAAACCTAACAGACCTCAAACATGATGAGACATGACTAAGAACTTCACAAAGTAAGGACAAAACATGAGAGCATGGTGGTCCAATGGAGAGATGCATTTCTAGGCAAAATGGAAGAATACAAAGCAAGTATATAATACATGCTAAGGGTCAACAAACCAACATGGGATAGAGGTAAAACATGCTAAATAAACTCCAAATAATCTCTGAAATGAAGCCAAACAAAGCTAGGCATACAAGCTACCCTTATGAGCCAAAACACAAGCAAATGAGACAATGAAGGGAGAGGGGTGTCCTTCCCCTATACGTGACTTCAAAATCACTTCATCACCACTGAAAATCCACTGGATTTCAGTGGTGAGAAGGCTAATATAACAAAGTAAACAAGGATTAAAGAAAAGGCACCAAAAGAGGCCTAAGAGGAGGAGTTCGACCCCCAATGCCAAAACAATCTTAATGAAAGATGTTAAGCATGAAAATACAAGACTTTTTTATGTTATACACAAAGCTTAAATCAGCATGCAAGGCAGGTCAAAAACTATTGCAAGATTGGAAAAAATAAAGCAAAAGTCTCACCCTTGATGAACACTTCAAGAACAAATGGTCCAATGCACCCTCCTCTCGACCAAAATCGCCTAAAACCTCAACAATCAACCCTCAACGCCTCTTAAACTCGGCAGGTAATGGTGTGTATTAGTGCAAAAGTAAGGTCAAAATACACTTTTAGGCCACAAAACACACACAAAAGAGGAGAGAGAGGGAAAATGTAGAGAGAGAGAGGGTGTATATATCGATGTATATATCTACAAGCTCTGGTTTTTCTTTTGATTCAACAACCTCAACAATGGAGGAGGAGAGCTCTTATAGTGGCCAAGGCAAAGGCTCCAAGCTTCTTAAAGAAGCTATTGTAGAAGGGTCAAGGGGGGCAAGGCTTATCAAGGAAGCGAAGGCAAGGGTGCAAGCTTCTTGAGGAAGCCAAGACAAGGGGTCAAAGCTTCCTCAAGAAGCCTTGAGCAAAGGGTGCAAAAAGAGGGGTCAAAGGTGCAAAATAGCCACATATATGCACGGGGGAGCAGGGTCTGTGCGTCCCAGCTGGCATAGCTGGCATGCACCATGCCTGGAAGATGCAAAAAGGTCAAACCGGCTAGAAAAGGAGGTCGTCGGCCAAAATTAATGGCCGGTCGGCACAATAAATGGCCGGTCGGCTAAATAGATTGCCGATAGGTGCTTCCAAGGTCAAAAAATGGCCGGTAGATGCCCAGATTGAAGCCCCGGAAGTTAGCTTTCCAATGGCGCAAACCTTACATTAAAATTCCTTCTGTGAAAAAAGTTATGCCCTTTTTGGTGAAACCGCGCAGATTCGATCCAACCGGACTGATCCCCTACTTCAACCAACCATATCTCTCCCACCCGGACTTGGCTTTAAGAGATTCTTGAGTGTAATGGTGAAGCCCCAGAAGTCTTCTTTCCAACGGTGGTGGCCTCATAGTTTAACTCCAAGTGTGTAGGCAGATGGGCTTGATTTAGCGAGGACTGCTCGTCCCTCTTCTACTCAGATTCATGCCGAACTTCTTCTCTAACTTGGTTTCTCCCCTCTTCTCCTCTTCTCTTCAACTTCAAACCCCTAAATAAGGTGTTTTGAACGATTTTTTAAAGATTTCATCTCTCTTTCATTCATCTCCACTTTGTCTTTGATCAGTTTATTGAAAAGCTCATTATTTGACAAAATGTGAGCCTCGGAACATTGTAGAAACTTTATTTCAAAAATGTTTTGAAAGCGAGGGTTTTAAGGTATGAAAACCATCCAAAATAGCTTTGGTCCAACATGGGGTGTGAAGTTGAGATTTGTCTCTCCCCTTGTCGAATAAACTAAACCTTTGCCCTACACACTTTCTCCACCATGCAAACCTTCAGTAATGCCCAAGTCTTGAGGGCGGTCAAAAATGGGGTGTCTACACTGCTGATGCCAACTGGCAGTTTGATTAGGTGGTGTTTAGTTGAATTTGCGTTGACAGATAGGAGAGAAGCTCCACGTGTCAATAAGCGAATGGATACAGAGGTGAGCGCAGAAAGTATATAAGTATGACTGCACCCCCTATGCTGGGGATGGAACATGATTTTGGTGAGAAAAACTTACATTCATTCAGCTTCTCTGTCTTTCTCTCTGAGTGTGTGCTAACTTGATTGTCGGAGGGGTTTTTCGGCAACACACTGCCGGGTAGCTCACCGCCGTTGTGTTCTCAGGTTGATCGGACTGACACGGAGCTTGGACAAAAGGAGTGCGGGTGTTGTCGAATATTTCCTCTCTGTACAATTGGCGCCGTCTGTGGGAAGTTAACAGACAAAACCTTATCCTTCAAGCTTCTCCGGCCATCTTTTATGGTGAACCACGACGACATTCCGTTGTTCGCTATCGACGGCATCACGCCAGAGTCCGTTCGGCGTAGAAATGGCCTGTCCGCCATTTCAACGATGGCTAATTTGGAGACCTCCGCACAAGGACTTCCTAAGGATGCGCGAGACAAGCGTGCAAGGAGTTTTGGGCGCTCTGTCATTTCAAAAGAGCGTCGCCGACGACAAGATTCACACACTCAATACTTGGAAGACAAGCTGAGAGACCGAGATACCATCATCAAGAAAATGGCGACGGAGATGGAGGCCATGAGATGCCAGATGAAAGGAAAGGGCGTCGCTGGAGTGGGAAACCACAGTGAGCACGCCCATTCTCGCCGTTACAGCAGTCTTAATAGACGTTGCACCCCTTCACTCTCTATCACGCGAAGCTTGAGCCGAGACTACGCCGTGTTTGGCGATAATATCTCGTGACTCAGACATCGCTTCACACCGCTACACCCGGCGAAGGCGCCGAGATTTTTCGCCCGATCGCTCGAAAGACTTGAGGGATGTGTTTGAGGAGGCATGTATGGTGCTCGTGATCAGAGCTGCCTAGTCCCTAGAGGGCAAGTTATTGAAAAGGTCGCCATGCCACAACCACGCTTAGCGGCACACGCGCCACCAAACAAAGAGTTGGCAAGGCTGAGCGCCACCCCTTTTTCCGTAAAGATCGAGAACACACCGCTGCCCCCCCCGGCGGGTTTTATTAACCAAAGTTCACGCTTTGTGACGGAAAGATTGATCCATATATGCACGTAAGCCACTTTCGGCAGGTTATGGCTGGGCACAAGCGAAATGATGCACTCATGTGCCTTGTTTTTCCCTCGAATTTGGGCGAGTTGGGCCTAAAATGGTTCGAGAGGCTGCCGGAGGAGAGCATCGAGGGGTGGCAACAGTTAGCAGAGGCATTTGTCACCAGATTTAAGACAAATGCTAAAATGCCCAAGGAAATTGACCATCTCTTGAGAGTAAAGATGGAGCCAGGCGACTTTTTGAAAGCGTATAACACTAAGTATTGGGAGACTTTCAACGAGATCCTTGATTGCCTGACAAACCTTGCAATCACTAAGTATAAGCGCGGTCTTCCAGTTGGACATCGACTGAGAGACTCGCTCACAATGAATCATTTGTCAACCATGGAATTGCTTATGCAACACATTAATGAGCACATCCGAGTCGAAGACGATGCAGCCGCAGCTACCGTGACGACAAGTTCGGTAGTAGAGAATAAGAGAGTAGTGCGAAAGGTTCACGCAGTCGGACAAGATGATCGCCATGCAAACCACCATGGAAGAGATATAGGGAGTTTGGTTTTTGGAAGATGTCTATAAGAAGGCCGAGGAAAAGGGGCATAAAACTCGCGGAATGTAAATGGCCGATCTATTTTCGGAACATCTAACTCGGCCAATCTAAAGTTTTGTTCTTAGTTCTATTTTTGTAACCCTTTTTGCCATTGGAACAATGAAACAAGTAGACCATTTTCTTGAAAATTGTTGTATTTTTGCCTCCCCAAGCGGATTTAGTGCGGTCCAAGGGACAACTAACAATCATTTTGACGGAAAGATCAAAATTCCTTACAGGGCGGATTTTGCTTGGCAAGAGATTTGTTGATGGTTTTGATCAACTTTGGAATTCCTTGCCAGACAGATTTTGCTCGACAAAAGGTTTGTTGATGATTTTATCAACTTTGGAATTCCTTGTCGGATGAATTTTACTTGGCAAGAGGTTTGTTGATGGTTTTAATCAAGTTTAGAATTCCTTGTAGAACTGATCTTGCTCGCCAAGAAGTAAGTCGCCGAGCGGACCTTGCTTGCGAACTTGGAGTTCCTTGCCGAGCTGATCTTGCTCGCCAAGAAGAAAGTCGCCGAGCTGACCTTGCTCACCGACCTTGGAGTTCCTTGCCGAGCTGATCTTGCTCGCCAAGAAGAAAGTCACCGAGCTGACCTTGTTCGCCAACCTTGGAGTTCTTTGCCGAGCTGATCTTGCCCACCAAGAAGCAAGTCGCAGAACTGACCTTGCTCGTCGACTTTGGAGTTCCTTGCCGAGCTGACCTTGCTCGCCGACTTTGGAGTTCCTTGCCGAGCTGATCTTGCTCGCCGAGAAGTAAGTCGCCGAGTTGACCTTGCTCACCGACGTTGGAGTTCCTTGCCGAGCTGATCTTGCTCGCCAAGAAGAAAGTCGCCAAGCTGACCTTGCTCGCCAACCTTAGAGTTCCTTGCCGAGCTGATCTTGCTCGCCAAGAAACAAGTCATCGAGCTGACCTTGCTCGTTGACCATGGAGTTCCTTGCCGAGCTGATCTTGCTCACCAAGAAGCAAGTCGCCGAGCTGACCTTACTCGCCGACCTTGGAGTTCCTTGCCGAGCTGATGTTGCTCGCCAAGAAGAAAGTCGCCAAGCGGACCATGCTCGCGACCTTGGAGTTCCTTGCCGAGCTGATCTTGTTCACTAAGAAGAAAGTCCCCGAGCGGACCTTGCTCGTCGACCATGGAGTTCCTTGCTGAGCTGATCTTGTTCACTAAGAAGAAAGTCCCCGAGCGGACCTTGCTCGTCGACCATGGAGTTCCTTGCCGAGCTGATCTTGCTCACCAAGAGGAAAGTCACCGAGCTGACCTTGCTCGCCGACTGTAACAACTCTCGCATCGACACCGATTAACCGAATTACGCATCGACATCGTTAAACCGAATCGATAATGACTGATAATTGAATCAATTGAAGTACTGAATGAACTGATTGAAATCGAAGCTGAAATTTAATAAGTTTATCTATTGAATTGCATATTGCATCTGTTTGATTGATCGATTATCTGTTTGTGTTTATGTGTTTATGTGTTTAAACTGCTAATTGAAGGCCTTATCGGCGGCCGAATTAGAAACCGTTTAGTGTTTTGGAATCAGTAGAATAATTGTGATTTAATGGTATATTTATCTGAAAATAGATTAGGAATGATTAAACTAGATTAAAATGAGCTAAACACATAGATTGCCTTAATTACAACTTTGCCCCATTTAGTGGACATTTGTTTATTAATATTAGAGAGCCTTATTACACTTAACATAACAATTGCTCAGCCATTTCTTCTCCTTCCAACCGACCAAAGAAGAGAGTAAGAGAGAGAGGAATTGAGAGAGGGTTCATCTTGTGGATTTTTGCTTGAATCTTGAAGAATTGAAGTGTTGATTGTCTAATTGAGCTTCTAGGCTTAAACTACAAGACTAAGGTAGATCATTCATCTCCCTAATTGTATCATTGAGCTAAATCTTGCATGTTTCATGCATCATTATAGAGCTAAGTTATGAAATTGTTCATATATGTTGAATTGAAGCCTAGTTGTTGCATGCATGTTAAATTAGTGATTTTTGAAGTTAAATTCTTGGAGAATTATACATGCATGTTCATGTTTGTATATTAGTCCATGTTTTCAAGTCGTTTTGAAAGATTGGAGCTCTTTGGAGCAAGATTTGAAGATTGAATTTGGTTAAAAACTCATGCATGTCATACTTGCATGTTATTCTTGAAAATTAGTTTGAAATTGAGTTTAATTGAAACACCCTTGGGCCTTGATTTCTTAAATTGAGCTTTAAAACGTGTTATTCTATGTGTTTGAAAGAATTTTCCAAAAAATGGGCCCAAGAGGATCGAGTTGGGAGCATCAAAACTTGGTTTGGAACTTGGAGGTTGAATCTGGATTTTCCAGATTTTTTATGTCCGCTCGAGCGGGGGAAGTGCCGCTCGAGCGGGGAAATCATGCTCCCAGCATTTTCTTCGACTTGTTTTACAGTCCGCTCGAGCGGAGTGTTTCACGCTCGAGCGGAGAAATCGAGCATCCAACATCTTGCACTGTTCATCAGTCCGCTCGAGCGGAGGATTGTGTGTCACGCTCGAGCGGGGAAGTTGACGCTCGAGCGGGGACCTTTGTTTTGCTTGTCCGCTCGAGCGGGGAAACCTGCGCTCGAGCGGAGGCCTTGTTTCATTGAAAATTCTGGAATTGTTTTCTAAGTTTATTTTTGCATTCTCATCCCATTCTAGGCATTCTTAGGCTTAGTTTAAGACATCTTAATGAGGATTTAGACATAGAACCACACCGAAGAAATTTAGGGATTTAATTATCATCCTTCCCAACTGTGAAACTTAGTGTGTGTTCTATTTGTTAACTGTTTAGGGTTGGTTTCTAGGGACGCCATTTAGCCGCTATTAGCCCAATCTCGTGAGTAAATAACAATTGTGTAAAGATATGTCTCAAATGGTTATCTTTTTAATACCGAATCAATTGTTTATTGAACTGATATTGTTTACCAATGAATGTATGTCTGTATTCAATCAGACAGGCATCCTTAGCAATTATGCTATCATAAGTAGCTCGCTTGCCTTGTGGAATCATACTGCTTATTGATTGATGGCCATCATTATCGCGGGTCTGTTAAGACCGGTCCTTTTGGACCTCATCAAGTTATAGGCTAATGGGTGTACCACATATGACTGATTGACTGAAATACTGAAAGACTGAAATACTGTTTAATGAATTGATTTCATTACCGTAAGGACATTCATTCATAACCTCTTTACGCATTAAGTTATTCACTGGGCTTTAGCTCACTGTTTATATATATATATGTAAGTTCTTAGCAATGCACTGAGCTAGGAGCGTGGGTTGGTCCCCAGTTTTGTCAAGCCAGCCTATGTGCCTCACTGTGAGGTTCCGAGTTGCCATGCCATGGTTTGAGGTGTTTTTAGTGTCCCCACCTGTCTCCTCACTGTTTGTACTTTTGTATAGATCACATCAGATCGTTATCGAGGATTCGATCCTCGCATCGATCGATCAGAATGATTGTATAGATCATCTGCTCGAATCAGATGAATGCATGAAAAATGTTTTTGGCATATGATTTTCAAATTTCAATGGACACTAGTTATTTATCAGATTGGCTTCCGCCAGCCCTCAGACTGCTTAATCAGATATCGTTTCAAGGCCTTTGGTAATCTTGACATCGCCGCCATTGCTAAACCCATAGGGCCGGGTTTGGGTCGTGACACCGACCTTAGAGTTCCTTGCCGAGATGATCTTGCTCGCCAAGAAGAAAGTCGCCGAGCTGACCTTGCTCGCCAACCTTAGAGTTCCTTGCCGAGCTTATCTCACTCACCAAGAAGCAAGTCGCCAAGCGGACCTTGCTCGTTGACCATGGAGCTCCTTGCTAAGCTCATCTTGCTCGCCAAGAAGTAAGTCGCCGAGCAGACCTTGCTCGCGACCTTAGAGTTCCTTGCCGAGCTGATCTTGCTCGCCAAGAAGAAAGTCGCGGAGCGGACCTTGCTCGCGACCTTGGAGTTTCTTGCCGAGCTGATCTTGCTCGCCAAGAATTGAGTCGCCGAGCGGACCTTGCTTGCGGACCTTGGAGTTCCTTGCCGAGCTGATCTTGCTCGCTAAGAAGCAAGTCGTCGAGCTGACCTTGCTCGCCGACCTTGGAGATCCTTGCCGAGCTGATCTTGCTCGCCAAGAAGCAAGTCGCCAAGCGGACCTTGCTCGTCGACTATGGAGTTCCTTGCCAAGCTGATCTTGCTCACGAAGAAGAAAGTCGTCGAACTGACCTTAGTCGCCGACTTTAGAGTTCCTTGCCGAGCTGATCTTACTCGCCAAGAAGAAAGTCGCCGAGCTTACCTTGCTCGCCGACTTTAGAGTTCCTTGCCGAGCTGATCTCGCTCGCCAAGAAGCAAGTCGCCGAGCTGACCTTACTCGACAACCTTAGAGTTCCTTGCTGAGCTGATCTTGCTCGCCAAGAAGAAAGTCGCGAACTGACCTTGCTCGCCGACTTTAGAGTTCCTTGCTGAGCTGATCTCGCTCACCAAGAAGCAAGTCGCTGAGCTGACCTTGCTCGCCGACCTTTGAGTTCCTTGCCGAGCTGATCTTGCTTGCCAAGAAGCAAGTCGCCGAGCGGACCTTGCTCGTCGACCATGGAGTTCCTTGCTGAGTTGATCTTGCTCGCCAAGAAAAAAGTCGCCGAGCGGACCTTGCTCGTTGATCATGGAGCTCCTTGCCGAGCTGATCTTGCTCGCCAAGAAGAAAGTCGCCGAGCGGACCTTGCTCGCGACCTTGGAGTTCCTTGCCGAGCTGATCTTGCTCGCCAAGAAGAAAGTCGCCGAGCGGACCTTGCTCGCGACCTTGGAGTTACCGAGCTGATCTTGCTCACCAAGAAGAAAGTCGCCGAGCGGACCTTGCTTGCGACCTTGGAGTTCCTTGCCGAGCTGATCTTGCTCGCCAAGAAGAGAGTCACCGAGTGGACCTTGGAGTTCCTTGCCGAGCTAATCTTGCTCGCCAAGAAGCAAGTCGCCGAGCTGACCTTGCTCGCAACCTTAGAGTTCCTTGCCGAGCTGATCTTGCTCGCCAAGGAAAAAGTCGCCGAGCGGACCTTGCTCACGGACCTTGAAGTTCCTTGCCGAGCTGATCTTGCTCGCCAAGCAGCAAGTCGCCGAGCTGACCTTGCTCGCCGGCCTTGGAGTTCCTTGCCAAGCTGATCTTGCTCGCCAAGAAGAAAGTTGCCGAGCAGACTTTGCTCACGACCTTGGAGTTCCTTGCCGAGTTGATCTTGCTTGCCAAGGAGAAAGTCACCGAATGGACCTTGCTCATGGACCTTGGAGTTCCTTGCCGAGCTGATCTTGCTCACCAAGAAGCAAGTCGCCGAGCTGACCTTGCTCGCCGACCTTTGAGTTCCTTGCCAAGCTGATCTTGCTCGCCAAGAAGAAAGTCGCCGAGCTAACCTTGCTCGCCAACCTTGGAGTTCCTTCGAAATGATCTTGCTCATGAAGCAAGTCGCCGAGCGCATCGCTCGCCGACTATGGAGTTCGCTGCTGTCGATCTTGCTCGCTAAGAAGAAAGTCGCCGAAATGACCTTGCTCGCCAACCTTGGAGTTCCTTCGAAATGATCTTGCTCACCAAGAAGCTAAGTCGCTGTTGACCATGCTCGTTGACCATGGAGTTCGTTGCCGAGCTGATCTTGCTCGCCAAGAATCAAGTTGCTGAGCTGGCTTTCCTCGCTAACTTTGAAGGTCCTTAGCAAGTTGATTTTACTCGCCAAGAAGTGAGTTGACAAGCTGACTTTGTTTGCCAACTTTGAGGTTTCCGCTGCAAAGTGAACCATCGAAAGCAAAAGTCTAGCCCTACTTGTAATGTAATTCCGTTCACGCAAATGCGGACATAATTAAGGGGCAATTATGAGGGAGATTTCATAATCTAGCTTTAGGCCGTGGTAATGACCGAGCTAAGAAGAGGTTCGAGCACGTTTGGGCCGAGCTAACTTGGGCTAATCCAGAGTTGGTTTGCTCGGTTAAGGTCCAGGGCCCATTCAGCCGAGATGATCATCTGTCAACCTGGGCTTATTGGTCGCGCATGTAGCTCGGCGGAAAGGTCTTCCTTGGACCGACCTAACCTGTTTGGAGCTCGGCCATACTGGAATGCTACAGAGCTCGCAGATGGAGCTGAGTGGCGCCATGGGCTTATTAAGTAGCTTGGTCGAAGGACGCCGAGATAATTCCGTCGTGCTGTCCATTCTGGTCGATGCCAATTGGCGGTTTGATTAGGTGGTGTTTAGCTGAATTTGCACTGACAGATAGGAGAGCAGCTCCACGTGTCAATAAACGAATGGATGCAGAAGTGAGCGCAGAAAGTATATAAGCATGACTGCGCCCCCCATGCCGGGGATGGAACATGATTTTGGTAAGAGAAACTTACATTCATTCAGCGTCTCTCTCTTTCTCTTTGGGTGTGTGCTAACTTGACCGTCGGAGGGGTTTTCCCAAGCACACACTGCCTGCAGCTCACCCGTTATGTTCTCAAGTTGATTAGATAGACACGAGCTTGATGAAAGGAGGCGGCGCGTTGTCGAATATTTCCTCCCCGTACAGACGCCCAAAGCTTGTGCAAAGCAATAGAGGTTGGTTGGACGCCCAACGCCCACTCTGAAACGCGCCAAGCAATGGAGGTTGGTTGGATTCCCAACGCTCACTTTGAAGTAGGCCGAGCAATAGAAGTTGGTTAGACGCCTAATGCTTGGGCCGAGCAGCAGAAGTTGATCAGATGCCCAAGTTTGGGCCGAGCAACAAAAGTTGGTCAGAGGCCTAATGCTTTGGCCAAGCAACAGAAGTTGGTTAGACGCCCAACGCTTGGGCCGAGTAACAAAGGTTGGTTGGACGCCCAGCGCCCACTTCGAAGTGGGCCGAGCAACAAAACTTAGTCAGACACCCAATGCTTGGACAGAGCAACAGAGGTTGGTTAGACACCCAATGCCCACTCTTAAGTGCACCAAGCAATGGAGGTTAGTTAGACTCTGAACGCCCACTTCGAAGTAAGCCGAGCAATAGAAGTTGGTCAGACGCCCAACGTTTGGGCCAAGTAGCAGAAGTTGGTTAGATGCCCAACGCTTGGGGCGAGCAACAGAAGTTGGTTGGATATCCAATGTCTAGGCCAAGCAACAGAGGTTAATTGGATGCCTAGCGCCCATTTCAAAGTGGGTTGAGCAACAAAAGTTAGTCGGATGCCCAATGCTTAGGTAGAGCAACAGAGGTTGGCTGGATGCCCAACGCTCCACTCTAAACGCCCACTTCGAAGTAACTCGAGCAACAAAACTTGGACAGACGCCCAACGCTTGGGACAAGCAACAGAAGTTGGACAAACGCCCAATGCCTGGGCCGAGCAACAAAAGTTAGTCAGACACCTAACGCATGGGCCGAGCAGATTTGTAATGTTTTAGTCGGATATGTTGACTTACACCAAGCTAGATGCTTAACAAAACAAAATTGCATCTATTGTCAAACTTAATTCCTAAGCGAGCTTACAAACCCAATGCATTTTCATGATGGGTAGCATCCTCATGAACATTCTTCTTGTTGCTTTATCGTGGAAACTCTCACACGCCTTAACGTATTGGTCAGGCGTGATTCCATCCATTGTTGCCAAATAGTCCATACATGCTTCAATGGAGTATTGTTTTTTTTCGACCTGACTTACTTCAGCCATTTTGTTCTGGCGTATGTAGAATTCTTTTTTTGCAAGGTTCATGGCAGTCCATGTATCAAGAGCCAAATCAAGGTGTGCACCCTTTCGCCCACCATCATTACCACTACTCCAACCTACATTCGGGTCATCATCTCCCTCAATTTCGTCACCAACACCGAAGAATGCACTTTGGATATCCCTTTCTTCATCAGAGGTGGGGGGTCCTTGGATTGAAGCACGGGCAAGTGAGCCACTGGCTTGAGAGTTTGCAAAGAGGACATCTAACAAGTCAATGTGGTCTAGACCCTTTTTCTTGAATACTTTAGCTTTGGGATGTGCCTACAAAAATAAGACAACCAAAGATGTGGTAAATAAGTCACTTGACAGTTAACATACTGCACTACGAAGGTTGTACTCAAATCTAAGGTGATGATAGTTACCTTAACATATTGATCCCAAACATCATCCGGGGCCACAACCGCTTTTCCTCTCGTCATCCCATCCGAACCCCATATGGTTCTTCAATTTGACAAACGTATTATAAGCTTGCCTGATGTAGTGGTACCTTTGTTTCAAACGGTTAACCGTGTACCTAACTTTGAACTGATTGTACAGCTCGTCGTCAATTTGACTCCAATGCCTTGTGGTGAAAGAGTTTTTTCTAGTTAACGAAGGGTCTTGCTTCACCTCTTCCGCCATCAATTGTATGAAGGCCAACTCAATCTTGCTTGGCCACAACCTCAGGTCTTGTGCATCCTCAACAAACCCCTCACTGTCCATCTATGAAATACACTTATTACACATGTGAAGTAAGTCATGGGTTTACTTAAGTGATGAGCTCTTACTTTTTAAAAATACCAAGTTACGACTTCGAACAGAAATGTCAAGCGAGTTGTTTACGCAAGAAAAAAAAAACTAAACATGTTTATACAATTACAATTGTAGAGTACTACGCGGATAAAAGTTATTTTCATTTGCAACACTAGTGACGTGTTGCACATGACAACTAATTTCATAGCATAAGTTGCAACTATCCAAACCAAGTTTAATAGACATGTCTAACATTTATACAAGTATTCCGTAAGTGTAAACAAGCAGGTTTGGTAGAATGTAATATTCTGTGTACAAAAAAAAATTCTGATGAATCGTTTTCGGTTTTTCAAATGCATTCATGTTTCGCTAAACAATGCATGCAACACATTTACATCATTTAGCAGAGAAACATACCTCCATGTCGTTTTCACCACAACAAGATGCAATAGAGTCCGGTGTGTGTCCTGTCTTATGCTTCATCTTGAAAGCTCCTTTAGGAAATGGGGGTCCTCGTAAATGAACTGGCAAAGGCACTTTAGTAAATAAGGGTCCTTGTGTTCAATGTTGTTCAAGAGATGGACGATAACATTATGATATAAATGAACTATATTCAAGGAATATGTTGTCAAAAATACATAGAATACAATTACAAGGGTTGAAAGAGCTTACTCCTTGCCTCATGACTCTTGGTACAAATGAGATTGAACCAACCATTAAGAAATTGACTGTCACTACATTAACAACGATGAGAACAATAAAAGTAAATAAATAAGTACAACTTCCCGTTGAGGAGAAATAAGAATCATGTTTTATGCTCTTGGTCGGTTTATCAACATTTTATGAGAAATGGAATTTCAGAATCACAATCAAAGTCAATGACATAAACCATAAAATCCAAATGATGTGTTTGAAATAAAGTCCTCACAAAACAAGTTCCGTAAACACAATATGAGGTGTACTATATTGTAGGGAATTCACACACATTTTTCTATCCAAATTCATGATTCAAATATGCCTTAAGATGTAACAAGATCTTATCAAAACTGCTACATATTTTGAGGTCAGCAGAACACAACAAAAAAAAAAACAGTTGGTTTAAGGAAATCAAGAAAGGCCAAATTTCAAACCAAAACTGTGATTCATGTAAAACAAAAAAGTAGTACTTGAAATCTACAAAGAAGCTTACAAATTATTTCTTTCACAAGATAAGCTGCAGCATATCTTAATGTTTTGACTTTTTATTTCAAAGGCACTCACACAAGTCCAAAACATGAAAGGCCAAGAAAGGTAGACAGAAGAGTTTGAATTAGCTCATCTGTAATCCAATGCAATAACTATACATCCAAGGCAATTATTGTTATGGAACTGAGGATGGAATGGGGAATAAGAGGGATGCCAAAGTCACTAAACACAGGAACAAATCGGAACAAATCGTATTTTATTTTATAAAATGAATGATTTGTAAATTGTATATTTAAACATTCATTTTATAAAATAAGAAGTCATTTGTTCCTTCATTTATAATTGTTTGATGAAATTAATTTGTTACATGGATAATCTTTCATGAGGTATATGGATAGACGATTCAGATTATCTCAGATGTGTCTACATTACGCACCCACAAGAGAGGTATGAAAAAGTATGCAAAGATAAGCCTAAATTTTTTTTTAAAAAAAGTCCAAAAATTTCCAAGTGAAGATTGAATTGCAGTTGAACAGTAATTAGCATCAGACATATTGAGTAATGCAATATACATTCATATTGAGTATGGTAGTTGTGTAACATGTACAAGTTTAGAAGAAAAAGAGAGGAGGCAGAGTATAGAAAGAGACAAACCTTAGGACTATTGAGAAGAGTGCATGCAAAAAGTGGTTGGTGGAGGAGGATTAATGTCTATAGAGAGAGAGAGAGAGAGAGAGAGCAATTGATGAAAAATAGAAGAGGAGGGAAGGATGAAGACAAAATTGGGAGGAGAGAGAAACAGAGTTTGGAGGTAGGAAGGAGGTGTTAGAATGTGTTAGGATATTTCCTATTTTATTCTCATTCAGTCTCTTTATTTGCTGTAATGGGCCTTTATTTAGGCCTTAACTTATGTTTATAATTTAATATAAAAGGGTATGATAAACCACTCATACTCTAACTTTTCTTTTCTAAAATTAACATGGTATCAAAGCAGAACTAGAAGAAAAAAAAAAAAACAACCAAGCCGTACCACCACAGCAACAACACAACACCACCACCTTAGCTAGAAAGCCCCAGGCGAAGCCACAACACCACCACCTCAAATTTCAAGAAGCCCTGTGCAAAGGCAACTAGGGTTCCGACAAATTTCAATGAGTCATAACTCCAAATAAGGCACAGGCACAACCCCTAGGGCTTCACCAAAGACCCTAGGCTCATCTACCGCTTGGAGCTCGTGGTTTGTCTGCCGACATCTCTCTCTGCCTCTACATGTAACTCTTTCTGCCTTCATCTCTCTCTGCCTTTTTAATATGTAAGTCTCTCTCAATCAGATTCTCCTCTTCTTAATCTCTCTCCGACTCGCCTTCTAAAAAAAAGGAAAAAAAAATAAAATAAAGTTCTCTTAAATTTATTTTAAATTCATTATTATATTCTCCCATCTTTCGGTTTGTGATTCACTGGTGTGTTTGGAAGGGTTTCTCACGACATCTTTATGGCCGAATTGACTAGTGAGTCTACTACTTCAGAGTTCGCCACACGTATGTGAGTCCTGTTTTGACTACTTCGATGACCGATTCTCTCCACCTTGGCCAGAAAATCACCACATCTCTCTTTAATGATCAGAACTATCTAGCGTGGTCGCAGAGTTTGACTATATTTTTGAAGAGCAAAGGAAAGATGGGATATGTTGATAGGCGTGTTCAGGCTCCTAGTATCACTGATACAGGTTATGATCAGTGGAAGATTACCAATTCTCTTACCATGGGTTGGTTGATACACTCTATGGTTCCAGAGATCGGTGAGGGATACTTGTTTATAGACACAGCACAGAATATTTGGGAGGCTGTGGCCACTACATATTCCCACAAAGGTAATTTCTCATAGACTATTGAGTCATGACGCCTATTGACCGTCCGCTCAGGTGAGATGACTATTCTCCAAGATTTTACTTTCCTTAGTAATGGGTGGAAGCGACTTGATCATCTTCAGGACTACAAGCCTGTCTGTCCCACAGATTCTGTGGTTACCGGAAATTTGTTGAACAAGTGCGGGTCTTCAAGTTTTTGGAAGGTTTAAATGTGAAGTTTGATCTTGTTCGGAGTCATGTGCTTGGTATAGATGCTCTTCCTTCTCTCCAAGAAGCATTTGCTTATGTGCAATGAGGAGAGTTGTCATTCTGCTATGCTTCCATCCGCCTTCCGATCAATCCGCCTAGTTTCGCCCTCTGAGACGGGGATCGTGGTTCTCGCCATCCTTGAAAAGGATACTCTTCTCGTGATTTTTGTCGCCGCCTCCCATACCCGTGAGACTTGTTGGAAGTTGCATGGGCAACCATCTGGAGGTCATGGAGACCGTTCTGGTTCTCTAAGGGGTCGCTCCGGACAGTCTCAAGGCCGTGGGCCCAATGCACGAGCCCATCCTTCTGATGTAGTTGAGCCACAGTCCACAGCTCCAGTTGATTCATCTGCTGATATCTCGGGGTTTTCTACTTCTGAGTTAGAGGTTGCTCGCCACTTGCTAGACCGTCGGGCCTCTAGTTCATCTTCAGGTAATATTGCCCAATTAGGTAACTTAGCTTCTTCTACAAGTACTTTCCCCTCTCATCAAACGTTACCTTGGATTATCGATTTTGGTGCTTCCGACCACATGTCTGGCTCTTCTGATTTGTTCTCCGTGTATATCCCTTCTTCAGGGCAGGATAAAGTTCGAATTGCTGATGGTACCATTTCTTCTAGGTCCGGAAAGGTTTAATTCATGTCAACGCTTCTTCCTTTATCTTCTATCCTACATGTTCCCAATTTTAGTGTTAGCCTCCGTTTGGGAAGTGGGTTGGCTTTTTGGCTTTTTGGGCTATTTTAGCCCGAGCTAAAAAACTTGATTTGGGAAGGACTTTTTGACTTTTTGGCTTTTTTGGCTTTTTTTGTGAGAGAAGAGTGTAATGATTATGGGTTGGATGTGATGTTTTGTTTGTTTTGGCTAAAATAGCCTATTTTGTCTTTTGTGACTATTTTAGCCCCAAACCAACTTGCCAAACACCACCTTAATCTTTTATCTTGAGTCGAGTACCTGGACTTAAATTGTAGTGTGACATTTTTCCCTGATCATTGTCTGTTTCAAGACCTTATCACGAGGAAGATGATTAGCAGTGGTAGACACGAGAATGGTCTCTATATCTTGGATCAAGGCATAAGCCGCTCACTCATCCATTCGCTTCCATTTACCAAGGAAGACATTTGGCTGTGGCACCGCCGTCTTAGGTATCCATCTTTTTTGTTACTTAAGCATCTTTTTCCCTTTGTTTTTTTGAAAAATAATGTTTCTGGGTTTCATTGTGAGTCGTGTCAACTTGGCAAACAACACAGAGCTTCTTTTGCTCCTTCTATTAATAAAAGTTTAGTTCTTTTTTCTTTGATTCATTCTGATGTATGGGGTCCCTCTTGTTTTGTGTCTTTAAATGGTCAAAGATGGTTTGTCACCTTTATTGATGATTGTTCTAGGACTACCTGGGTGTATCTTATGAAGGACAAATGTGAGGTGTTTTCTGTGTTTCAAAATTTTCATAAAATGCTTTGCACTCAATTTGGGGCAATTGTCAAAATTCTGCATTCTAATAATTGGGGGGGGGGGGAATACATTGATTTTGGACTTGCCAGCTATTTTGCCACTCATGGTATTATTCATCAAACTTCTTGTACCAATACTCCTCAACGTATCGGTGTTGCCGAGCATAAAAACCCAGATCTTCTTGATAATGCGCGTTGTTTATCCTTTGAAATGCATGTTCCTTGATCTTATTAGGGGAAGCGGTTCTCATCACGATTCTCATCAATCGCTTCCTACCTGTGTTCTTCATAAACAAACTCCTCTTCAGGTTTTGTTCAGCTTCCAAGCTTCTACTGCCTTCTCCATTCCTCCCAAAACCTTTGGGTGTGTGTGCTTTTTTCATAACCATTCTCCTACCCGTAGTTAGTTGGATCTTCGGTCTCTTTGGTGTGTCTTCCTGGGTTACTCCGCCACTCAAAAGGGCTACAAGTGTTATCATCCCCCCTCTCGCAAATGGTTTGTCTCCATGGATGTGTCTTTCTTTAAATCTCAGTCCTACTTTCTCTCCTCCCTGTCCCTCATCTCTTCAAGAGCACCTTGGTGTGAAGAGATCAGATCACTACCATCACGATCGCTTATTATGATTCTTGAGACTATTATTACTAATGACCCAACTATTAATAATGTCCGACTTTCCATCCGCAAAGTGAAAGACTAAGAAATGTATGTCGTGACAAGGGTAGGCGTAGTTACTTGGGTACAAGAGACCAATTCTGATTCTCCATCGCTATCTTCTTTTTCTGATGAGTGTACAGAATCCTCTCCTTCTGGTGAACCTCCAGGTAACTCAATTCTTTCTGATCTACATGTTCCCATTGCTAAAAGGAAGGGGCTTAGGTCGTGTACTCAACATCCCATTTCTCATTTTGTCTCCTACACTAATCTGTCTTCTTCCTATAAAGTTTTTCTGTCTAAAGTTTCTTCTGTGAGTCTTCTTTCCAATTTTCAGGATGCTCTTTCTACTTCTGAGTGGAAGCATGCCATGATGGAAGAGATGAGAGCGCTTGCTAAAAATAGCACTTGGGAATTGGTTGCGTTACCTAAGGGCAAACGACCTGTTGGATGTAAGTGGGTATACACTGTAAAGCACAAAGCCGAAGGTTCAATTGAACGTTACAAGGCTAGATTGGTGGCCAAGGGTTTATTCAGACTTATGGAGTAGACTACCAGGAGACACTTTCACCGGTTGCTAAGATAAATTCTATCAGAGTCCTTCTTCTTGCCTCTAATCTTGACCGCCTCTATCAATTTGATGTGAAAAATGCTTTTCTCCATGGAGATTTGGCAAAAGAAGTGTACATGGACATTCCCCCAGGCTTTGAGGATGTTAAAACCACAGGAAAGGTGTGCCGGTTATGCAAGTCACTTTATGGCCTTAAGCAGTCTCCTAGGGCTTAGTTTGATAGGTTTACTCAGGCCATGCTGAGATATGGTTTCAAACAGAGTCAAGCTGATCATACTTTATTTGTGAAACACTCTTCACATGGTAAAACGACAGCTCTCATTGTCTATGTGAATGATATTGTACTCACAGGGGATGATGTTGATGAGGTTCCTCAGTTAAAGGAGTATTTGGCTAATGAGTTTGAAATCAAAGACTTAGGCAACTTGAAGTACTTTCTAGGCATTGAGGTTGCTCGATCCAAAGATGGTATCTTCATATGTCAATGAAATTATGTGCTTGATTTGCTAAAAGAAACGGGAATGCTTGGAAGTAAAGCATGTGATACACCACTAGAGCCCGGACTAAAGCTTAGTGAGGATCAAGGAGGCGAGCTTGTAGACAAGGAGAGATACTAGAGACTAGTGGGTAAGCTTATTTAGTTATCCTATTCGCGGCCTGATATTACTATTGCAGTGAGTATGGTTAGTTAGTTTATGCATGCTCCACGTGCAACTCACTTAGAGGCGGTTATGCGGATTCTAAGATACTTGAAATATTCTCCAAGAAAGGGTCTTTATTTCTTAAAGCATGGTCATCTCAATGTGGAGACATGTACAGATGCTGATTGGGCTGACTCAATAACTGATAGAAGATCCACCTTTGGCAATTGTACCTTCGTTGGAGGAAATCTAGTTACTTGGAGAAGCAAGAAACAAAATTTTGTTGCGCGGTCTAGTGCAGAGAGCGAATTCAAAACTATGGCTCAAGGTGTGTGAGAGCTTTTATGGATTAGATTATTATTACGGGATTTGGGGATTCATCAGACAGATTCTATGAGACTATACTGTGACAATAAGGTCACCATTAATATAACCTACAATCCGATTCAGTATGATCGGACCAAGCATGTGAAGATTGATCGGCATTTTATCAAAAAAAAGCTTACTAGTGGCACTATATGTACGCCTTTCGTGCGGTCTGGGGATCAATTGGCTGATGTTCTTACCAAAGGATTAGGGATTAAACCATTCCGTGACATTCTCGACAAGCTGAGCATGAAAGATATCTTCACACTAGCTTGAGGGAGAGTGTTAGAATGCGTTAGGGTATTTCCTATTTTATTCTCATTCAGTCTCTTTATTTGCTGTAATGGGCCTTTATTTAGGCCTTAACTTATGTTTATGATTTAATATAAAAGGGTATGATAAACTACTCATACTCTAACTTTTCTCTTCTAAAATTAACAGGAGGCATTCCATCCAAACCACATCCACTGTGGAGGGCAACTGGTGGCTCTCCTACACATGACTCTTTCGTGTTTCAATCCCTAACAAAAATTTCAAACAAAATATATAATGATTCGCAAATTTTATCCCCAAATTATATATATAGTTAATGTAATATGAGAATCCAATCACAAGATTCATAAATATTGAAGTTCTTCAATTTTTATCTTTTTTTGCTTAACTGTATGATACTAAGTGACATCACAAGACTATAAAAATTATTTGTAAGACAATTAAGGTGGCTCTCCTCTATTTTTTGCTTGATGTGAATCATATTCTTTATCACATCTCTTTAATAGAAGTTTTGTTTGGATTGTTTTTATGAAGACATAGGCAAGTAAGAGATACTTTTAGATAACCCAAAAAGAAGACTTAGGTTCAAAAAAAGGGGAAAACTAGTAATTGAATTTATGTGTAATTGAATTTTGCATGCTTTATTTCATCAAGAAAATAGGTGAGAATCTACCGATTGACAAGAATGTCAGATAAACAAGTTTTATAAAATCCATTTTGTGGGGGCTTCGTTTGATATTTTAGTAAGTTTTACTAAAAACTTGCTCAAGTCCCAGATTTATACACCAAGAAGAACGTACCCAACAAAAATTCTGCTTTAAAAATATTCATAAATAAGTTTTAAAAAAAAATAACTTTCGAAAAATCCATCTTCACAAATACCAAAATCCAACAAAACACAAATCATTTAATAAAGGACATACCAATTGAAAATCAAGGAAAAGTTGAATTGGTCTATGCAGAAGAGTCCAAGATGACTCACCTTCGCCAATTGCTGATTGTATTTGTTGGAGCTTACAAATAATTTTTAACTACAAAATTATTATATAATGTGGTAACTGTAGTAGGGATTTAATACAAAAATCAAAAAAAAATAAAGAGCTTCTATTGAAAGATCAATAAAAATAGACACCGAAAAACAAGGCGCACAATGAAGAATAGTAAAATACATGAATAATATTTTATGCTATTAAAAAATAATAATAATCAACGAAAAGTGAACTAAGTTGACAAGGCCACCTAATGCCTAAGCTGAAAGTGATGAGGTGAGGGCTTCATCAAAGTGACGCAAACGCAAAGGATGACTTTTTTTAAAATAGATAGTACAAGCAAAAACTTCAATATTTCAAATTCAAAATATTAAATATTCATAATAAATAAAACATAAAACATAAAACATTCAAAAATCCAACTTTGCAAATACCAAAATCCAATAATTTCCCATCTAGGACCACCTCAAATCGCTCCTTTTCTGGCTTAGTGCCTACAATAATTTCCCAAAGTGCTCCATAGCTAAGTGCTAAGCTACTCACCACTATGAGTGCAACTCGAGTGAGTTGAAAGATTGTCCAAACCCAACCTAAGTTGTGTCAAAAGTTGCCTAAGCCCGCATATGACCAACTTGGAACCTAAACTTGTTTGTCCAAGCCCGAGTTGAGCATAATACACTGAGCTCAAGCTAGGCACAAATTGCTTACAATTATTATTATTATTATTATTATTAATTTTTTTTTTTTTTGCAATTAGGCTAATTAATTTGTAAAAGTTAGACCCCATTAGCATTCTTTCGATAAAATTATTAATAACATCAAAATAAATAATTTATATGGTAAAAGAAAGATAGAGAGGAAAGAGATTAGAGAGATGAGAATTGTCGAACTTGTGAGCCGTTGTGGTGGTCTTTGCCATGTCTAAATGAGAAAAAGAAATGATAAGATTTTGTGTTGTATTACTTTGTGTATATGATATATAGTCAGTATGATCTAATGATCCAAATAATTCCAACATTATTCAATGCATAATCATTTATATATACAATACTTTATATATTTATATACATAATTTGAGTTTCGGGTTGTCCGGTGTCTGCCCAAGCTTAGCCCAAATTTAATTTAGGCCTTTGATACATGGGAGCACATGGGCAAACTTAACAGCAATGTTGTTCCTTAACGTCCAAATGCAGCATAAATGCTACATTGGTATTGAGAAGAACATTATTCTAGCTTCACATAACAAAGTCACACTTGCAAAAGACCATGCAACCCATATGAGGTAACGCCACGAGATGATAGACCAACAAATGAATTTTCTTTTTGGAAAAACAATGCTAATAAGGAAAGAAACACGATAATATGAAAAGGAAATGGCACTTTTGGAGTTGTTTAACTTTTTATACATACACATATCTAAATTTCTACTCCATCGACCAAAATTCATGTACACAATACTTCAAACTAAATTTAATAATTTGAAATCAAATATATATATATATATATATTCAAGAATGCATCAGAGGCACTAGTTGATTAGATTTGGTGATCCATTATTCTAAATTTACTAGATAATAATTATTTCATAATTTATTAATTACACTGGGGAAAACAGAAAACAGTAGGGCAGACTGACTCAAAGACAGAAGGTTTATGAATTCCAGAAGAAATGCATGTTTAATTAATCAGACTTACCCATCAACGAAACATACCATAGGTCACGTTGAAGTTTCTTGATTCGCTGTAGATCAATTCTATCTATGATCTTTCAATTTCTTTCAATCTATTTGGGCATCAATAAAGAAGTTGACATCCAAGTAAACAATTTAAAAACAAAAACACATTCGAGCTTCCCCCAATGCAGGTTCTGTATTCCAAGCGAACCTATTGTTTATGAACAAACGATCCACATAAAACACCATAAAAGTTGTTTCTTCAAACCGTTTTCTAGTCAAGACAGTGTGTCAATTGGCGTTCAACTTAGCAACAAGTAAGGCATAAGCGCCAAAAGGTAAGCAAAAAAGCAATGACAGTACAGAGAGTGAGTTAAAAAATCAAATTGAGCACATTATCGAGACAGTCCTCAATCAGACAAGAAGGCAAAAGGCTAAAATCAATTATTATAACAAACACACACACACACGCATATATATATATATATATATATGCAACACACACAGAGGAGAAAAGAACCTGTAGAGGATTTGGAGCTGATCGATCATGGAGGACATTCTGAACTTGCATTATCTTGTTGTTCATCTTCTTCAAAACCACACTATCAATACACTAATTTGATTTTTAGGGTTTGAGGTTTAGAGAGTTTTGTGATTTATATAATGTGCCTAGCTGACAACGAAAGCCTTAGAGATATATATATGTGTGTGTGTGTGTGTGTGTGAGGCATCATGAGCCCCGCCAAAAAAAGAGCGGCGGTTTTGATCATACCCGTTTGGGAATTGATTATTGATTTTAATTAATTTTTTAATTTTTCTATGAAGAGAAATTTAAGGATTATTTAGAATTACCTAAATATGTGTACTGATAAAGAGGATATTAAAGGGTGATGTTTTGCTCCAGTCCACTCTGCGAATTGGAGTATACTGGTAGGTCTGTAGGGTTCATTATGGATCCTGTTTCGATGATTCAAACAGATGTATAGAACTTGTCAGTATTTTATGCTTGTAAAAAAGTACATTGATCGGATATCAGTAATCCATTGTTCGAAATACATTTTTGTCAATAATAAATTGTTAACAAAAATGTATTCTGATTAAGGAGCTATTGATATCAGATCAACGTGATTTTTTTTAAAGATGAAATACTTGACAAATTCTATACATTAAACGAAAAAAATTATCAAAATAAAAACTGTGATGGATCCCATAGACTCAACAACACATTCCAATTCATAGAGTAAATTCCCCATAATAATTTTTTTTTTGTTACAAATTCAAATTTTCAAACCGACCTATATACGGGACATTTGCTCCTTGAGAGGAAATCACACAATGACCACTTTAGGGATGTTTTTAATACAGATTTCTTTGAGATTTTAAAATTTATTTATAACAGCCTCTTATAAAGTATCATTTTAAAATAAAATGGAATCAAAGGTATGAATTTAATCATGTTTAATTTGAGGTACCATGTCTTTCCAATCTGTCACCATTAAAGAATTGTTACCTCCTGATATTATTCTATCAATATAATTTGCCTCTATCATCACATTTTTCTCATCTTTTTAACCCATCTTACTATCATGACTTAACTTTCATCTTCACATCCGTGCCCACCATCAAATACTAATTCACAAAATACATTGTACAATCAAATCAAGATCATCATAATTTTCAATACATAACCAAATCAACATCATCAAATCCCAAATCAAATGTCTTTTCCCATTGTGAAATGATGTAGATCTATATCGGATGTGTTACACTGGAGAGATGATGGTACAGTGCTACCACCACTTACATAAGCATGTTTAATGTGCTTGACTCTTATTTTGACAAGTTTGAATGCGCACACAAAATTTAGGATACGAGGTCACTATTATAACCCCCACTATTGTATTTCCTACTGTGCCTAAAATGGCACAATTTCAACGTCATTTTTTTATTTTTTCATGTTCTAACTATATTTTTTTGGCGTGATAAATTATACTTTGCCCTAAATCCTAAATCCTAAAATAAAAAAAAAAATAAATTTTAAGAATTAAACCTAAACCCTAAAATAAAATAAAAAAGAAATTTTAAGAATTAAATCCTAAACCCTAAACTCTAAAATAAAAAAATAAAAAAATTTTAAGAATTAAACCCTAAACCCTAAAATAAAAAAAAAATAAATTTTAAGAATTAAACCCTAAACCCTAAAATTAAAAAAATAAATTTTAAGAATTAAACCCTAAACCTTAAAATTAAAAATTAAATCCTAAACTCTAAAACCTAAACCTTAAACGTTAAAATAAAATAAAAAAATGTAATTTATCAAGCCAAAAAACGTAGTGAGAGCATGAAAAGAAAAAGAAAAAAGGAGGCTGAAACTGTGCCGTTCTAGGCACTGCAAGGAACACAACAGTGGGGGTCATAGTAGTGACACCGCTTCCCAAAATTTAACTTTTTTAAATCATATAAAGAGAATAAAAAATATTATAATTTGAAGATGATCGGTGAAAAAAAATCCTCAAAATTACAAAAGAGACAAGAATGCTTAGCCAACATAACAAACGAGGCAAGGTGGCTTGATCACCTAGTCACGCTTGTGCCTCTCGAGTTGTGAGAGTTATTTTGTTAGGACCTATGATTTTTGTTGGTTTTTAATCTAGTGCTTCATGATGCTAAAGGATTTAGCGTATAATAGACTTGTAGCTAGGAGCTTGGATCGGGTTGTAAGCACTTGATTGTATACCATTTCTTCATGGTGATGGAACACTAAAAGAAAAAAAAGTCCAAGAAGTGCGTTATTTCTTTGAGCTCGAAAGCAAAAAATTTGTAAAGCATTGCATGATCAAAACAATATATATACAATCTTTAATTATTCCCCGAAATAATAAATAGTGTTAACATATGCCTTAAAGCACATATGTTAAGAAAGTTAGAAAAAATTGTATATTGTTTTTTGGGTGAAGTACTAATAAAATCTCAAAATATAATTTTGTGAACTATTTAGTCCTCTATTTTTTCTTAAAAACTCAAAGGTCTCGTTAAAGTGAAAATTACCTAAAATGATAGTCATTTATACGTTTGGGTTTAATTTTTTAGAAATAAAAATGGGATTCTCCAAATGTGAAATTATATATTTTGGCAATTCGCACTATAGAGGTTTTGAGTTTTTTTTTTTTTTTTTCATTCTAAAATAAATCTCACATTATAAATAAAAACGTAACACTCCAATCAATATAACAGACTAAAAAAACTCTTTAGTATACTTTTTCCGAACGTAACATTCCAATGTAACATAAAAAAAAAACTAAAAAATTCCTTAGTGTATTTTCACAAACTTAACATTCCAATGTATAACACACACAAAAAAAAATTTAGTGTATTTTTTTCTAAACGTAACAGTCTAATCAATGTAACATACTAAAAAACTCTTCAACGTAACAAATCCATTACGAAGACCCTAACATCAGAAACAAACACAAACTAACTAACAAAACCACCAATGTGACACTACATACGCACCAAAAACCAAACACCATGCATTAGACCACAAACAGAAGCAGCGAATCATCTAACCTATTGATATACACAAAATTTCATATCACAAATCATAATCATAAAATTATCTTGCCCACCCATCATTCCCAACAACACAACACCAGAACCAAACTGAAAAAATCCAAAAAACAATTAAAAATGAAAACACACCCACCTTGAGATAAGTCGAGCGAACCAACAAAATGCAAGCCTAACTACTCCAACAGAAAACACACCACCGAATATGATTTCCACCTTCTTCACAAAATAGAGTTTCTCCCCTTTGCCAAAAACCACATCAACCACCAAAAATAAACATCGTAAATCACTCTCCCTAATCACTCAAAGAGAAAGAAACAATATACACATTACCATGCTCATAGCATACTGAATGAATCAGAATGGATAGCAACTAAATCAAACAATAGAGTAAACAAGTCAAATCAAATAAATCAAACAGACCATTCAATTCATAAAAATGGATAAACACTACCCCATATAGAATTTATGGATAATTTTTCCTTATTTTTTACACTCATTTTTACACATAATATACAATATTTGTTAATTTCGTAACATATGTCCTAAAAGCACACGTCAGTAAAAAAATTGTCAAAAGATATGCAAATATATATGACACAACAATTGAAGGAGCTATATTCATATCATGTTTGTTTCCACCCTTTCATAGACATACATCAAACTCCAAAACCCACAAAGCAAACACAAATGCTTGACAAGTAGCCACAAAAGACATCTACACAATCCAAATAGTTGGACTATTCAAAAGCCCATGGCTGTCTTATTTTACTTTATATAACCTCAAGACTCTTTCCAACATACAAACACAAAAGCACAGACATTCCTTATTTTTCATTCATGTCAAGCTCTATCGCAGCTTTGCTTGAAATCCATATTTGTTCATTTTAACAGGTACAAGGGTCACACTTGCAGTTTGATCCGCACTTGCAACCATGCCCTCCTTCTGCCCCAAAGCTCTTCTCTGATCCCTCAGAGTACCTACAAGAAATTCACAACTTACAATCCATATCCATATAGGTATATAATCAAATTTATTTTTTATTTATTCCCAAATGAATAATTACAAAAAAATTTCAACTGCGTGAAATGTTGAAGGTGATACGTACATGTTCACTGGTGGTGCAACGCCAACGATGATGGTTGTAATGGTGGTGGTGTTCTCTATGTCAGGGTACATCCCACATCTGCCGATAAATTTTCACACAAAATAAAGAAATAAATAAATAATACATAAACACTTACTAATTTTTATGTACATGTTGAACCTTTTTTTTAGTAAGGAGAGGAAACTATTTTATAGGGAAACAAAAAAATGGCAAGAAAATTGGAGTGCGAGGTTGGGGGAGAAAAAGATATACTTGGAGCTGCTGTCGCACTTGCAGTCAGAGCCGCAGTTACAGTTTCCTCCACAGCCAGACATTTTTTTTGGGGTGAGAAATAGAGAACAATGGAAAGTGATTTCGGAGGAAATTGAATTGTTTTGCTTCAAGGTTGGAGGCCCTGACTGCTATTTATAATGCAGGTGAGGGAAGGAGAGGAGCTGATCCACCATACACGTGTCAGAATCACAGAGGACTTGAGGCCTTGGTTGGTTATTATATTATAGCCTCACAAAGTGCATATCAGCATATTTTCCTCAAACAAGAGCTAACAAGAAAATCTATACCTCTCAATCATTGTCAGTATAGACTAATTAATTAGCTTAGTAGAAAACAATATTGAAGAAGCAAAAGAAAATTGGACGGTGGTAATTTTATTATGTATACTTGCTAAAAGAGAATTTAAGAGATTACATAGGCTCCAATGCTTTTTGTGACTTGAGTATTTTTAGGTTTATAAAGATCTAAAGCTTACTCAAAACTCAAAAATAAAAATAAAAAGAAGATGGGAAAAGAAATGAAATCACGTTTTAGCATATGTCACGTACAATAATTGCTGAATAATTTCTTTATTCATTAAACTATTCAAAACTATTAAATGTTTTTCTCATTTACCAAAGTAATCCTCAATCACTAAACCATTTAAAATTTTAATTATAAAATTATAAACACATCGTATTTACACCTATCATTAATATATATATTGAGATGGAAGTCACTTTCAGTGAATGATTAGTGTAGACATGATTGCCAATTTGGCATTTTCATCTGTGCCAAACATTTGGCCGTTTATATCCATGATATGATCCCGCCAAAAAATGGAGTTTGAAATTGTCAATTCTTGGACCGCTGCACAGATGATAGCTCCTCCATAGTCCATACGTATAAGACATTTCATTTGTAAAGACAGTAAAAAAAAACAAAAGTTGATACAACTTATTTGGAGCTATTGGATACAAGCCATTAAACTCTGAAATTCTCTAGTATGAATACTGTTTTTATTTTTTATTTATTTAGTAACTATTAGGCAATTATAGAGCACAAGTCATGAGATGGCTTTGAAGATAAGCGCTTCATAAAGTTTGGGGGGGACATGGCTTTGTAATTAAATTAATAACCAAAGTAAATCAAATTAAGTTTCGTGTTCTAGGTCAGTTACTTGAATCATTTTTTGTCATTATGGTGTATCAAATTTGACTAAGAAAATTAGGGTTTAGATCTGAACATGTACTGCATCGCAATAGGAGGTAATAAGATGCAAAATGAGAGATTCAAAAAAATTCAAACCAATTGGCTAAATACAATATTGATAACATTTCGTTAATTTTTTTTTCATAATCTTGAATTAATCCAAATCTGAAATAGAATATACAATCTAAAAAAATTGATAATCACAAAACTAATAATCCTAACGAAGGGTATAAAAGGTACATCACATGCCTAAAACCAAAAAGCTTTTGATTTGAGAACTTTCACCTTTTGCAAAAAGGATCGGTTAGCAGGTTGGAAGGCCAGGCAGCTGTCTTTGGCTGGCCGTGCTACCCTCATCCAATCAGTGACATCTTCTATTCCTGCCTATGCCATGCAAACTACGCTTCTTCCTATCTCTGTTTGTACTACCATTGATAAATGTCATCACCGTTTTCTTTGAGATGGGGACCCAAATCATCAGTGTATGTCTCTTGTGGCTTGGGATATGGTGTGTAAGCCCAAAATTGAGGGGGGTTTGGGTTTACGTAACATGAGAGCCATAAACATTGCTTTATTACCGAAGTTAGGATGGCGAGCTATTCATAAGTCTACTCCTTAGGCTGTAGCACTCCGTCCCAAATACTTAGCCTCGGGTAAACAACTGTGGGATCCTTTTCCCTCCACTTCTTCATACACTTGGCGTAGTGTTTTTAAAGGTGCCTCAATGGTAAGGGATGGGGCCCAATGGAGGGTTGGCAATGGGAGAAGTATCAATTTTGTGGACGGATTTATGGTTAGGCTCTGTGCCTCTTCTTCATCATGTTCTAGCCCCTCTACCTAATGATGAATTGGGTATAAAGGTTTTAGACTATTGGGGAGTTAACGGAAGCTGGGACTGGGCCAAACTCTCCAATTGGCTTTCTCCTAATTTTACGGCCCTTCTTTCACCAGTGGTGGTTCGGCCCAGCATTGAAAATCCGGATATCTTAGTGTGGAAACATTCTACTCATGGTAAATTCACTACTAAATCTGCCTATTTAGCCATTAGGCAGCAAGATGGTAATGTTGAGGTAGATTTGGATGATTGGAAATTAATTTGAAGGGCTCGCGGTCCTAATTACTGGAAGTATTTCACGTGGTTGGCCCGTAGTGACCGTTTGTTGACTAATTCTTTAAAATATTAGCGGCAATTTGTGCTAGATTCATCATGCTCTCTATGTCCCCACCATAATGAATCGACGCTTCATGCTATGCGTGACTGCACTCGAGCTAGGCGTATATGGCAAGAGATTATTCCTTCCTCTCATTGGATAGCCTTTTTCTCATTACCTTTAACCCAGTGGGTAGATCAGAATTTGAGAACTCCACTATGGAACTCCAACTCTGAATCTTGGCCCTCTTTATTTATGGCTGCCATATCTTCTTTATGGTTTTGGTGAAATCAACAAGTTCATAATTCAGAGTTTACAGAACCTTTTCAACTGGTGGCTTTCATTAAGGCTAGAGCTCATGAATTTACAGCCTTGAAGGGTAGTCTAATCAGGAGGTCATGCATGACCTCCATTCTTATTGCTTAGCAATGCCCTATGGTGATTGGGTAAAGATTAATGTTGATGGTCTTGTGTGGCGATTTGGGCAAGCCACTTGTGGTGGTCTCATTAGTTCGCTCAAGGTAAATGGCTTAGTGGTTTTAGGCATCATGTTGGCTCCTCCTCAATTCTTGTTGCTAAGCTTTGGGGTATTTGGAAGGGTTCTGACTTGTTTGGGCCTTACGGGCATTGTCAGTGATTCTTAAGCCGATTGTGAGGCTTTTCAAGCAGTTCAGAAGGCAACTTCTTTGCATCCTCAATTCAATATCTGTCAAGAGTTATGGGATCTGTTACATCAGGATTGGGTTTGTGATGTTCAAATAATTTGGCGCGAGGCTAATGGGTGTGCAAACATTCTTGCTAAAGAAGCTCTTGGCATGGCTATGCAGTCTAAGATTTTGCTTGAAGAGCTTCCTTTGTTGGCCTTAGCTTTGGCGTTTGATTTGCGGGAGGTTGGTTCCTCCAGGGTTGTTCGGCTATAGTCTTTTTTTGTTTTGGTTGCGGCCCTTTGTTCACCAAAAAAAAAAAAAAAAGGGGGTGATCCTAGTCTACTTATGATGCCTCCCTTGCATTGCCATACCTTTAAGTTAACAAACACATCCTAGTATCAACTACCATCTTGTCTTTTTTGCCAAGAAAAAAGGTTACATGAACATAAATTTTATAGACAATTTTTATGTAAAATGATGAGATGATAGTATTTTTCAAATTAAAAGTCACAAAAAACACATTATTTTTTATAATTTTTTTTGTAAAAAAAATGTTGTTTGTATATATAGCAAAACTCTTTTATATACCCACATTTGCAACCTCTACGACACTATAAATTTCATTTTTATTTATTTATTTATTGTTATGATATTCTAATTGTCAATAAATGTAACACACATTACATGGGAGCACATGGGCAAACTTAACAGCAATGTTGTTCCCTTAACGTCCAAATGCAGCATAAATGCTACATTGGTATTGAGGAAAATGTTATTCTGGCTTCACATAACAAAGTCGCACTTGAAAAAGACCAATCATGCAACCCATACAAGGTAAAGTGATGCAATGATAGAAAAAAAAATGAATTTTCTTATTGGAAAAACAATGCTAATAAGGAAAGAAACATGATAATATGAAAAAGAAATGGCACTTTTGGAGTTGTTTAACCTTTTTATCCATACACATATCAACTATGTGTGTTGATTTCTAACCACACTGCCAAACAGGTACTTAGTTGGAGAACACCGGCATAATAGATTGCATCCGAACGACCTGTCATAGAAAGATAAGACTCCGGCGGTGGTTCTTCCACCCGGGGGCACTCCGACGATCAAGTCAGTACTCAATTATCTCTCAAAGATAGCAAACAGTGCTTTAACTCACTAGGTAAGAAACAAAAAGCATACCTTAGACCCACGAAGGTGCTTTACTTTTATAGCCCGATCCCTGTAGAAGCCTAGTTTCAATGGACTCTGGCTTAATGCCAATCCTAGACTCCCAGTTGGATAAAAATAAACTCCCAAAGAGTTTTATCCTTATCCATACTGAAGTCTTTCCTTATTCTAGGACTCTTGACCCTTATCCGTTCATTTTGGATTCCGGTATCTCCGTAGATAACCTCGGCTTAACCGAGATCACTTCAGCGTCATGACCAGGACACGTGGCACTTCGGTGTCACCTTGGCCACGTGTTGTCATTCCCAAAAATATGCCCCCACAACTGCCCCTTAGGTTCTATTATCTCGGCATCCTAAGGTGATGGAGCCTATATCATTCGTTCACATAGTATGCCAGCTAAGACTTGCTCTACCCTTCATTACCAAGGTCGTCACATGTCGGCTCCATATGACCAAGACTATAGTGTGTTTTCTCAAATGCCTTTAGAACCAAGAACCAAATTTTCAAGTTTTTTAGCTAAGATCGTCTCCCAAGTTGAGGTCTTTACTTCATTAAATCAAGAACTCCAAGAGTTCCATATGTGCATGAGCTGTCACGCATGGTTTCTCAACCGTTTTTGTCACACGTCTTTTCCTTATTGATCCGTACCTAACACGCGCCATCAGGTCGCGTCGTTTCTACATGTGCCACCTGACAGGCACGTCGTCTTAGGCACATTCAATGTAACTTTGCCGGCTTTTCGTGTTTTTACAAAAACACTTCCCTCTCTCTTCGTCTCTTCACTTTTGTATTTGTGATTTTGCTCAAGCTTTCAAAATGTTCTCTCTTTAAAAATCCCTAACCTCCATTGTTGCCTTCTTCAAGCTTTTCTTATAACCACTACCTTCACCTCCTCTGGCGAAGCATCCACCTTTTTGCTAAATCCACCGTCATTTCCTGACTTCGGCGTCTTTATACCAGCGTCATCTTCCTTAGTAAGCCACTGTTTTTCCCTCTTTTCAATTTTTGACATACTTCGAACTCTGTTACATTTGTACACGGCTTTTGTGAATGCATTTAGTCTTTACATGTGTTTTTAAACTTTATCATTCGTATGTTGAGCATGTTCTGTTTTGCAATCCCATGTTTGCCCACTCTGTTTCTGGGTCTACACATGCACACACATACTGTTCATACACTTGATGTTCTTGTAAATTGCCACTGTTTTTGACTTGTGTACATTTACATTTTATTCAATGTTCTTGAATCCCTTCTTGTTTTCTTGAGTTTGAATTATTGTTCTTCTCTGTTTTTTGTGTTTTTTTTTCCATATTCTTGCTTTCAATTCTTGTTTTCATAGTCTTAGGCTTAGGATTTGTTCCAGAAACTTGATCCTTAGGAAAATCGAACCAAAAACCCTTTAGATTTTCAGAAAAAATTACCTCAGTGCTCTCTAGGGTTTTAGCCGAGGTCCCTGAAACTCATACAAAACCACTCTCTTCTGAATTCTCTTACCTTACCCCTCGTAGCTGATATCATGGACATGTTTAGGTGGAGGGTAGATACCCCAGAGAAGATTGAATACTTTAGGTAAGAGTTCTCCATCCTTGTCGACGTTCATCTTAGGTTGGCTGGGAAGGAGGACTCCATCATGCCCAAAGACAATTCCATGTCCTTCCCAGTAGTAGCCTTCATTAAGTGTGGACTTAGGTTTCCCATTGACATCCTCTTCCGCCAAGTCCTTCACTATTACAAATTGAACCTGATACAGCTAGCCATTAACTCATACAGAGTCATCAATGGTATAATTGCCCCAGCTAGCCGAGAGAATGCTAGGATTACTCTAGCCAATATCCAATACTGCTATACCATGTGTGGCCTTGAGTAAGAAAAATGCTATATCTATTACCTTAAGCCGAGGTTGATCGAGTACAAACTTATTGTCGACCTCCCAAACTCTAACAAAGGTGCTGGAGATGATTATTTCATTGTCTCGGGCAACTGGGAGTTCCTACCAGACGATGACCTCCACCTCTACCCTTTGAGCTGATCAGTCTTTAAAGAGGGTAATGGTAAGAACAAAGTGTCACTTTACTTGCTTTCAAGTCTTTTATTACTTTGGTACTTTTGTATGTTCTAATGCCTGTTTTTTACTTGCAGTTCTTCCTCAACCACCGAAAGACTTCCGCAAAACCTTCTACTCCAGCAAAGATTTCAGGAAGCTGCTGGGCTTGCCTGTTAATCAGCGTAAGGCTTCTCTACTGCTGAACTACATCCCAACATACAAATCCATCCTGTCCGACGTCCTTAAGAAGAGCAAGTCTCATCCTTTTGCTACAACTCCTTCTACTTCTTTGTCACCACGGCCAGACCAAGCCTCAAATCTAACCTAACAGAGCAGTCATCAACATCTGCTCTACAACTAATCCCACCAGCCCAGCATCAACATCGACATCGTGCTCCACTACTCGCCCCCGCAGGCAGAACTCGTAGCCGAAAATGCCAATCCTCTAAGGCGTCGGCCTTCGATCCAACAAACCCGCCAACTACACTGCCAGCAATCCATTTTGGCAAAAATCCTTGTTGTAAATTTCTTGAAGCGAGATGGGGCGCCAAAAGGTTGTTGCTGAAGACCTTCTAGCCGACATCCCTAATGTTGTCACAGTCCAGTCTTTACCATCGCAATCCCAACTAAAGGCCAAGCCAAAAAGGGTGAAAAGGGCCAAAGCCAAGGCAACAGTGACTCAGATTGACTCTGAGGACACTGTGCCTATATCCAAGCTGGCCGATGCTGAGAAAAGCACCTCCACTACTGAGAAGAGGCCTATCGAGGTTGACCCCTCTAAATCAACTAAGTCAAAGAAGTTGAGGTCAGACTCCGCAGCCACCTCGGGTTCTCTTAAATCTGATGACCCACAGGCCTCTATCTGATTGAGGACAAGCCCGGTCGAAATGACGATAGCACCTTTGATATTGAGGTCGACGTTGCCCTCTCTATTGCAATGCTCCTCCCCAATGACCTCAACCGTATGACCGAGGTCAGCGAATACGAAAATTTTGCTCTGATGGTATAGCACTCTGTACTGGTAAACTTCTAATACTTAGCATTCTCTATTCTCTGTTTTTATACGTAAAGAATTTACTTTCTTCTTTGTATTTCTTCTAGGCGATCCAGCACGCCCACTCCTTTACAACTAGGCAGAAGAAATGAAAAAAGAACTGGTCTACAAGACCAAGGAGGCTGCTAGCTTACTTAAGTCCCTAAACAAGGCCGAGGCTAAGATGAAAGCCTTGATAGATCAGGCCAAAGCAGCTAAGCAAGCCCAAGATGAAGCCAAAGAAAAGGTCGGTGTTGCTGAGGTTTTCAAGGCGGAGAAAAAAGAGGCTGAAGCAAAAACTGCCGAAGCCTAAACCGAGCTCCAAGCTACTTTGGCCACAAAAGATGCCGAGATCAAAATGGCAGACGAGAAAGCCTATGCCAAGGGGGCAGCTGACGTCCGTGAGGAATATAAGAAACAAGTCAGACAGGCATGCAACAAGGGTTACATCCTTGGTTGGATGGCTGCTCTGAAGGAGTTGGCTATGCCTGAGGACTCTTTGCTCAAAGACGAAGGCCAACTTGCGCTGCCATTCCCCCCCGCTTCAAGCCAATCTGAGGCTAAGGCTGGGGGGAAAGAAGAAGAGGAAGATGAAGAGGCCAAGGTGGCAACTGATGCTGAAGTTCCTGCTAGGGCCAAGTCTCCAACTCTGAATGAGCAAGTCCTAGACTTGACTTAGGATAAGGAGAACGAGGTCTCAAAAGGTGCCTCCCCCAAGAAGATAACATCTGAGGTGCCAATCGCTGAAAAGAGCCTCGATCAGACTCTATAAGAGATCGACGCTGAGCTCGAGGCTAAAAAGGCTGCTGAGAAGATTTCCCAGTTGTCTTTTGGGGCCAAGACACAACAGCCTGCCACCAACACCGAGTAGTCTGACTATAAGCTTTTTCTTTGTACTTAGTACTTTTCTGAATAATGTTTTCAGTTTTCATATTTGGCCAACGTGTCGCTTTTGTAATCTGAACAAGTAATCCCTCTGTAGGCCGAAGTGCCCTTTTTCTTCTTTTGAATGCAAGTATAACTTCTTCTTTCAAGTGTTTGTATATCTGTATGCTTTACTGCTTCCATATTTAAAATAATTTGCATGTCTTCAGTTTTACTCCTTTAGCTGTACAGTCTCCTCGGAATAAAATACCTTGGACGTAACTTCTAATTTTGTTCATCTTGGTTTTGGCTTAACACTTGAAAACATTGTAAAAATATTTTCCTTGTGTAATAACCCCGACCTCCGATTACTGCTAAACCATGATTAGTTATGCCTAACAGTAATTTAGAAGGAATCCGGAATTAATTTTCATACGTATTGCATTATCTTTGTGTTTCTATCTGTTTGCCATAAAATGATCTGTTCATGTTTAGACTTTGAACTACGAATTGAAAGCCTTATCAGCGTCCAATTTCGAAATTGATTAGTGTTTCATACTAGGTAGAATATGTGTGATTTTATGGTAGATTTAATTAAAATTTGATTTGGTATGATGAAATTAGATTAAATTGCATTGGTTAAGTTTATTACCAAATTGCCATTGAGTGGCCCATTACCTAAGGTAACTTTGAGACTTGATTTATACATTTGGTTACATCTTTTATCATCCATTGAGAGACCAAATCGTAGGGGAGAAAGAGAGTAGGAGAACAAGATTGAGTTCATCTAGAATTTTGCTTGAACTTAGAAGAATTGAAGGCAACTTGGAAGATTAGGCTACTAAGCTTGAAATTGAAGACCTAAAGGTAGAGAATTCCTTCTTTTAATTATGAATGTGAGTTGTTCTTGTTAGGGTCATGGTGAAATTGGTATTTGAAGTCTAGACTTAGCTCAAGGTATTGTTTTGAGAGTTAATCCATGCATGCATGCATAAATTTCCTTGTTTTAAGTTTGAATTCTAAGATTCCTTCCACACATGTGTTAATTTCACTCACATTATGGTCATTCAACTTGTTTTCCATCAAATTATCAAGTTTGATTATGTTTTGGAGGGTTTGAATTCAAAGAGGTTCTTGTATGTTGAATTAGTAGCATATTCATAAAGTTCATGTTGATTTTTGCACAAATTGGGTTGCTCTTGGGCCATGATTTCTTGAAATGATTTTTAATACATGTTGTTTTATGAGTTATTACATGTTTCCTTAAATATTGGCCCAGAAAAATGAGTTTTGAAGGCTTAAAGGTTGAGTTTCATGCTTGGAGGTCAATCTGGATTTTCTAGAAATTTGACTCACACTCGAGCGGGGACTTTCACGCTCGAGCGTGAAGTCTGAGTACATGCACTTCCGCTCGAGCGGCGAGAGTCACGTTCGAGCGTAAAATGCGTATACCCAGAAGTTTGTGTGTTTTGCAATCCGCTCGAGCGGGGGAATCCACGCTCGAGCGAGGGTCTGTGTCACACGCTCGAGCGGGGGTCGAGCGCCCATCGAGCGTGAATTTCATGTATCCAGCACTTTTTCATAAGTTTGCAGTCCGCTCAAGTGGGGAAGTCCACGCTCGAGCGGAGATCCATTGTCTGCATGTCCGCTCGAGTGGGGAAAGCCATGCTTGAGTATGGACCTTATCTTCAGCAAAATTTGAGAAATGGTTTTCAATGCATTTTTGCATCCTCATTCCATCCTAGGCATTCCTAGGCCATGTTTAATACCTCATAATGAGGATAAGAGATTAGAAACACACTAAGAGCCAACGAAATAACTTTTGTACAATTAGAACATGTGTTTCAAGTGTGCATCTGTTATGTGTTGTGTAGGTCACGTGCCACATACCGTTTGACCAAGTTCACTCCGTCTGTCTGTCTCAAGGCCCACTGTGAGTAATAACTCTATAAAGTTATGTTTAACTTAAGTATTTTCTAACTGGTATGGTATGATCTATTTTCTGAAATGCTATCTTACGAATTATGAATAAATGTCCAATTTTCTGAAAAGTGTTTGTGGCACCCTTAGTTCACGTGGCCCTCGCCCGGGGGTAACAATACCGCGACCAATCTGCACGTGGCCCTCGCCCGGGGGTAACAATACTGCGGCCAATCTGCACGTGGCCCTTGCCTGGGGGTAACAATACCATGGCTACTTGCGCGCAAGATGTGGACCTTTATGGTCGTTGGTACCAACTATGCATGTAGGTCTCTGGACCAAATTGATCTGATAGCTAATGGGTGTACCACGTATGATCTTATGCAAAATCTGAATATGAACATGAGTGTGTATCTAAATCTATTTTTGTTTTGAAGTCTGAATATGTTCTAATTTAAATACTGGATCCTAACTTGTGCTGGACATCATTCATAAAACCCCTTTACTTTGTTATTATTCACTGGGCTTCTACTCACAATTTATATTATGTATGTAGGTGAGCCGGCGGGTGACCAGGGCCAGAGTTGACGGCCTTCTGTTTTGTTTTTGTCTGCCAATTGTTGTGCCTCCCGAGGAGGTTCCGAGCGAAGCCTAATGCCATGGCTGTTTTTTTAGTCATGCTAGTCTTTGTGTATGCTCTATAAAGTTAGGTCTTGGGAAGTACATTATGTAAATACCTTGTAAATATTTTGTACCTGGACTAGCATGTGTATGTATATATAAATAAGTTTTGAAATGTTATGTCCCATGTACGTTATCACAGCTCAGTGGACCTTGTCTATTTTGTATTATTGCTTCTGCAGCCCCTTATTATTTGCTAATCTGTTCAGAGGCCTTTGGTAATTCACAGATTACTGGCCGGTTGCGATGCCTAACCTACAGGGGCGGGTTTGGGTCATGACACCTTGCCACTTTACTTATTATCTTCTATCAAAAGACTTCGGTCTTCCATATTTTTCCAAGTTTGGCAACCTGATAATCTCGGCAAGTACGTATGTCGAGTACTTCTTTCAATATGAACTCCAATTTGTAAATTATTTCTGAAATTTCAACAAGTGTTAAACTAGTTCCAGCTTGTAAATTTCTAACTCCCAAGAACTTTAAAATTTGTTTATCATTCTCTAGAACTCTACCCCCTAATATGAACCTGAGTTTCACTTATGTCCATATTAAGTATATGCCTATGATGCTGTTGCCGAAGTAAAATTCAAACAAAGATTAGCTGAGGTTCTCAACCTCGGTTCGCTGTTAACCTTACTGAAATGCACTTAGTTTCGATCTGAGTTTGATTATGCCGATATGACAAATCTAGGTTAATCCAACTTAGTTCAACTCCATTATATGCAAATATAATTTTACCTCTGCCATATAATGAGTCTAAGTTATTCGTCATGTTTCAATCAGAAATATCGCCGACTTAGTTCAACTCTATTATATACAAGTATAATTCAACTCTATCATATAATAAGTCTAAGTTATTCGTCATGTTTTAATCAGAAATATTGCCGACATAGTTCAACTCTATTATATGCAAATATAATTCAACTCTGCCATATAATAAGTCTAAGTTATTCGTCATGTTTCAATCAGAAGCATCGTCGATTTAGTTCAACTCTATTATATGCAAGTATAATTCAACTCTGCCGTATAATAGGTCTAAGTTATTCATCATGTTTGAATCAGAAACATCGCCAAGGGACTGGTCAATCATATTACATAAGTTTGAAATTAAAAATCGAGCCAAAATTTTATTATTATTTCGGCTAATAACAAAAAACTTTAAAACAAAAAATCTAATGATAGAAAAACTTCAGGTTGCAAGTGTTCCAAGGTCTTGGCAACTCTTTGCTTTCACTGTCTTCAAGCTGATATGCCCTATTGCCCAGGACCGAAATAATTCTATAGGGTCCCTTCCAATTTGGGCCAAGCTTGCCCTCTTTGGGATTCTTCTTGTTGCCGATGACCTTTCTCAAGACAAGGTCCCCGACTTAAAACTCTCGTGGGTTGACCTTCTTATTGTAAGCCCTAGCAAGCTGCTGTTGGTATACCCCCAGCTAAATTGCTCCTTTCTCTCTTCTTTTTTCTAACTGATCCAGATCTCGGGCCAGGAATGCCTCATTGGTCCCATTTTCTACTCCCTAGGTTCTGATCCCTGGAATGCCGACCTCCAATGGAATAACTACTTTTGTGCCATAAGATATGGCGAATGGGGACTCCCCAGTTGATCTTCTCGGCGTAGTCTGAGATGTCCAAAGTACATTGGGCAACTCTTCCACCCATTTCCCCTTTGCTGCTTCCAGCCTCTTCTTAATCCCATCCAAGATAGTTTTGTTAGATGCTTTTGCTTGACAATTTGAGGGAAGCTTGGAGTGGAGTAGTAGTTCTTGATTTTGTACTTTGCATAGCAGCTCTTGATTAGCTTATTGTCAAACTGCGTACCATTCTCTACTATTATTGCCTTTAGGATCCCAAACCTGGTGATGATGTTCTTCCATATGAAGTTCTTCACATCAATGTCCCGGATCTTCACAAGGGGTTCAGCTTTTACCCACTTGGTGAAGTAATCTGTTGCCACTAGTAGAAACTTCCTTTGTCCAGTCACTTGAGGTAGTTGTCTAACAAGATCCATGCCCCACTGGGCAAATGGCCAAGGGCTAGACACTGGGTTTAAATCAGCTGCTGGTTGATGTATTAAAGGTGCAAACCTCTGACACTTCTCACACTTTTTGACATAAGCTTCAGCATCTTTCTGCATATAGGGCCACCAATACCCTTGAATAATGGTCCTATGAGCAAGCAACCTGCCCCGTGCGTGGCTTTCGCATACTTCTTCGTGTATTTCATACAAGAAGTCTTCAACTTGTGAATGATGCACGCATCTCAAAAGGGGACTAGTAAAAGACCTTCTGTAGAGATGTCCTTCTACTGACAGATTGAACCTTGCTGACTTCAGTCTGGTTTTGTGTGCTTCTTTGTGATCATCTGCCAAGTTCCCATCTCTAAGGAACACTACTATCGCATCCATCCAACTTGGTCCCATCTCCACACACATTGTTTCATACTCTGTATTTAGTGGTTCTATGCTTGGGCCTGACAAATAGTAAACTATTATTGTCCTTGCCTCTCATGATTTCATTGCACTGGCCACACTACAACAAAAACCACATTTTATAGCATTCGATGAATGCTATCAAAAGTAAGCAATAGCATTCGTTGGAATGCTATGTTTGCCCATGTTATTAAAAGTGTATCGTTTTTAATATCATTTATCGAATGTTATCGTTGAACGTTATCGTAAATGTATTATAACAATTTTTGAATGCTATGAAATAGTTAAAAGTTACTAAAAATACCAAAGGATAACATTTTGTTAATGCTATGAAATTGTTTTAATAGCAATCTAGTAATGTTACAATTTACCATATCATAACTAACTAAGAATGTTATAATAAAGCATTCCAACAAACTTTTTGATAACATTTTTTTAATGCTACAAACACCTTATTATGATAGCAATTTTAAATGATATCATACAGTATTTATAAATATAATAAAAATCCATTGCAACACCAATATTATTGGAAACCTAAATCCTATAAATGCCACAAACACATTTTCATCCATCACATACAAAACAATATCATCATTGAAAAATAACTCATCACCACAAATTTCAAGAAATAATAAAATTGTCATAACATTGTCTTAATAAAGTACCAAAACACAATCTCTCACTACGTTCAGAAAAATGAAAACAAAAACTTAAAGTCATAATGTCGGTATGTACAAGACATAATAACACATTCAAATTCCTTTTTCTGCACCCACAAACTTCCAAGCTGACTTCTATTGGTTCCATCTTCTTTCCAAACCTAATAACTGTAAAATAATAATCAACACATCACAGTAAGTATAATCAGTTTAAAATAGAGTGTATATCATTAAAAAGGAAAAATAAAAATAAAATTATATTAATAAACAACGTATTTATACCTAATGCTTATATCTCTACTCTCCTTCCTTTTCAAAAGCATGTAAGGAAATACAAAGTGACACAGTAAATGCAAAGGAGAATTGCCATTAAGAATTTTTTTTTAATCACGAAAAATGTAGAGGTGTGTTCAAAGCATTTCCAAAATCACGAAAAATAGAAAGAGTAAAATTGAACACACTCCAAGGGTATAGCTTTCTGTGTTGATAATACTAATCATGACTTATAATCCAAAGTTTATACAAAACACAGTTTCAAACTAAAATATAAAAAGAATAAAATCCTTCTAGTTGAACAATAGAAGAACTTCTTTCTATATATGTATGTTGTGTGTATTGGAGGTAAAGCAAATAAAATTTAGCCAATGCAAAACATTAGTAGGTCACTGAACAATGGAGGGAACGAAGGACGTAAAGCAAATACCTCGTATTATTAAAACATAATAATTAAGAAACTTAATCCAGTGGAGGGAACAGCAGCACTCACAGTGTTCATACATAATAATTAAGAAACTATGCTTTTATAGATGAGGGGTGCCTCTTGTAGTGTGTGAGAGAGTTGTAATCATTTTCAGATCACAGTGAAACTACAGTGATTGTGGATGTAGCCCTATTTTGGGATGAACCACGTAAACTCTTGTGTTCTTGTGTGTGATTATTTTGATTCGTATTATCTTTCTTGTTTGTTTGTTTGTTTGTTTTTTTTTTTTTTTTTTTTTTGTGTTTCACCAATCCTAGTTAGGTGTGTTAAATTCCTAACATATCACAATTGACAAAATGCTCCTAGATTTTGCATAAAGTCTCCATCACTCACCAAGATTTGATAAATGCTATATTGCAGCTTTTAATGATAATTTGTCACTTAAATCTCGGTTCACATTTCAATGATGAGGTAAAGAAACCTTGAAACAAGGATGTATTCACATATATTGGTGAATTCTAAAAAGATTCAAATCCATTAAACTCATCCACTTTTTTTCACCTGAGAAAGTCCGACTATGTTGTAACCTTCACTGAGTTCACTTATTTTCTTCACCTGCAAGTTTAAGAGGCACTAACTGATAAAAAAAAAATTGAATTTCGTATCCCATTCCGTTGAATCAAACTCATTACCAGACAGATTTACCACCTTCTCACAAGCAATTGTTGTCTACAAAGTGAAAGAACAAAAGCATGTTAAATTACTGGTAAATTTGCTATTAAAATGCATGACAGATGACAAGCAAATATGTGAGATTCACTTGTTCAAGAAGGGGCATAAACCAAGAATCCCATACTCCATCTCCAATTTCTCTATGTGGGTAAAAAACCAAAGTCAAAAGTTACATTCCAGATTTAAGAGGATTCAACTAGGGAACAGTAAAACATACAAAACAAAAGCAGTCTCAAATCCATAATAATAGATACCTAAAAAAATTACATGGATAAATCTTTTCGACAAATGTTTCATTGTTTGTGTTGAAACCATTTCAGTTCTCTACTTTTCTTTGATGCCAAAATTATGAACCGACAAAACTAATTTTAATTTTTATTTCATTGATGGTTCTATGTTAAGGAGCATAAGAATGACTAACTAATGTAGATCGTTCTTTGGTATATGGAGCAAATTGATGACAAGTGGCAAAACAAGAACTATGGGCTCCGATTAACATTGTCAAATTTTCTTTAAAGAGCCCATGTTCTATTGGCCCAATGAGAAAAAAATCAAGGCTTTTATGCTTGACCTAAGCGATTTTGCACAAATTCCATCGATTAGGTTTCCAAATTTCCCTTTTTGTCATTTTAGGAAAATTTTCTTTTAATAATAACTTTATTTAGGACTTTTTTTTATCTTTAATGCCTTTTGTTTTGTGATTCATGTTAATCTTCTTGGGAAAATTCATAGACTTTGCATCACGTAATACAGGACAATCACCTAATTTAGGAAAAAAATACATATGAGGAGTAGACCCATCCTTCTAGATGTTTTGGATTCAGTACAAAATGTCCATTCTTTTACATCTATATAGGGAGATCTATGGACTTTGCTTTCTACACATTTTACATATACACATTACTTATCAAATCTTGATAAATCTTCAAGTTTCACTAGCAGCTTGTGGGCTGGGGTTGAGTTTAGTAGAGAAACCATATATGCATGTGCATGTGCATGTGTGTGTATACACACGTGTTTTTGTATTTTCATCTAAAATAAAATGAAACAAAAACAATAAGAGCAATTGAAGTTGAAAAAGTCTTAAATAGTGTCAGCAATACAATGTAATGAGAGCATACACGCAATATCCTTCAGAACCCATCCAATTGGTTAGAAGCTTGGTGAAACGTTTGGCTCTTTGTAGCTGCATTTATCTGCAATCCCCGCCATAACAGTAAGAAAGGTAAGTAGCTATTTCAAATTTTCTATATACTTCCTTTCGGATTATCACAGATTCTGGTCATCCTAGTGCGATTACATCCAGTTGGAGTCTTAATTTGTATGGAAATTTCAAAATTGATGACATCAAAATTCAGAGTTTATAGTAGCACCAAAGGCATAAAGACTCTGTAAGGACCACGTTAGCCTAATTTGGTATAGTATTATTTACGTTAAAAGTCACGTAAATAAATAAATAAATAATGGATTCTTTTTTCGTCATCACCTGAAATGATGATTTTCCATAAGTTTTGCATGTTTTCAAAAATAGTAATAGACTTGGGTTTTTCTCGAGATCATAAATAACTTCTAAAGGAACAGAGGATTTTTTCTTGGAGCTAACACAACATAAATAAATTTCCCCAACTCGCAATGTCTTAATTATCCACAAACACAACATAGCCTTAAATATTCCAACACAAGTTGTTGCTGAAAATAGACAGGAAAAAAAGAAGGGAGGAAAAGGGTTGTAGATGTAGTAATGTAATTACCAATTTTGAAAACTACATGGTATTTATTTAGTAAGAAGATAAATGCATCAAAAACACCTGTGTTTCCAGCAAGTAAATCTAAATCTTTCTCATGAAGTTCTCGCCCATTCTCAAAAACACACGTGTTTCCGTGACACAATTCTCGGCATTGGGTAATTCAATTCTTCAATAAGTGGTCGCAAGATAATAATGTGGTCACGTCAATATCTTTGATCAAATTAACTCTAGGAAAATTACACATCAAGTGAGTAATTGAACTCACGGAATTATGCGGTAAAGGTCGCCCATCACACCCCAAAATCCAAATTTCGGTAATCATACGATTAGGCGAGAAAAGAATACAAAAAAAGAATTAGCATCACAGGTTAACAACAACAACAGATGCACCAATTAGGAAATTGTACTCAAACCATTACAATGAACAACACAACATTCAAGTCTCCATATTACATATTCATTTTTGGTAAAGTACGCTAACCACCCACGAGGTTTGGAGAAAATACAAAGAAGCCCCACAAGTTTTGATGCTCTTGCATCAACATCGTAAAAAGTATTTGCAAGATACACGATGATCCGATATGAGGTCAAGATATGTACTTACCAAGAGTTTCAGTGAATAGGCCCAAATTTCTTTTTCCTTCAACTACGCGATCGATATAGGTTGGCCATTAACACAAACATTTGATCTTCCGTCTCCACGCTTTGGTTAGATCTCGAGAAGTCTTTAAAACTCTTTTGATGAGACCGCAAAAAAAGATTCACCCCTTGTTGATCCCAATTCGATCTTCTTTGCTCACCTCTTCGAGGTCTTGAGACCAGACTATTTAGAACTTCATTAAAAGAAACATCCATCTCGGTTCCATTGAAACATCTTTACGTAATTCTATTGTGAGGTACTCCTTCCAATGATCACCTTCTCTTGACCGTTACGTTTACTTTTGTTTCCCATCTCATATCTGCTTACTACATAATTAGAAGAAGCATTATCAGATTCTTTTAGTATTATCAACACATGATTAGTATTGCAAAGCATTTCCAAAATCACGAAAAATGAAAATCAGAATAAAAAAGAATCTGGTCTTTTACTCTTTCTATTTTATAATTTGGAGTGTGTTCAATTTTATTTTTTTTCAAGTATCGCGGAGCAAGAAATGTAGAGGTGTTTTTCCCAGCTTTCATACAACTATACCCTTGGTGTAAGTTTCTGTTTATCTTTTCAGATAATATTGTGGAACTTAAAGCAAGGTGGACTACGTTAAGAAGTGGATAATTTCAAAGTTATATAATTGATTCTAATGTTGTAAAATTGTAAAGGCTGCTACCAAATTGGTTGGCTCGCAAAAAGCCCACAAAAAAGAGCCACATTGTTCCTAAACCATGAATTTGAGGGAAGGGGAGGGAAACTGTATTGCATTTCAAAACAGAGATAAAGAAAGAGAACACTTACAACTCATTAAGCAATTGGTCTGAATGAAACCGTCATTCTAAATTCCCACATGATATTAAATGAAACAATGAGTCATTATTAATGACACAAAAATTTATCAAAAGACTTTTTCACGGTTACACTTAAGAAAATTCCGCCAATTAGCATATATGAAGACAATGAAAAATGATGAAACATTCAATTCTCACGAGTCACACCAACACACACACACTAGTACTGATCCGAAACCGAGAGCGAGATGGTCGCACAATGCCAATGACAATGGCAATAATGGTGAACACGAAAAAGAAAACAAATTGACAATCAATGTGTAATCTGAATGCTAAACGGTTCTCATCTCACCGAAAATCTGACCTGAAATATATATTGAAGAATGCTCAACTTTCAAGAACCCTAGAGTTTGCAGACACAGATCGCCGAGGATTTAGAGGATTTCATATTCCCAAAATCCTCTCTTTCTGCTGTACTTGAGATTAATTTAGAGGATTTCATATAAACAAAAACAAATAGAAACTATAATCAATACATATATATATATATAATTGATTAAGGAAATCGCATGGGAGAGAGAACATTACCTTTAAACAACACAAAGCTTCGCAAAATCGCAGAATCGTAGAGTAAGAAGTAGTCCTAGAAGCATTAGAAGCATTGTCGTTGATCATCACAATGAGAGGAAAAATAGGAAACAGATTTGGGAGTGGGTTTGGTGAAAAATAAGGGCGCCAGATTTTAGCGCAAAAAAGCTGGGTCTTTTTATTTTAATATAATTGATAGCATTATATTTTTATTTATAACATTTATATATTGTAATTAAAATTTTGAATTTTCGGATTATTTCACAACATGTATGAAAAGCTATTAAAATTATATTAAATGTTATAAAAATTGAAATGTTCTCCACAGGTGCTATTTTATTACAAAATGCCACAAATGCATCACATTTTATAGCATTTTCAAAAGAATGTTATAAAAAAATGCTATAAAATGTGTTTTTTGTTGTAGTGCCAGGTTTGCCAAGGCATCAGCATGGCTATTATTACCTCGGCTAACTTGCTGTAGTCGGCAATTCTGGAATAAGGCTACCAGTCTGCCCACCTCCTTTACATAGGTCATCATCATTTCGTCTCGGGCTGCGTATTCGTCTGTTGCCTAGTTAAAGATAAGCTGGGAGTCACAAAAAACCATCACCTCATCGGCTTCCATTGCTACTGCCAACTTCAATCCTACGTTCAGTGCTTCATACTCTGCTTCGTTGTTTAAGGCTTTAAACCCTAAACGAATAGATTGTTCCAACATCTGCCCATCTGGCGATACTAGCACTACTCCTGCCCCCGCTCCCTGACGATTTGAACTCCCATCAACAAACAAGCAGAAGGAGTCGCCGATGTAAATACAGCACGGCCTGAGTTTCTCTTCTTTCTTCTGTTCTGTTATTTCCCCACTGGGTTTCTTCTTTTTCACCTAGACATCCTAAACTGCGGCTCAACGGGGCTCGATGTATAATGGCGCATGGTGTGAACTCGGCCACGAAGTCGGCCAAAACCTGGCCTTTGATTACTGTTCTGGATCTAAATTCCAGGTCGTATTGGCCTAACACCACTACCCATTTAGCTATCCTACCTATCAGATCTCCTTGTTGCAATAGGGATTTCAAAGGATGCTCAGTTAATACCACAACCTTGTAGGCTTGAAAGTAATGATTCAGCTTCTTGGAAGCCATTACCAAGGCCAATGTCAGTTTCTCCAAGGGTAAATATCTGGTCTCTGCATCTGCTAGGGTTTTACTCACATAGTAAATTGCCCTTTGTTCTCCCTTTTCTTCTTTGATTACCGTTACACTCACTGCATGCTCTGAAACCGCCAAGTATAAGAACAGCTCCTCTCCAGGTACTGGATTTGAGAGAACTGGAGCCGTGGTCAAGTATTTTTTCAAGTCGGCCAAAGCGACTTCGCACTTTTTTGTCCATAAAATGTCTGTAACTTTCTTCACTAAACTAAATAAAGGTTTACATTTGTCAGAACTTCTGCTTATGAACCTATTCAGGGCTACAGCCCTTCCAATCAACATCTGCACTTGTTTTGCCGATGTTGGGCTCTTTAAGTCCAAAATGGCCTTGATCTGATCCAGGCTTGCCTTAATGCCCTTTTTGGTAACCAAGCATCCCAGAAACTTTCCTGACCCAACTCCAAATGCGCACTTTGATGCATTGAGTCGGAGTCGAAATGTCCTTAGGATATCAAAGACTGTTTTCAGGTCGGCCAAATGATCCTCAGGTTCCTTGGTCTTCACAACCATGTCATCAATGTATACCTCAACTGTTCTGCCTATTAAATGTCTAAACATCTTAGTTACCAATCTCTGGTAAGTTGCTCCTGCATTTTTCAACCCGAAAGGCATCACTTTGTAGCAATACAGCCTTTTGGGGTGATAAATGCAGTCTTCTCCTCATCTTGAGGGTACATGGCTATCTGATGATACCCCCTGTAAGCGTCCAAGAAGCTCATCATTCCATGTCCTGAGGTGGCATCCACCAATTGGTCAATTTTGGAGAGTGGAAAACTGTTTTTGGGACAAGCCTTGTTCAGGTTGGTGAAGTCCACACAAATCCTCCACTTCCCATTCTTCTTCTTCACAACAACCGTGTTTGATAACCACGTTGGGTAGTTTACCTCTCGAATGGCTCTGGCCTCCAGAAGTTTATCTACTTCCTCTTCTACTATCTCAACATGTGTTAATGTAGGCCTCATTGCTCACTGGATGACAGGTTTGGCCGACCTGTCCACATTCAGCCTGTGGCAAGTGACCTCAAGGTCAATGCCAGGCATCTTGTATGGTGTCCAGGAAAACACCTCAATGTTTGCTCTCAAGAACACATCTAATTCCTTTTCCTCTTCCTCAGCCAAGCTTGAGCCAAGAACGAAGAAGCTCTCTTTATCCCCTTGCTGGACTAAGATCTTCTTCAGGGCTTTCTCACTTTTCTCGGCTAGTTCCTTGTCGACGTCCTCAAGGACCTCCATGTCCTCATCTCCAATCTCTACTGTTTCTGCTTCTCGTATGTTGTAGGTGGATTTTATTGCCGCCATGGAGCAATTCTTTGCTTGCACCTAATCCCCTCTGATCTCTTTAATTCCATGTTTTGTTGGGAATCGCAACAGGTGGTGCAGTGTTAAGGGAACAGCCCCCATTGTATGCAGCCATGGCCTTCCTAGGATAACATTGTAAGGGGAAAGGGTGTCAATTATTGTGAACTCCATATTTACCTTTTTGGTGCCAGCTTGTACCTCCAAACTTATTGCTCCTAGGGGTCATGTTGGCATTCTATTGAACCCAACCATTGGACCATTGGACTGCTCCAGATCATCTTGCTGAAGGCCAAGCTCCTTGTAACATCTGACGTATATGATGTCACAAGAGCTGCCCTGGTCAATTAGAATGCGCTTTACCTGGCACTCTCCAATCTAGAGGGATATTACCAGGGCATCATTGTGCGGATGCTGTACCATCTCTAGGTCGTCTTCGGTGAATGACACCATTGGTCCCTGGCACTCATCTATCCTAGGTGTCTTCTATCGGACCTGATACATGTGTTGTAAGTGTTTCACCTTCAGAGTTTCCCCACGTATCTCGTTTTCATTGACCTTTGAGTGCATCACATTGATCACTCGAGATCCGCCTGTTTGCTGTTGTGGTGCTGGTGGAGGTGGTGCTGTCGATGCCTGAGGTAGTCTCGTTTGCTCTTCCCATGTCTTGGCCTCATCTACCAGGTCCCTTAAATGACCTTGTCTTACCAGGTCTTCCAAATGTGCCTTTAAGGCTCTGCACCCTTGAGTCAGATACCCATTCTCATTGTGGTAGGCACAACACTTTCCCAGACTTCTTCCCATAATTCACCAAGAATCTTCTCTGGTGCTCTATAATAGGACTGATTCCGAATTCTTTCTAAGACATTGTAAACCAGAATTCGAAATACGGTAGTGACTGCCTGTGCAGCCCTCAGTCCTGTCTCTTACTTATTGTATCCAGTATTACCTCGGCCTTGCTTCAGCGAGCTATTTCTCTTCTCTTGTTTCGACGCCTTTGTCCCTGGCGTGTTTTCCTCGGCTCTCGCATTCTTCTCGATCCTGGCCATGAGTTCCTCCATACTTTTTGGCAATGTCTTTGCCAGTGATTTTCAAAGCAGACATTCATTGTTCAGACCATTCTTAAAAGACACGACTGTTATCTCTTGGTTGCACCATGGTATTCAATTGAATACCTCATAATACCTCTTGGCATAAGCCCTGAGGCTTTCATCCTCGCCAATTTTCAAAGTCATCAGGGAGTCCACCCTCAACTGCTGTAGTTCATTTGTCACAAACCTGGCCACGAACATCTCAGCCAGGCCTTCCCAACTTTTCACAGTTCCTTTCGGCAACTTGTGAAACCAGTCTGATGCGATTTTCCCAAAGGACGAGGGGAACACCTTGCAGAGCAACAGCTTATTCCCAGTGTATAGTGTTATTGAGTTCAGGTACAAGCCGATGTGAAAGTTGGGGTCAAACTTACCGTCGTATATCTGGAATCTCGGCATGTTGAACCTTTTCGGGGCCTCAAATTTGTCCAATTCTACCGAGAACGGTGTTCTTGGCTTGACCAGAAAGGTTACCTCGGCATCTTGCCGCTTCCTCTGGAGGTAATCTCTTAAATCCTCCTTGGTCCGTCTAGGAGCTCGACTGTCAACGGATTTCAGCCTTTTTGGTGCGATACTTCCAGTGTCGTTATGAGTCCTCTTGGACCTCCCTCTATTAGTTGTGTCGAAACAGAGCTCCTTTCCTTGAACATGCCGATGTTCTTTGATGTGAGCTTCTTTGGTACGATGTGTCTTTCGAGACTCTCCTTTCATCGACTCTCCTCGCCCGACCTCCCGTGAAGGCCGGTGAGAATGTTTCTTGGTCCTGTTATGCTGAAGAACTGCAGGAACTGTTTTCTGTCTCCCTTTTTGGGCATCTTTCTTGGCTGCTGGAATCGACATATCTTGTAACGGAAACGGTGGCTGCATAACATTGTTCTGCATTATGAAATTGACCATCGATTACAGGTCCACCAATTTGTTCACCATTCCTTTCATCTCACCGTCCCTCTGCAAGCATCTATCTTTCCATACCTAGAGGTCGTCCTCGCTATAATACCCGCCTCAGTCTCTTTGGTACGTCTCCCTCCTGGCTGACGTCTTTCTCTCCAAGATTCTTATCCTGAGTTTCTTCGTTGCAGTTATCCTCCTCTTCGTTGGGGTCAATGTGTTTACCACTTTCAGTAGGGATGTCGTCCCCGATCTTCTCTTTCTCTCCGTCGTTGGCCATCTATTTTTCTTTCTTTTCCACAGACGGCGCCAAATTGTGTGTGTTGATTTCTGACCACACTACCAAACAAGTACTTAGTTGGAGAACACCAGCAGAATAGATTGTGCCCGAACGACCTGTCATAGAAAGATAAGACTCTAGCGGTGGTTCTTCTACCTGGGGGCACTCCGACGATCAAGTCAGTACTCAATTATCTCTCAAAGATAGAAAACAATGCTTTAACTCAATAGCCAGGAAACAAAAAACGTACCTTAGACCCACGAGGGTGCCTTACTTTTATAGCCAGCACTAACCTGATCCCTGTAGAAGCCTAGCTTCAATGGACTTTGGCTTAATGCCAATCCTAGACTCCTAGTTGGATAGAGATAAACTCCCTAAGAGCTTTATCCTTATCCATATTGAAGTCCTCCCTTATTCTAGGACTCTTGACCCTTAGCCGTTCATCTTGGATTCTGGTATCTCTGCAGATAGCCTCGGCCTAACCGAGATCACCTCGGTTTCATGACCAGGACACGTGGCATCTCGGCTGGCACTTCGGTGCCACCTTGGCCACGTGTTGTCATTCCCAAAAATACGCCCCCACATCAACATTTCTACTCCATTGACCAAAATCCATGTACACAATACTTCAAACTAAATTTAATAATTTGAAATCATATATATATATATTCAAGAATGCATCAGAGGCACTAGTTGATTTGATTTGGTGATCCATTATTCTAAATTTACTAGATAATGATCATTTCAAAATTTATTAATTACAATAGGGAATACAGAAAACAGTAGAGTGGACTGACTCAAAGACAGAAGGTTTATGAATTCTTGAAAAAATGCATGTTTAATTGATCAGTCTTACCCATCAACGAATCATACCATAAGTCATGTTGAAGTTTCTTAATTCATTGTAGATCAATTCTATCAATGATCTTTCAATTATGAAGCATGGATACTTTGAAAAACATGTCGCACCCGTACTGGGTAGTTACCCGTGTATGATACTTTTGCATATGTACCAGTTACATGAAACATGTACTCAAATTTTCTTCTTAATTTTTGGCGTACCCAGACGTACCTAGTATATACTCAAGCCGCACCGTACCTCAATTGAATAAAAACTTTCTTCTACTACAAAGGTAAAATTTCTTTGACTAGACCTCTTTTTTATTTTTCATTTTATGCTTAGCACGATTTTAAAATCAAGTTATGATTTGTAAGTTATTTAATATAATGACATTTAATTTTGGTTTATACCTTTAGTTTTTGCATTAAATGTTAATTATAGGTTGGATCCTAACAAATTAAACCATTTAATCAATTTTTACATTACTTTAAATTTAAAATAAATATTTTTTTACAAACGTACTAAGCCATACCTTATTTTTTTTAGATTTTATCGTATATCAACGTATCCGTATTGTACCAGTACTCATACCCGTATATATGCTTCATAGTCTTTCGATTTCAATTTTAATCTATTTGGGCATCAATAAAGAAGTTGATATTCGAGTTAACAATTTTAAAACAAAAAAACACATCCAGCCTTCCCCCAATGCAAGTTCTGTATTCCAAGCGAACATACTGATGATAACAAACGATCCACATAAAATGAATAAAACACCATAAAAGTTGTTTCTTCAAACCGTTTTCTAGTCACGACAGTGTGTCAATTAGGGTCAACTTAGCAACAAGTAAGGCATAAGCGCGAAAGGTAAGCAAAAAAGCAATGACAGTACATAGAGTGAGTTAAAAGTCAAATTGAGCACATTATCGAGAGAGTCCTCAGTCAGACAAGAAGGCAAAAGGCTAAAATCAATGACTATAACACATATATATATGCAACACACACAGGAGAGAGAAGAACCTGTAGAAGATTTGGAGCTGATCGATCGTGGAGGACATTCTGAACTTGCATGATCTTGTTGTTCATCTTCTTCAAAACCACACTATCAACACACTAATTTGGGAGCTTCTATTTACACACACCAAAGCCACTCTATACACACACTTAATGATATTTATTTTTATTACAATTTTATCCCTAAGTGAAATTAATATTTTAGACATCATACCCAATTCAAATAAACAAACGTCTCAATGCACATCCAAACTTCACATCCATCTGTTGAAGTTGTTGAAGCTCCAAGTTCGTAGCTACTACTTCTTCCATTGAAGCTATTGAAGCTGTTGAAGCTCTAAGTCCATTCGTAACTTTCCATTTCCATTAGTTTACACACTAACCTTATCCTCATTTATCATTGTTATGGAGAATTTGTCTTCTGAAAATTCAGATTTTCAGAAGCAAATAAATGTTTATGAGAAAGATAGCCAAAGCAATGTGAGTTTTGCAATGTAAAAGTCTTGTGTTTTTTTTTTTTTTTTCAGCGTTGTTCGGATAACCAGAGTCGAATTACATCATTTTGTTCGGAATTCTACTATCAAAATAATTATTTAATTTCGGAAGTTATTATCTGAAATAAGTTAAATTTTACAACATTCAAGTTCTGAAATTTTAAAATTAATTTGGACAACAACTTTCGAAAATTAGCATTTTATTCAACACTGTACTTCCGAATTAAGTAAAAAAAAATTTCCCATTTCATATTCCAAATTTGTAAATTGCATACTAAATTTACAGTTTCGAATTGCAAATTAATCTTTATAATGCCATTAAAAATTTGTAATGTTATACAAAACATGTAGGAATATGTGTCAACTCAAGGAAGTCAGGTTTGCGCGGATAGTGTGTTGGATTACACTACTCAATTCACAACTGAACAGGTTCACTCTACGAAATTATAATGATTATGTTTTGAATTGCTCAACAAATGTAAATGTTTGATAATATTTATTTGACTTTGTAGGTATTCAAAAGTAAGGATGAATTGCTCAACTGGGTACGTGAAGTTGGAAAGAGAAATGGTTTGGTCATTGTAATCAAAACATCAGACTATGGTGGAGGGAAAAAAAGACCCAGGATGTATCTTGCTTGTGAGAGGAGTGACTGACAAAAAAGTTAAAACATGATGGCAACAATACATCAAGAATAACCGGTACGAGGAAGTGTGGTTGTCCTTTTGATATGAGGGCTTACAGGTTTACTACACATGATGAATGGACATTGACCGTAGTATGCATATTGCATAACCATCCACCTGTAGAGCATCTTGAGGGACATTCATATGCGGAGAGGCTATCAAAGGATGAGAAAGTGTTGTTAATGGATATGTCAAAGAGCATGGTTCGGCCAAAAGAAATCCTAGTTACCTTGAAACAACGAGATGCCCTCAATGTAAGCACTCTTAAAATCATTTACAATGTACGCCATCGAAACAGGGTGGTACAAAGAGCTGGAAGATCACAGATGCAACACTTATTAGGTGAATTGGCCAAGTATAATTACATTGAACGCCATCGATGTGAAGAGTCCACCATGACTGTGACAGACTTGTTTTGGGCACATCTTACTAGTTCGGACTTATTTCGGTCTTTCCCATGTATATTAATTATGGATTGCACATATAAAACCAATAGATATCGTCTTCCTCTTCTTGAAATTATGGGAGTGACATCAACTGAAATGACTTTCTTTGTAGCTTTCGTATACTTACAGTATGAGAGGGCTGATAACTATGCGTGGGTGTTAGTTACATTGCGTGATGTCATAGATGGTTTTGTTTTGCCAGCGATTATTGTTACTGACAGAGAGCTAGCCTTGATGAATGCCATACAGAAGATATTCCCGAGTGGCAGACATTTATTATATCATTGGCATATTAGTAAGAATGTATTAACCAAATGCAAGAAAATGTTTGAGACACAGTAGAAATGGGAGAAGTTCAACCATGAGTGGAACTCTTTAGTGTATTCATCTTTTGAAATTCAATACAATGAGCGTCTTAAATCATTACTTAAGGAATTCAGTAGTTATCCTGAAGCAGTCAACTACGTCATGGATACTTGATTGGTTCCTTATAAGGAGAAATTTGTGGTGGCATGGATAGACATGTGTATGCATTGTGGCAATGTTACAACCAACCGGTAAGATTACTTTTGTTCAATATGTTATTAACAAGTGCCATGTACTTGATTTTAATTTGACTTACATTGAATTGAATATGGCTGAGAGTGCACATGCAAAACTTAAAAGACAATTGGGTTCATGTCAAGTCTCATTTCAGGCATCATTTGAGAAAATACACAGTCTGCTTGAGTTGCAACACACTGATATCAAGGCTTCATTTGAGAAAAGTCTAACTGTTGTGCAACATCAATTTAAACCTTCTCAGTTCAGGGAGCTACGAGGTAATGTGTCTATCTCTGCATTAGAGTATTTGCTTGTAGAGAGTAAGAGAGCCAATTCCATTGGTATTGATGCTAAAGCTTGTGGATGCGTCCTTCGCCACACCCATGGTTTACCTTGTGCCCATGAGATTGCTGACTACATTAGACAAGATCGTCTTATACCACTTGCTACCATACACTTATAGTGGAGGCAACTTCATATCTCCATATACAACAAAGAAGAGGAAATGGAGGTGACTTGTCATGCAGAAATAGAGTTGTTTGTGAAAAAGTTCAATGAAAGTGATAGAACCATACGGTTGGAGCTTTTGAAGAAGTTGAAAGAGATTGTATGTTCGGGAAGCACTTTTCTTGTTAAGTCAGAGGTGAAACCCAAAACACATCCTCGGGATCATAAGAAGATCAATGTTTTTACCCGTCGTGACCCGTGTGCATTTGAGTTGGTGCAATTTGGACATGATTCCTTCTCACCTAGGGACACTCAAATCATTACATTAGCTTTTACGCTGGAAACCAAGAAGAAGCGACCTCTTAACGGAAAGGAGAAGGTGAATGCAAAGGGGAAGGTGTACATTACTAGAACAGTGAAACCTGGTGCATATGTTGATGCTTTCCCTTCTGGGTTGAAACCATACATTAAGTTTGTCAAAGATGTAGCTGCAGATAGGAATTGTGGTTTCAGGGCTATAGCTGCTTCAATTGGTCATATAGAAGATGATTGGGCTCAAGTTAGGCGTGATCTTTTGGGTAAGCTGCACACACACAAAGAGGAATACATTACACTTTATGGGTCCTACGAAAGGTTTGAAGAATTGACAAGCATATTGTTATACTTTGAAGACAGTCCTGGCTACTCACATTGGATGACTATGCCAAACATGGGACATCTTGTTGCATTGTGCTACAATCTTGTGTTATACCACTTGTCATTATAGCAATGTCTCACATTTTTACCTCTTAGAACAGTGCCAGTACCTCAACTTGATAGACGTGAGATTGCCATTGGTTTTGTCAACGGAAATCATTTCGTCCAGGTATAACAAAAACTTATCAATTTGTGTATGTATAAGAAGTTATAGGTATGACCACTAACTCAATCGACATTTGGTGTAGGTCTTTTTGCAACCAGGCCATCCAGTTCCTCTTATAGCCACTAATTGGCGAAAATACCATCACCCTTACACTGTCGACTAGGATGATGCATATGTGCGCCGCATTTAGCATTTCAAGGACATTATTCATGATACTGTAGCTACTCGAGAGACATTTGATGTTGTTGATGTCGAATGACACATGTATGCATTTCACAATGTTACAATTATGGAAGAAATTAATGGATGTGTTTTTAATTTTAATGTGTTCTGTGGCATGGATTGAATGTTATCGACCATTGTTACCATTCCATTCTAATAACAAAATATCATTTACAAAATCATCGACCACTGTTACCATTCCATTATAATAATAAAATATCATTTTCAATGTCATCAACCATTGTTACCATTCCATTCTAATAAGAAAATATTAACCATTGTTACCATTACAGCAATGTCATCTTACAAAAAACACCACAAAAATTTTATCAACTAACAAATAACATGTCACGAATCAACTGTATGCCTACGACTAGGCCTACAACTGTATGTCAATGTCGAAAATGAAAAGCGACCTCCAGTACAACTAAGTCCAACAAAACTAGGTCTAGCTTCGTCAATGTGTTGACCTTCAAGGACATGCGCCATAGCCTCGATAGCCTAGTAAAGTCGATGAGGATGTCGAATCACGTCCTTATAACTAGCCTGAATGATAGGATGTGCAATCCTCAGTGCATGTTTAATACGCTGCATTTGAAAAGAATATCACATTTTAGGGAACATATCAGAAAAGAAAAAGTGAGTTACACATGCATAAAAGAGGATAATATATTATATGGACATGTTGGCTGAAATCCTGATGGTCATGGACATATGGTTCATCAATGTGCTCAACATTTAGGTGCATGATATTCTTATACCAATCCATGTAACCCGATACACATTCCCGAGGTTGACAAACTGGTGTGTTCCTCCGCTGCTCAGATAACAAGTGGTTATCCCAAGCCTCCAAGATCCTATCCAAGTATCCATACATGACTGTATATCGTGCAGATATGTTGCCTCGAGCACCACGAGTGGGAGCCAGTGGTGCATCTGGGATGGTTTGAACCCTACCAAACTGCCTCAGAACTCTATCTGGATGATAAGGTTCGACCACGTCTAAGCACTTCAAGCATCTATGGTAGAACGTAACCGGGTTACATGGATGCCCGTCTCTGCAACTGTGGTATGGATCCCAAATAACCTACAAACGCAAAGTGTTTTTGAATTAAAGTATATAAAGGGTAAGATAAATGGAAAGTGTTAAAATTATCTCAGGACGAGTAAACTTACATCAGTCGTTACCAAACTGTCAAGCTCCGCTCGAAAAAATTTCAAATTATCAATGGAGGAACCCGCCTCTCTCCTAGATGCCCAATGGTACACGTGTGGCATGTTTTCATTGTAACCTATGTTCTGGTGAGGTCGGAATACTCGGAAGTGTTCATAAATCTACGCCTCCAGAAGAGTCATATAGCCACCCATTTGCTTAACACCGAACCGGCTAGCATACCCCAACTGTCTATATAAAAATGCTAATGATGCAGCACCCCAGGCGTAAGTATGAATGGATCCCAAATCCATCAATAAGCCAAGGTAAACAACAAGAACCCTGCCACCACTCTTGTCACTAAAGAGCGTACATCCCAATAGAAACAACAAATAAACTCTAGCAGCGCATTGTATAGCCTCATTTGGGTCTAAATCTGTGACACCAGTAAATTGACTTCGTGACCACTCAAGCCTGACTGAATTCCCACCAGCAGTAGAAACCTCGTCATGTGTTACACGTTTAGTAATCCCCAAGCTAGAAACCAGTAGTGTAACGCCATGATGATCCGTTATATCTGGTACGCTGACTGATCTACCTACAATGGGAAGGCTAGGAATAGTGCCAGCATCATCCAAGGTCAAGGTCATCTCACCAACTGTCATATAAAATGTGTTCATCTCGAGTTACCATCTCTTAACAAAACTGGAGATTAGAAACTTGTTGATTTAATCGATAAGTGCAACGAGCTAACTGTGATAGCCCAGACTGCTCAATACTGGCTTTGAATATGGTGTTGTTGTCTATTGATAACCATGGCCATGCAAGGATCTTTGAAGAGTGATTATGACACTTTAGGGGCCCTCATTCCTATAACACAAATGATATCTCATTAGAAACTACCATACAAAAAAAAAAAAAAAAGAATCATATACAAATGAATTTCACTTCTACTCAGGAATGTTTACATTCCCGTGCCAAACAGCTGCAACAACATGACTATTGAAACTCCGCAGTATTGATGGATCAGTCGGTCTACCTAGAAAAGCATTAGTAAGGTCCTCTTCCTGGATAGTAGGAGAATCGGGTAAAAAGGCATCCTCCACGGCAATGTTAGGCATATCATCACCTTGAACTCATCTTTAGCTTCGGCTCCGACTTTGACTGGCACTAGGGATATCCTATGCTACTAAAACTGGATCATGACCTTGACCTCGACCCCGACCTCGTCTCGCCCACACCCTCATCCTCGTTCATGGTCAACATCTAATTCACGATATCGTCTATTTAAAGCAGTAGGTGGGACACGTTGTTGACATTCAGAATCCATATTATCTGAAAAAATTAATATGTTTAATGACTATACAATTGTAAAAAGAATATACAAAAGAAGAGGGGGGGAAAAACTGTTTGGAAGTTGAAAACCGAAAAAAGAAATTAATTTCGGAAGTTGAATGTTGTCCGAATTAAAAATATTCGGAAGTTGACTGTCGAAATAATGAACAAATTTCGGAAATCTACTGTTGAAATAAATGATTATTTTCGGATTTCTACTTCCGAACAACTTGTTTTCTTTTGGAAAGCCAGTTTCGAACAACTTGTTTACACTCGGTGGACGTTCGTTCATTTCGAAAATGGTAAAAACAAAACTCTACATTACAAATTAAATAGGAATGAGGATTAAAAAGTAAACTAACCTAAATATGAATGAGGATCGAAAATGTGTTGGAATTTAATGCTTCAATGGGATGTCTTGATGGATGCAGCTTTGGGGATGAAAGCTGTGAGAGAGGACTTGTGTAAGAGACGTGTGTAAGAGATGCAGCTTCAATGGGTGTATATTTGCACTGTTGGGAGAGCTGGGTTTGAAGGCCTGGGGTATGTGTGTGTGTGTATGAGGGTAGATGTGGAATGAAATGTGTGTGCAGTGAGTAAAATAATTAGGGATTAATTTTTTTGGTGTGTGTAGTGAGAAGGATGTGCAAAGAGTGAATATTGTGTGTGCAAATAGAAGCACCCCACTAATTTGATTTTTAGGGTTTGAGGGGTAGAGAGTTTTGTGATTTATATAAGTGTTATGCTATCAAATTTTTTATATAAGCGTGGGATTCACACATATAAACTTATGTGAATCTCACTTGAGAAATTTAATAAAAAATTTGATAAATTATATAGGATTCATAGTATTTTCTTTTATATAATGAAACATTGAAAGAGAAGATTCCCCAACTTTCCTCTTCATCAACAATAATTGATAGTTACCCCCTGTTGTGAGAGAAATGTCGAAGCCCCTCCCTAACATCAACGCCAACCACAGTGACTTACCCAACTTTGAAAATCTACTGAGAAGGAAGATCACCTAATCAAGAACACAAAGAAAATTAAAAGTAAATGCCTAGTCAATGCCCTTGATGAGAACTGGTGGTTTGGATGGATGTGCAATTTGTCAGCCGAACGCATTGCTTGGCGCTGCCCTTGGCTTAATCTCCCGGCAATGAGCTACAGCATGTCCCGGCAGGTCGGGATTCGACTGATCGGCTTGACTCACTGTGTGTTTTATTTCCCATTCCGCATTCTGCGCCAGTTCGGCCACGATCAGACTTGCCCACCAGAGGGGATAGAGTATCCGGCTACATTTCGATTCGGCAGTGCGAAGATGGAGAGTTAGAGAGCTTCTGGCCCCCGCCCCTACTTTCAGTTGCACTTTGTCTGATGAATGCTGGGATTGGCTCAACGAAGAAGCACAGGTTGGGCCTAGGTCGGCATCAGAGGCTTCAACTAGTTCTGGAAGGGGGCGCAGGGACACCTGACTTAACTATGCCCCAGATTTATTGCTTTACTAGCACTTTCAAGTTTTCTTTATGAATGTAATAAAAAGCAACTTCAATTGTATGCAAGAGCAAAAGAACTCTATTTTGAAATCAATGAAATTGAAGTTTGTGGTACTGAAAATTCTCCACTTTTGGTCCAAAAATGGTCTTAGTTGTGAAAAGATTAATTTGAACAAAGTCAACTTTTATTAAAACTTTTCAAAACTATTTTCGATATGGATCAGAACTGGACACACCTGAGATTCGTCACTGAAATGTACAACGCCGAATCCTAGCAACTGGAAAGTTGCCCCTAGTTTGAAAAGTGCCTCGGCAATTCATAGCAACGGAAAGTTGCCCCTAGTCTGGATGGTGCCGCAACACTTCATGGCAACGGAAAGTTGCCCCTAGTCTGAATAGCACTGTACCGGAGATCACGATAAATGCTGATGAATAGAGATAGCTGAGATGATCAAAATGGACAAAGTTGATCGGGGAAAAGATTGTGGCTGAACTTCAAGATGAAGTTGCCTACGTATCCCGAAGATGGGAATCAAGCCTTACGTAGTTCAGGCTTAGGTTCGCTCGGGTATTTTCACTCTCCTTTTGCGCTCTAACTTTTGCCAAGGCCGCCCTTTGCGGGTTTTCAACCTTGCGAGCTCAGTTTTTATAATTTCAAATTTTCTATGCTCTGAATTTTGCCTAGGTCGCCCTTTCGGGTTTTCGGCCTAGCTCTCAAGGGTAGTATTTCTTCAACTTGTCCATGTTGATCGGTTGGGAAAACTCCAAGCCATCTAGATCCATCAGGACCACAGCTCCACCTGACCAGATTGACTTGATAATGTAAGGACCAGTCCAATTGGGCCTGAACTTGCCCCTTGGGTCGTGAATGGGAGCTCGGTTGTCCTTGAGTACCAAATCTCCTTCTTTCAAGTTCCTGGACTTAACCTTCTTGTTAAAAGCCCGGGCGATTCTGCGTTGATAACCTTGGACGTGGTACAGTGCTTTCAACTTTCTTTCATCGAAAAGCATGAGTTCCTCAAATCTGTTTTGCTGCCAATCCCCTTCGGCTATCCGCACTCGCCAATACTAAACGACGGGACCTCAATCTCAATAGGCAGAACGGCCTCCATCCCATAGACCAATGAGTACGGAGTCGCCCCAGTAGAAGTTCTAATCGAAGTCCTGTAGCCCCACAGAGCAAATGGCAGCTTATCTGACCAATCCCGATAGGTTTCTACCATCTTCTGCAGTATGCGCTTGATGTTCTTGTTGGCGGCCTCAACTGCTCCGTTAGTTTGCGGCCGGTAAGTAGACGACTTATGAAAAGCCACATTGTATTTCTCCAACAAATCAATCACCTCCTTCTTGAAGTGGGAACCATTGTCTGAAACTATTTCATTTGGGACTCCGTAGCGACAGATGATGTTGTTTCTGATGAATTTTGCAACGTGTGAAGCTTTCAACACTGCATAAGATTAGGCCTCAACCCACTTTGTGAAATAATCTATCGCTACCAGGATGAACTCATGCCCATTCGACCCTTTCGGTGTAACAGCTCCGATTACATCAATTCCCCAGACAGAAAACGGCCATGGCGAAGTCATGTTGTATAGCTTTGACGGTGGGATGTTCATGCGATTTGCATGAATTTGATACTTATGGCATCGCCGGACGAAACCAATACAATCCTCCTCCATGGTGGACCAATAATAACCCTGTCTAAGGATCTTCCGTGCCAACATTACCCCATTCATGTGTGCACCACATTCACCCCCGTGGATGGCTTCCATCAGACGTTTGGACTCTTCAGCATCAACACACAGTTTATGCATTCCCAGATGACCTCGTTTATATAGTTTCCCCCCGTAGATGATGAACTGAGCTGACATTCTTCTGATTGCCCTCTTGTCTTTGGCATTTACCCCTGGCGGGTATGCTTCTTTCTCCAAGAAGTTCCAGATGTCGTAATACCAGGGGTGTTCTTCCTGAACTTCATCTATGGCTGCAATCGACGCATAGGCAGGTACAAATTTATGGTCGATGATGACTGGACGCATCCGGACTCCACACGGGATGTCTATCATAGATGATAGAGTTGCTAGCGAATCTGCGAACTTGTTGTTCTCTCTTAGTAGATGAGTAAAACTTAGCTTTTCAAACCGAGGAATCAACAAATCCAAGGTTTGGTGATACATCATCATATTTTCCTCTTTTACTTTCCAGTCTCCTTTAGCTTGAGACACAACAAGGTTCGAATCCTCGATGACATCCAAATTGCCTTGCCCCTAATTCCGTGGTCGCTTCCAAACCAAAGAATGCACGCCAGATTCGCTTCATTATTTGAGACTTTGAACCGAGTTTAAAGGCTAGAGGATCTGAGTTGCGGGTGCTATCACGCAACACTCCTATCCCATACCCATGCCGATTTGACGCCCGTCCAAAGTACATTGTCCAAGCTTCCTCGCCGATATGCGAATTGATTCATCCGGAATAGGTACTCAATCGCTTCATCCTCAACCGGGTGGTCGGCAAGGAACTCGCCATCGCTTCTTCCTTTTACTAACTTGCGTCACATATGTGAGATCAAATTCGAGAGCAACAAAGAACCAGCGGGCTAGCCTACCAGAAGTCTTGGTTTCTAAGAGAAATTTGATGGGATGAAGGTCGGAAACCAACATTACAGAGTGAGCTAAGAGGTAGTGCCGCAGCTTCCTGGTAGCCCATACCAGAGCTAAGCAAGCCTTTTCCAGCGGTGTATATCGGGTCTCATATTCTAGCATCTTCTTGCTCAAATAATAGATGGCTCTTTCCACCTTATCTTCTGATTCTTGTGCAAGCATGCAGCCCATCGTGGTCTCGATTCTCGATGATACAAAATCAACGGTTTCGGGTTCTGGTGGTGATAAACAATTGGGTTCTAGAATATTCTTTAACTGTTCAAATGCTTTTGACATCGGCCGTCCCATTGGAACTTCTTTCCTTTCTTCAGAGGCCAAAAAGTGGTTCACAAGTCAAGGTTAGTTTTGAAATAAACCGTCTTATGAATTGCACTTTACCCGTAAAGCCTCGACCTCCTTTTCAGGTCCTTGGTGGTGGCATTTCTAAGATGGCCTTGATTTTGGAAGGGTCGACCTCGATGCCCTTTATTGTGTCGAAACCGACATTTTTCATTGTAACACCAAACGTACATTTCTGAGGGTTTAGTCGCAACCGGAATTCCCTGATCCTTTGGAAAAACTTGTGCAAGGCGGTATAGTGGCCCTCTCTTTCTTTGGATTTGATAATCATGTCGTCCACATACACCTCAACCTCTTTGTGGATCATATCATGTAATATTGTGGTCGCGGCCCGTTGATAAGTAGCTCCAGCGTTCTTCAACCCAAACGGCATTACCGGTAGTGATATGTTCCCGGGGTGGTGAATCTGATCTTTTCTCTATCTTCTGGCGCCATCACTATCTGGTTGTACCCTGAGAAGCCATCCATGAATGAGAGCAATGCATGCCCTACTGTGAAGTCCACTAACTCATCGATGTGCGGTAGGGAAAAAGTCGCCTTTGGACTAGCTCTGTTCAAATCCTAAAGTCTACACACACGAATCCTGCCATCTTTCTTTGCACGGAACAATATTGGCCAACCAAGTCGAGATATTCAGATACGGCGGGAAGCTGCGTCAATTTGCTTGGTGACCTCTTCCTTAATCTTAAGAGCCCAATCCGAGCGGATCATACTGAAGCTTCGCAATTCGGGCCTCGGGGTCAAGGGGATCCGATCTTTGTACAATCTCAGGATCGATTCCAGGCATGTCTTCGTAGGACCACGCGAAAACATCTTTGAAATCTTTTAATAAAGCGACTAAGCGCTCGCGTTCCTCCGAAGACAACGTGGACCCAATCTGGACCAGCCGCGGGTCCTCCTCAGTACCAATGTTCACGGAAATGATTTCATCCATTAATGGCTTAACAAATCTCTCTTGCTCTTGCTCAATTAAACGTTGTAAAACCGGAGGAACTTCGTCCTCGTCGTTTTGATCAAAATTTTGAAAGTCTGAATTAATGCAATAAATTAGGGGCACAGAAAAGTACTCGGAAACCACAGGCAGTTCATTCTCATTAGGCACGTCCAAATCATCCAATTCATCGGTTACAACAGACTCAAATGAAAAGGAAAAAGACGACCTGGACAGGACTGTGGCATCCGGGTTGACACCCCCAGGAGTACCAGACTCAGACTCAGTCATTTGGAATCGATTCGACTCACGGGACTCGGTGGAATCGATTCCGCTCACTACTGACCGGTCTTTCTTTGGACAAAAATCCCTCCTCGTACTGCCAAGTGAGAGAGGGTGCGATTGATGCGTCCAAGATAGTTGCTGGTCGGCTCGCAGCCGTTTCATCCCCAATCATGGAAACCATGAAGTTATTCCTGCCAATCTTGGTCGATCGGAGGATCGAGAGGAGACATGCGTTGCTACCCCATTTCCAATTACGTGCTCTCGGGATCCACCGCCTTTATTCTCGCCAAACCTCGGTTGTTGGGTCTGCTCGCTTCTGGGCAACGTCATCCCCGAATAGTTGCAGGTCGAAAAAGATTTCGAAACCTGGTACGCGCTTCCTCTCCGCGTTGAACCATGGCTCTGGGAAGCCGCAAAATGGAAAGTCTTCCCCCTCCCGAACAAAGCGTCCGTTCAGGGTACCCTGGATGGGCCTGTGCATTAGATCAAAAGGCTACCCGGCCTGCTTCACTCTGGCTCTGCCGGCCATTTCCTTCCCTTTCCTTGCCCAATCTTCTTTGGTGGGCAGGTAACCCAGTCCAAAGGTATGTGGATTGTGTGGCACTTCGGCCAACGCTGCGACTCCTTTCCTGCCGCTTCTTCCCAATCCCATCCCGGGGATATGTTGTAGCTTGTTCATGAGGTAGATGGATTGAGCACTAACGTACACACCCTCATTCACAGCCATAATGTTTTGCACCACCCGGGCCTCAGCCAAAGTAAATCCTGATATGAACATGTCTTCCATGCCGTGTTCAATCTCCAAGACTGGCGTAGATATCTCCGGAGGGGGATGAATTGATGAATTCCCAAAAACAATGGCTACTCCCTTTCCATAGGGGTATTTCACCATTTGATGTAGAGTAGATGAGACGGCCTTCACCTGATGCAACCAGGGTCGCCCCAAAAGCATGTTAAAGGATGCAGGGACCTCCAAGACATGAAAATCTACCTCGTGTTGTCCAGGCCCAATCTTGGTTTGGATTTTTACTGTCCCCAGGACATCCCTACTTGTATTGTCGTAGGCTCTGATCACTTGGGTAGTCGGTGTGAAATCCGCAGGTTTTAACCCAATTGCATACGCCGTTCTGGCCGGGCAGACATTAATAGCGGACCCAGTATCAACAAGTACTACCGGAATCCATTTGTCCCTGCATTCTACAGAGATGTAGAGGGGTCTGTTATGATCCACGCCTTCAGGCGGCAGTTCCTTATCCGAAAAGGTCAATGCCGGGGAACCTCCTCCCGGAAAGACTAGCCCAACTAGTTGTTCTGGCGTAGTTTCGATAGAGAGTTTGGCTTTGTCCATAGCAGAGAGGACAGCCTGTCTGTGCACCCTTGAAGCCATAAGCAGTCCCCAGATGGAGATGTCTGCCTGTATTTTCTTCAGCTGTTTCAGTACAGCCTCTTCTTCAACTTGTTTCTCCCTCTGCTTCTCCGCTTCTTTATCTTTCCCCGATGCCTCAGGTTGATCAAGGTGTGGGGGCTTGAAATACCGCCCACTCCTAGTCATATGGTCTACCTCTTCGAGGTACCAGGTGCTGTCTGGTTGGCCATCTGCCCAGTCTTCGTCTGTGTGGGCGAGATACAAGTCGTCATCTTCCCACCACATTCCATTAGCATCTAGCAGGCACCTGTCTGGTTCCGGCCTGTTTGCGCTCTCAGCATTTTCCTCCCACATGCTCACGGCATGTTCAGTTTTTGTGCTCACAGCATTCTCAACCTCCTCATGGTTCTTTGCTTTTCGGATCCTCTCAGAATCCCATTTCTTTTCTTGTTCCTCCAGTGTCAATTGTTCAGTTTTCAAAATGTCTTGCTCCTGAGCGAAATTCTTCGTACCGGCGCTCTCCGGCAATTCAATCTGACCCTCGGCCCTTCCGGCCACAAATGGTACAATATCTGGCTGATCATCCAACCACCCGACGACTTCGACTTCGATTCGAACCAGCTTGATTGATGCATCCCGATTCTTGGTCGTTGAAAAAGCGGAGGTTGGCGAAGTCCTCTTCCATCGTTGTCAAATCATCCTCATCGATTCAAGTTTGTCCCCGGATCATACACACAATTGACCTCTTCCGCGGCCCCACACTCAAATTTTAGGATGGCTCATTGACAAGATATATCCACTTGGATCATAAGCTCGCCACTAAATTCTCGACCGCCTACCCCTGTGCTCAATTTTGCTCTCCTAAGCCCCGCCTGCTACATTTTCGGTGGTCACCACATTTGGCTCAGATTGGGTTGTGGAGGTGTCCATCATGCACAAGTCAGTGCTATCAGGAAGGATCACCTCCGGCTTGGGTAAGTGGAAGGGAGTAATGTAGACACTATGGTCGTAAGACACGTCCCCAGTTTGGATGAGATTGATTCTTTTGGGTGGATCTTGGTTATGTGCTGGGAGTGGGTTGGTTGTAACATTGGGTCGCTCGGGAGGCAGAATGATGTTTTTGTCAATGAGATCTTGAACCTCATGACGCAGCCTGTAACATTGGTCGGTATCATGACCATGCTGCTGGTGGTATTTGCAATATTTGGCTGGATTGTGGGAAGGGGGGAGTGGATTTGGAGGGGGCCTCGCCCAAGGGTTTCAGATGCCCTTTCGACTAGAACCCCGAGGACTTTGGACAAAGGCATATGTAGTGGGGAGAAGGTTCGTTGACCGGGTTGGTATCTTGAAGCTAGGCTATCGCTCCCGTGATGCATCGAAAAGGTGTGGCCGCGCCTTGGTTGAGGGGGGATTGGTGGTGACCATTCCGACCTCTGAAGTTCTTGCATTGGTAGAGCCGCTCGAACTGCATTGTTATTACGATTGAATGTTCTTCGGTCGTTCCGATCCCGATCGATCAATCCTTGCTTCATAGCATCCTCAATTTGCACCCCATATCATGTAAGTCCGAAGGTGGGGAAGGGAACTACAATCATCTTCGTGATAAGCCTTGGTTGAGATTGCGCACAATCATCCGGATTTGATCTTTATCGCTTGGCCTCAAGGTCATCATCGATGCCTTGGCTCTCCACCGAGTGACAAAATCGAGAAAGTCTCTTCTGTTCTCGCTTGTTGTCTCGAGATCACGTGTTGTAATCTCGATCCGAGTGTTATATGAATATTGTGCAACGAAGGCCTCGCCATCTCATCCCGCCTCTTAACATCATTATCCAACTTTGCATACGGTTGGCCCATGTGGTTCGGCCAAACAAAGGAGAGTTTCAGAGTCTGTTAGGCCCATTGGCCGCAAGATGTCCGAAAGTACCAGAGATGAACCATGGGGTCCCCGGATCCATCAAAGCGATCGATCTGGGGCATCTTAAATCTGTCCGGTAATGTCACGGCCACGTCAGTGTAGCCGTCTTCAATGTCTGGGATGGCCTTCACCCCCTGTGATTTCTTGAAGAGCTTTTCCAATTTGCTCAATTTCAGAGCTGTCTGGTCTACCTCGAACTCAAATGGAGAGTCCGGGTGGTTGGGTGTAATATTTTTGGACAGTTGCGGCAGAAGCGGGGGCGGAGCCAGCCCCGTTGGAAGACTCATGTCCTCTTAAGTGTTTTGGAAGTTTGGCGGAGCGTTCGGATTCGGGAGGGTGTTCAGGTGTTAGGTATTCAAAGATTTGGAGGGGCATTCTGGCCAGCAGGTATCTGTTCAGGTAGTGGAGCCCCTGGCGGAGGAGGAACCTGATGCACCCCTAGTGGAGGAGGGACTGGTGAAGCAGATGCGATTCTCATTGTAACTCGGTGATCACCAGATCGCTTGGGCCATGACAGCCGCTTGTTTAGAAAATTCACCGGCGGATAGCATCATCTTGCATTTGTTTCATGCTCTCATTCATCCGGGCATCATCGCCTCCATTGTTGGATTCTGTTGTTCCATCTCAATAACCGCAAGTGTATCTCTATAGCGTAAACAGAATCTCAACCCGATCGCTCGACACTAGAGTAGACCATTGTTCGTGATCCGTGCTCTGACACACTATGCCTTCTCGGCCTTCTTCTGGTGACTGGGGGTAAAGAGTGGAACACTGGATGTCCGTCAACTAGATCCTCGGATCGGTTGAGTTGGCGACCTCGTGTCCAAATTGCTTGGGGAGTATCGACTGGCTCGGAAGCAATCGTGCTACAAACTGCCCCTAGAAAAAAAGATAATAAAGCAAAAAGGAAATAAATGACCAGAAAAACGGGCAGCATAACAGCTTAATTTAAATACTCAACACACAGTCGGGCATACAACACGCAGTTGGATAAGCTGGAAATACACTGTCCTCAACCACTGATCACTGTTCCTGTATCACTGTTTCCCTAAACTGAATCTGATATCCGCAGACAACTGATTCTCAGACACTGAATGATGCCCACAGGCCTGATGCCCAAACTCAACTGATACATGCATTCCTTGTAGAGACGCACTCTAACAAGCACATAGCAGATAAGTGAGAGCCAAAAACACCCCTATGTTGGGGTAGGGTTTCCCTGTCCTATTTCGGCAGGAACTAGGGGTTCACTACGCACGCAGCGGCTTCAAAAAACCTATAAACGGGTAAGCAACCTGTCCTAGTTTGGAATGGTCACTATGGGTTCGAATATGCACTAGGTCGAATGGTCAAAAAGGGTGCCCCGGTAAAACCGGGGTTTGTGTTCCCATGCTGTCAGAGCCCAGAGCCGATCAGCCTTACGAACATGCCTTGACAAGACAAGCCTCCGGCAAATCGTTCGGGAATGGCATATGGCAAACACGGTGTCCTAGGCGCACCAATGTAAATGCAATGCAAAGAAACACACAAATGTAGTCAAAACCAGATATCATGAGTTCGAGTCAAGTTCTCTAACTCCCTAGCAGAGTCGCCAGAAACTGTAACAAGCCCGCGAGGGACCTCGTTACAGTTCGGACTCGATTTTGTCGCGGTTCCAAATCTTGAACCAAAGAGTCCAAATCCGGCAAATCGTTTTTGAGAAAAACAGATTTTTTGAAAGAAGTGCCAAACATGGACTGCTTTGCGGATATGAGTCGCCACCTAAATATTTTTAAATGGGAAATTTAGGAAACCCTAACTCGGTGCCAAAGGCCACGTGTCCGTCATCACCAAAGTTGGCTCGGGAACTTGGGTACGATTGGGGAAGGTCACATCGTGAGCACTTCGCCTTGGTCAAAGACCGCCTCTACTAACCATGATATCTGTTTTTGAAAACTTTGTGCGTTCTTATTCGGTTATTAGCCTAGGTTACTATGTGATCGCCTGACATACAAGTATAATTGAATACTTTGAATTGGAACAAAACACTTCATGTTTGTTTGTTTGAAAATGGTTTGATGGTGCTACTCGCAAGTAGGCTAAGACGCGGATTTGCCACCCTCGGGTGGGCTTAGAAAACAATGGTTTTGCCACTATCTAGTGGGCTTAAAACAAGCATTTGATGAATTATTCCAATTCAGATAACTCAACCTCCACCCACAGGCATTCAAGGCAGTTATATCACATAAGCATTTAGCCTCATGGTAAGCATGCGATTATGGCAACACTCACACGCATGCAAGTATGCTAAAGCATAAAAACTTACCGAGTACTCCAAGCCAAAACAGAAGTTGATTAGAAATCATGCATGATCCTAAGTATACTGAAATGCCTAATGCAACACATGCAAAGATGCAAATATAGCAGGCTCGGCTATTCTAAACATGACATATGAAATGCTACAATTAACACGTATTCAATTTGGAATTGAAATACAAATGCAGTTTGTATGATGCGCCGAGCCCGGTGCGTGCAAAACAGATGAATGATGCAAACATGCTGTCATACTGTATGCTAATTGAAACATGCCCTATATCTAACCATCGTAAGCGGGTAAATAAAAGGGAAGAAAGAAGTGGGGGTTGGAAGACATACATCACACTCACCCACACTTATTACAATTTTGCCCTCGCGCAGAGGGTCCGAATAAATAATAATACAGTCCGAAATGAAAGAATAATACAGTCCGAAATAAATATACAGATTCCTAACTAATTAACAAATTAAGTAAGAAAAACTGTAAACTGGCGCGCAGGCCAGGAGGCTGCCTCGATTCTGATGAATGATGCATGTTGGGCTGTCTTGGCGCTGAAATCCACTGGGATGCCCCAATTAGCCTCTGTTTGAAGTGTTTCTCGAAATGCGTGCCAGACTCCGAAAAGTTGCTCATTCTTCATTTTCTTAGCAGAGAAGGGGCATAGCAATGTATTTCACAAATATATGCATGCCTCGATCCTCGTGCCACCAATCACGCATATCGATGCATGATGGCCAAGGAGTCGGATTGCATAACTCAATATAGGATGAATGCATATGAATGCTACAACAAAACCTAACTCCATCATGGGTAATCCGGAATGTCGGTGACTTGGGAATTGAGACCCGTTCCGTCACTTGGAGTACGAAACGCGTCTCGTTTCCCGTGCCCGGGCTAACTCTTATCCCGAACGTAATGCAATATGCATGGTATGCATGAAATGCAGCTAACATGTGATATAGCATGCACAATTCTATGAAAGTGAGATGCCTCAAAATGCGTGCCCGAGAAATGCATGAATGCAATCTAAGATACAACCTAGTATGCACAATGCGGATGAAAATGAAGATGCCTCGAAATGCGTGCACACGGGCACACAAATCGAGGAAATGTATGAATGCAATGCAAATAGGCATGAATGCGATCTAATATATAATTTAGCATGCACAATGCTATGAAAATGAGATACCTCGAAATGCGTGCACACAGGCACGCAAACCGAGGAAATGCATGAATGCAATCTAAGATACAACCTAGTATGCACTATGCTGATGAAAATGAGATGCCTCGAAATACGTGCACACAGGCACGCGAATCAAGGTGATGACATAAAAACATGAAATGACATGAAATATGATATACAATGAGACTAAAATGAAATGCCTCGAAATCGTGCTCAGTAGCAAAGCGAGAAAAATGGCATACGAAATGCGATGAGACTACGATGAGATATGCGATGCAAGATGGGCTTATACTAATATGGGAGAGCCTCAGCTGCACCCACATAAGAGGCCATCGGATGAGACTGAGGTGCCTCGAGACGCGTGCACACGGGCACGCAAACCGAGGCAATATTATAAAGGCATGAAAATGCAAGTTGGGCTTACACTAACATGAGAGGGCCTCAGCCAAACTCACATAAGATGCCGTCGGATAAAAAAGAAGTGCCTCGAAACGCGTGCACACGGGCACGCAAACCGAGGCGGTGGCATACGCAATGCAAATGATATGGAAAATGCAAATTGGGCTTACACTAATGTGAGAGAGCCTTAGCCGTACTCACATAAGCTGCCGGAATGATAAAAATGAGGTGCCTCGAAATGCGTGCCCGTGGGCACGCAAACCGAGGCATGGCCCTGAGGCACAAAAATGGCATGCAAACAAGACGTGGCATATGGCATACGAAAAATGAAAATTTCAGCAGCTAAAATGATGCATAAATAGTCCCCGAATTATGACAAAATTACACCCAATGCCCGAAATGCGATGTTATGCACCCGAAAAGGCCTACAGCTATGCTAAACATGCATAATATGGACACGACATGTAAAACAGTAGCAAGGCAGCCCCTAAACTAGCATTTTTTCAGTATAAAGCAAGACCAAACAATGATCACAAGTATGGCAAAAATAGCTTGCAAAAATGGGGAAAAAGAGGGGAATTACAAAGCAAGTAGTATATACAATGCTCGAACTGAAAAACACAGTTCTACAACTTCAAATAGGGGCCAAAAATATGCACGTTTACAAGAGATGACATCCCCCGAAACAGTATGTAGATATGCTAAACATAGCAGGCAAAATAATGTGCCAAAAGGGGCATATAAGAGGAAATGCTCCAATGTTGAAGAGGGGCTCAAAATAAGCACAATATCAGTTCATGAAATGCTCCAATTCAGACCACACACAGGTCAAATATTCCATGCAAAATAATGGCATATAAGAGGATATTGAAGGAAGTGTAAGATAGAGGGCTCAAACAGGGTTGAGCCCTTAAACAATCATCAAGAATAGCTCAAAAGAGGACCACTTTCAGTAGTGGTCAGAGCTCAAAACAGTGAGCAAATAGGGTATAAAATTGAAGCAAAATTAAGCTAAAAAAGGGGAATTTGAGACTTACCCTTGAAGACTACACTTTTGCTTCCTCTTGCCTTGATGAAAGTTGCTTCTAAGCCTCTGAGAAACCCCTCCTTGCTGCTGGAAATGGACTGGTGATGGTGAGGCTTGGGGTTGATGAAGGAATGGGCTAGGGACTTGAAGGTTTTTTAGGGTTTTGGAGATGAAGATGGAGGCTATGGGAGATGAAGCCTTGAGAAGAAATTGTCCAACCCCAACAAAGAAGGAGGCCTGCCCCTTTAATAGGCAAGAAAGGGTGTAAAAGGGAAGAGAAATGGAGGCAAGCTTTCCCTCCCAAAATATCCCCCGAAGGGCTGGGATATTTTGAAAAATATCCGGACAGCTGTAAAGGGTGGAAGCGAAAAGTGGCCGGCCAGTAACTTTGGAAGGTGGCGGCCACCCCAACTGTCGAGCCACTCACTCACTGGCCGCCATGGCCCAAAAATGAAGTCAAAAAATTCTGGCCGACCACCAGTGTTTAGGGTCCTCCCAAGTGTGTAGAACAAGGCCCCAAGGTTGGAATTTTACAACTCTGAAACAGGAGTCACAACATAGAGCTTGAAGGAGAGGCTCAAAACTGAAAATCACAATTACTGGCCGACCAGTACTTTTTAGGGTCCTCTCATGTGTGTAGAACAGGGATCCAAGGTTGGAATTTGGCAACATTGAAACAGGATTCACAACATTGCATTTGAAGGAGAGGCTCAAAACTGAAAATCACAATTACTGGCCGACTAGTACTTTTTGGTGTCCTCCCATGTGCCCTCATCACAGATATGTAGTCCCGGCTCGAAGAAAATATCCCCAGGGTGTTCAACATTGGCCCGGAAGTGAGCAAAACGGGCGCCGGAGGAGCGAAATTAGTTTTCTGGAACAATTGCTGGCCTTCCACCCTCTAGTGATCTTCTTGATGCTAAAACAGAGGTACCTGCCAAAATTGAACAAAAACCGATACAAAATGAAAGTTCGGGGTCAAAACCGGGCGATTCAGGGTCCCGAAAATAGGCTGCGAGCACCGGAAGTGGCGTACGGCCGCGAAGTGGGTACCTACGACCCCAGTGTCCCTCGGTATGATAAAACAGAGGCACTTGCCAAAAACCGGAGAAATCGGAGATGGTTGAGCGGTCCCGAACCGAGGCACACGGCCTGACGGCTCCGAAAATCGGGAACCGGGCTCCGAAATGGGCAAAATGGCCTACGGCCACGAAAAGTAGCGCACGGCCACCGAGAGATAGTCTACAGGACCACTCCCTTCCCTCAGGAAAGAAAACGGAGAAAACCGAGTCTGGTTCGCAAACCAAGGCAAGGCACAGAAGAGAGTTCGGAAGTCCGAAGGCAGGGCGCACGGCCGCGACTCTGAGACTTCTGAACGAGCACAATCATGCAACATCACCGAGCGCTCAATCAGTGACGTCTGAGTCTTAAGGTTGGTCAAAAATGGGGTGTCTACAGCAACACTCACCGAACCAAACATTGGAGGTTACATTTTTTATGACAGAGTTGAAATCCTCTCGTCTGATGAGGAGGATGAGCAGCAAAAAGATCAGAGGGGTAACTCCGCAACCACTCAGTCCATATGGGTTTCCCCAAGATCTCACTGCCAAAAAAACTACTAGAAAAAATTAGGAAACACAGGGAGAGTACTCTCATCATCAAGCTTCTGGGGAAGAACATTGGTTACAAAATGCTCTGTACTAGAGTGAGAAACATTTGGGGTCTTCAAGGCGAGTTCAATGCCATTGATCTGGGCAACAACTACTTCCTCTTTAAATTCTCTGAAAAGGATGATTACACCAATGTGTACACAGGGGGCCCATGGGTTATCATGGACCATTATCTCACGGTGAGACGCTAGGAACCAAACTTCAAGTCATCGGAAGCACTCGAAACCAAAACCGCTATTTGGGTTCAGTTTCCAGAGCTTCTAATTAAGTATTACCAGGATAAAGTTTTATTTGCTATTGCCAAAATCTCTTGGTAAACCCCTCAAAATTGACTGGACAACAGCAATGGACACCAGGGGAAAATTTGCTAGAATCTGCATTGAAATGGATCTTACCAAACCGCTCAAACCCAAATTTATTCTAAAAGGTAAATATTACAATATAAAATATGAATCATTGCACTCATTTTGCTTTATGTGTAGCAAGGTTGATTGTAATAACCCTCACCACTAATTACTGGTTAACCACTGATTACTGCTAAACTGACACTGATTATGATAAGTAATTGAATCGACTGAAATACTGAATTGACTGATTGAATGTACTAGTTTAAATGCATTTCTATTTGTTTGACTGTTAAATTATCTGTCAATGTTTTATGCTTTAAACTACAAATTGAAGGCCATGTCAGCGGCCGAATCCAAAATTAATCGATGTTTTATGATCATTAGAATTTATGTGATTTTATGGTATTTAATTAAAATGTGATTTGGTATGATTAAATTAGATTAAGTAATGCTAATTGTAAGAGTTGGCCTTATTTACCAAACTACCACTCTATGGGCCACTACCTAAGACTATATTGAAGCCTTATTACACTCAAACAAGACATTTCATCAGCCATTTCTTGAACCATAGCCGACTAAGAGACAGAGAGAGTGACAGAATTGAGTTGTTCTTGAGAGTTTAACTTGGAGACTTGAAGAAGTTGTAGAAGATTTGCAAATTGAACTTCTAGACTTGTGATTGAGGAACCTAGTTAAGGACTTTATCCTTTTAATTGTGAATTAAGTTAGTTCTTGCATGGTTCTTGAAGGATTAGAGTTTTAAAGTTAAGAATTGGTTCAAGATTGTTGAATTGAAGCTTAATCCATGCATGCATGCTCTTATATTGAAGTTTTGGAGTTGTTCATCATGAAATTGCTTTATGCATGTCCATCTTTTGACCATAGTTCATGAATTCACCATGTTATAGAAAGAATTGGCTCATTTGTTCATGTTTTGAAAGCTTGAGGTTGATTAAATTCATGCATGTTATGTTTTACATCACGTTCATGAAAGTTAGGTTGGAATTGTGTTTAATTGAACTACTTTTGGGCTTTGATTTTACAAATTAAGCTTTGAAACATGTTATATTGTGAGTTTTGAAGTGTTTTCCAGAAAATTAGCCCAAAAGGATCGAATTTGATGCATTGAAACTTAGTTTTGAGCTTGAGGTTCAAATCTGGAATTTCCAGAATTTGGACTCACGCTCGAGCGGGGAAAGTGACGCTCGAGCGTGAAATTCGTGTTCTCAAAGACTTTGCATTGTTTTGATCCGCCGAGTGAAATGCACGCCGGCGGGACTTGTGTCACACGCTCGAGCGGGTGTCAAGCGCCATCGAATCTAATTTTCACATCCAAGATTTTTGCCATGTTTTGCAATCCGCTCGGCGTGAAAGTGATGCTCGGCGGGAACCTTTATGCAGATGTCCGCCGAAAGGGAAAGCCACGCCGAAAGGACCCTATTTTTCTAAAAATTCTAAAAATGTTTTTAAAGTGCATCTTTGCATCCTCATTGCATTCTAGGCATTCTTAGGCCTAGTTTAAAGCATCTTAATGAGGATATAGATGTAGAACCACACCAAGTCAAGTTAGGGATTAAGTTATTATTTTTCCCAACAGTGTAGCTTAGTGTGTGTTCATCCTGTAACTGTGTAGGGTTGGCACCCGGAGACGCGCTCTAGCTTATCTCAGAGCCCGAACTCGCGTGAGTAACAACCGTAAAGATATGTTCAAATATGAATATCTTGAATGGTTAAACTGCATCGCTTCGAATTGATCTCGTTAATCGAATGAATGTATGTTACGTACTGAAGCGTATTGTGGCATCCATAGCAACTCATCTTTATCTTTATCAAGTATAGAGATTTACATTAGTTCCTATCTTGGAACTTACATTTCATCGTTATGATGGCCATCATTGATCGCTCGGTCTTTCAAGACCCTCATTTCTTATCTTGATCGCTCGCTAATGAATGTACCACATATGACTGTCATGACTGAATGACTGATATACTGAATCAATTGACTATTTTCAATACTGAAAGGACATTCATTCTTAGCCTCTTTACGCATTATGTTATTCACTGGGCTTTAGTTCACTGTTTATAAATATATATGTAGGTGTCCGTGCACCGCACTGCAGCTAGGAGCGTGGGTTAGACTCCCTTTTGTCAAAGCCAACCACTGTGCCTCACTGTGGGGTTTTGAGCCCGTTCAAACTACGGCTTTGGGGTGTTTTAGTTTCCCCCATCTGTCTCTGTATCTGTTTTGTAATACTGCATCGACTGATAGCACTGTACTGTACTGTCTTAATAGGGATTAAGTCTCTGACTTGGATGATTGTAAATACTGTACATCTGCTTTTGGTAATCGATAGTATATATGTTATGAAAAGTCTTTTGTATCTGATTATCCGCTCATTGGACATTGTTTAATTCGCTTTTGGCTTTCGTCATGCCCTATACTGTAATACTATTTTATCATAAGCGTGCCTTCGATAATCACAGACATCGTCGATTCTGATTGCTAAACCCATAGGGGCGGGTTTGGGTCGTGACAGAGTGGTATCAGAGCGCTACTTAACCATGAGTTATACCGCACACACGTGTCCAAATGAGCTATAGGGTGTCCTAGGAAAGCAATTAGGGCATCACATGAGCATGAAAAGTGTGTGTGGATATGACATGAATATGTGTTAATGTGTTTAAACATATAACTGCTTATGTTTATAATGGCTATAACTGCTTATAGTGAAATAGACAACGCAAGAAATGTTGATGAATCTGAATCCTCTGAGGCAAGAATGGCAAGGCTGGAGAGAATGGTGGAACTATTAACTGAAAGACTAGGGCAACAACAGAACCAACAGCCCCCACCTCCTCCAGTACAGCCAGAGCCACCTGTTAATGATGATATAATAGCTCTGACACAGAAGTTTAGCAAGATGAAACCGCCATCCTTTTAGGGAGGCCTTGAACCCTTGAAAGCTGAAGCATGGGTTCTTGAGACAGAAAAATTGTTCGAAGTGTTTTCGTGCTCTGAAGCACATAAAGTGTTGCTAGCTACCTTCACCTTACAAGAAGAAGCTAGAAGGTGGTGGATGCTAGTTCGTGACACCAACACCGTTGTGACTTGGGCCCAATTCAAAGGAGCCTTCTTCGAAAAGTATTTGCCTCAGTGTGTCAGGGACAGGAAAGTGACTGAGTTTGAACAGCTAAAACAAGGCACCATGTCGGTAGCTGAGTATGAATCGAAATTTACTGAACTTGCCAGATATGCATCACACATGGTAGACACTAACTATAAGAAGGCCAAGAAATTCGAAGGTGGCCTTAATGTCGAAATACTTGACAGAATTAATGTGTTGAAATTGCACAAGTACGTGGATGTTCTTGACCGGGCCATTATAGCTGAATCAAATATTGAAGCACTGAAACAAACTGAAACACCAGCGTCTAAATGGCGTGGTAAGAGACGAGGCCTTAAATTCAAGAAGGCAGGAACAATCCGTTGAACAAATAGCAGAATACAGGGTCAACGACTAGTTCTAGTCAAGGAAACCGCTCTATTCCGCCCTGCTCCGAATGTGGTAAGAATCATAAGGGAGTTTGTTATAAAATCTCTGGTGCTTGTTACAGGTGTGGAAAAGTGGGCCATATGGTCAAAGATTGCCCTTCCACTCCTCAGGGCAATAGTAAAGCTGCACTGAGCGCAGCAGCATCAACTGCCCCACCAAAACCCAACCCTAAAGTGACTGGAAAAGAGCCTATGAGGCAGGGCCAAGTGTTCGCACTGGTACCGAGAGATGTGCAGAATACCGAGACCGTTGTGTTAGGTATTCTCTCAATTTGTACTCAAAATGCATATGTTCTGATTGATTCGGGGTCTACACATTCATATGTATCGCATGCGTTTTCGCGAAAATTGAATAGACCACTAGAACCTATGAATTATCTATTAGCGGTATCTTCACCTATTGGGGGATCTGTGACTTGTGCTTATATGTACCCTGCATGTGAAATTATTGTTGGGGATATGCATCTGTATATTGATTTACTGCATCTGAACATTGATCATTTTGACGTGATATTGGGAATGGACTGGTTAGCAAAATATCATGCTACTATAGACTATGTGACAAAACAAGTTGTTTTCCGTCCACCTAGCCTACCCGAATTTGTGTTTAACGGAAGTAGAGTGGTATCTCCCCCATATTTGATTTCATCTATGAAAGCATACAAACTGATTAGGAAGGGGTGTAAAGGGTATTTCTGTTCTGTATTGACTGTATCTATTGATGTTAACGCTAATGTGAACAGTATTCCTATAGTCAGAGAATTCCCAAATGTTTTTCCAGATGATCTGCTAGGGGATTTGATTGATAGGGAGATTGAGTTCACCGTTGATGTGATTCCGGGTACACAGCCAGTATCTAAAGCTCCTTACCGAATGGCTCCGACTGAATTGAAAGAACTGAAAGTGCAACTGCAAGAACTGTTAGATAAGAAGTTCATCAGGCCTAGTACTTCGCCATGGGGCGCACCTGTCTTGTTTGTGAAAAAGAAAGACGGCTCACTGAGACTTTGTATTGACTACCGTGAATTGAACAAGGTAACTGTGAAAAATAAATATCCATTACCGCGTATTGATGACTTATTTGATTAGTTACAAGGCGCTCAAGTATTCTCTAAGATTGATCTCAGATCCAGATATCATCAGCTGAAAGTTAAACCAGAGGACATTGATAAAACTGCTTTTCAAACGAGGTATGGACATTACGAATTTTTAGTTATGCCTTTTGCAGTTACCAATGCACCTGCTGCATTTATGGACCTCATGAACAGGATTTTTAAGCCATTCCTCGATGACTTTATTGTTGTATTTATAGATGACATTTTGATTTATTCCAAGACTAGAGAAGAACATGAACATCATCTGAGACTTGCCTTACAGACCCTAAGAGAATAGAAACTTTATGCTAAACTGACTAAATGTGAATTCTGGCTTAATCATGTTATGTTTTTGGGACATGTTATTAGTAGGGATGGAATTTCAGTTAATCCACAGAAAGTTGACGCAATAGTGAATTGGCCTAGACCAACAAATGTTACAGAAGTCCGAAGCTTTTTGGGGTTAGTCGGGTATTACAGAAGATTTGTCAAAGACTTCTCCAAAATTGCCTTACCACTGACACAGTTGACTCAGAAGGGGATATCATTTGACTGGACTAACCAAAGAGAATCAGCATTCTAAGAGTTGAAAACTCGACTTGTGACTGCACCGGTTCTTACCCTACCCTCGGGTACGAATGGTTTTACCATTTTTAGTGATGCTTCTCATAAGGGTTTGGGATGTGTTTTAATGCAGAATTGGAGAGTTATTGCCTATGCTTCCCAACAACTGAGACCGCATTAAAAGAACTACTCGACCCATGATTTAGAACTTCTTTGCGATAGTGTTTGCACTGAAAATTTGGCGTCACTACCTTTATGGGGCGATGTGTGAAGCATATACTGACCACATGAGCTTGAAATACTTTTTCACACAGAAAGAACTAAACATGAGGCAGCGGAGGTGGTTAGAATTGATTAAGGACTATGACTTATAGATTTTGTATCACCCAAGGAAAGCTAACACCGTTGCTGATACACTGAGTCGAAAATCGATTGGAAAATTAGGCTTACTCACGGACAGAAAAGAGTTGCTTTGTGACCTTGAGAAATCTGAAATTGAGATTGTTTTGCGAGAACAAGGTGGAACAATAAATGCTATTTCGCTCAATGGCGATTGAAGAAATTAAAGAAAAATGACAGGATGACTTCTTGAAGAAGATCATCGAAGAACGAGAATCCAAACCAAGGCCGGATTTCAAATTTGAGAATAACGTGTTGAAATTTCAGGGAAGATTGTGTGTATCGAATGATTCTGAGCTGAAAAGAAAAGTTCTGCAAGAGGGCCACAATTCGAAACTGTCCATCCATCCAGGAAATACGAAAATGTATCAAGACTTGAAATTGAATTTCTGGTGGCCGGGAATGAAAAAAGAAATTGCTGACTTTGTGTCGAAATGTCTTCATTGCCAACCAGTTAAAGCCGAACATCAATGACCCGCAGGTTTACTGCAACCCTTACCAATACCGGAGTGGAAATGGGAACATATCACCATGGATTTTATTGTTGGTTTACCTCGCTTCAGTAAAGGTGTGGACTCAATTTGGGTTATTGTTGATAGACTGACTAAATCTGCTTACTTTTTACCTGTCAAAACAATTTATAATGTGGACAAATTTGTTGTAATCTATATTGATGAGATTGTTAGATTGCATGGAGTGCCTGTGTCCAATGTTTCTGATAGGGACTCGAAGTTTATGTCGAGATTTTGGCAAAGCCTACAGACAGCATTGGGTACTGAACTAAGACTAAGTAATGCCTACCATCCTCAGACAGATGGTCAGTCAGAAAGAACCATCCAGACTCTGGAGAATTTACTGTGAATGTGTGTTCTTGATTTCCAAGGAAATTGAGAGAGCCACTTACCTTTAGCTGAGTTTGCTTACAACAACAGCTTCCACTCGAGTATTGGTATGGCGCATTTCAAGGCATTGTATGGCAGAAAATGTCGATCTCCGATTTGCTGGGCAGAAGTTGGAGATGGGCCTTTGCTTGGGCCCGAGATTGTGTATGAAACTACAGAAAAAGTGAAATTGATTCAACAGAGATTGAAAACCGCACAGAGCCGACAGAAAAAGTTATGCGAATGTCAGAAGGCGAGACAGAGAATATGAAGTAGGTGATCACGTTTTTGTGAAAGTGACGCCGATGAAAGCGCAGACCCATTTTGGGATTAAAGGCAAGCTAGCGCCGAGATATGTCGGACCGTATGAGATTATTGAAAAAATCAATCCGGTGGCGTATCAAGTAGCGCTTCCTCCTGAAATGGAGCATATGCATAACGTCTTCCACATTTTTATGTTGAGGGATTAGCTCCGGGATCCTTTCCATGTGATTGAGCCTACATGTGTAGTGCTGAGTGATGACTATACTTACGAGGAACGGCCTATTCAGATTGTAAACAAACGGATCAAGAAGTTGAGAAACAAAGCGATTCCGTTAGTGAAAGTTGACTGGCAAAACCATGGTGGCATCTATGCCACTTGGGAAAGGGAAGATGATATGCTGAAGAGATATCCTGAACTGTTTCCACTGAATCTTGTTTTCTTCCAAAATGAAGGTAATTCGAGTTTGGAGAACCAAACTCTTTTTAAGGAGGGGAGACTGTAATAACCCTCACCACTGATTACTAGTTAACCACTGATTACTGCTAAACTGAGACTAATTATGATAAGTAATTGAATCGACTGAAATACTGAACTGACTGATTGAATGTACTAGTTTAAATGCATTTCTATCTGTTTGACTGTTAAATTATCTGTCCATGTTTTATGCTTTAAACTGCAAATGGAAGGCCTTGTCGGCGGCCGAATCTGAAATTGATCGATATTTTATGATCATTAGAATTTATGTGATTTTATGGCATTTTTAATTAAAATGTGATTTGGTATGATTAAACTAGATTAAATAATGCTAATTGTAATAGTTGGCCTTATTTACCAAACTACCACTCAATAGGCCACTACCTAAGACTATATTGAAGCCTTATTACACTCAAACAAGACATTTCATCAGCCATTTCTTGAACCATAGCCGACTGAGAGAGAGAGAGTGAGAGAATTGAGTTGTTCTTGAGATTTTAACTTGGAGACTTGAAGAAATTGAAGAAGATTTGCAAATTGAACTTCTAGACTTGTGATTGAGGAACCTAGGTAAGGACTTTATCCTTTTAATTGTGAATTAAGTTAGTTCTTGCATGGTTCTTGGAGGATTAGAGTTTTAAAGTTAAGAATTGGTTCAAGAATCCATGCATGCATGCTCTTATATTGAAGTTTTGGAGTTGTTCATCATGAAATTGCTTCATGCATGTCCATCTTTTGACCATAGTTCATGAATTCACCATGTTATAGAAAGAATTGGCTCATTTGTTCATGTTTTGAAAGCTTGAGGTTGATTAAACTCATGCATGTTATGTTTTACATCATGTTCATGAAAGTTGGGTTGGAATTGTGTTTAATTGAACTACCTTTGGGCTTTGATTTTACAAATTGAGCTTTGAAACATGTTATATTGTGAGTTTTGAAGTGTTTTCCAGAAAATTAGCCCAAAAGGATCGAATTTGATGCATTGAAACTTAGTTTTGAGCTTGAGGTTCAAATCTGGAATTTCCAGAATTTGGACTCACGCTTGAGCAGGGAAAGTGGCGCTCGAGCGTGAAATTCGTGCTTCCAGCACTTTGTATTGTTTTGCAGTCCGCTCGAGTGGGGAAATGTAAGCTCGAGCGAGGACTTGTGTCACACACTTAAGCGGGTGTCGAGCGCCCACCGAGCGTGATTTTCACACATCCAGTACTTTTGCCATGTTTTGCAGTCTGCTCGAGTGTAGGAAGTGGCTTTCGGCGAGAACCTTTATGCATGTTCGCTCGAGCTGGGAAAGCCACGCTCGAGCGGGACCCTATTTGTTTGAAAATTCTAAAAATGTTTTTAAAGTGCATCTTTGTATCCTCATTGTATTCTAGGCATTCTTAGGCCTAGTTTAAAGCATCTTAATGAGGATATAGATGTAGAACCGCACCGAGTCAAGTTAGGGATTAAGTTATTGTTTTTCCCAACAGTGTAGCTTAGTGTGTGTTCATCCTGTAACTGTGTAGGGTTGGCATCCGGAGATGCGCTCTAGCTTATCTGTAGCCCAGAACTCTGTGAGTAACAACTGTGTAAAGATATGTTCAAATATGAATATCTTCTGAATGGTTAAACTGTACTGTTTCTGAATTGATACTGTTAACTGAATGAATGTATGTTCTGTACTCTGAACTGTATTGTGGCATCCATAGCAACTACTGTTACTGTTACTGCTACTGTTATAGAGATTTCTGTTAGTTCCTATCTTGGAACTTCTGTTTACTGTTATGATGGCCATCATTGACTGCTCGGTCTTTCAAGACCTCATTTCTTATCTTTATCGCTATGCTAATTGATGTACCACATATGACTGAATGACTGATATACTAAATCAATTGACTGTTTTCAATACTGAAAAGACATTCATTCTTAGCCTCTTTACGCATTATGTTATTCATTGGGCTTTAGCTCACTGTTTATATATATATATATGTAGGTGTCCAGGCACCAGACCGGAGCTAAGAGCGTGGGTTAGACTCCCTTTTGTCAAGCCAACCACTGTGCCTCACTGTGAGGTTCAGAGCCTGTTGAAGCTACGGCTTTGGGGTGTTTTAGTTTCCCTCGTCTGTCTCTGTCTGCTTTTGTAATACTACATCGATAGCACTATCTTTATCTTGTCTTAATAGGGATAAAGTCCCTGACCTGGATGATGGTAAATACTGTACATATTGTTTTGGTACTGATAGCATATAGGTTATGAAAAGGCTTTTTGCATATAGACTGTCACAGCTCATTGGACATTTTACTGTTGTGGCTTCCGCCATGCCCCTATACTCTATATCTTGTCTTCTTTAGCGGGCCTTGGTAATCACGGATTATTGGCCGATTATAGTGCTAAACCCATAGGGGCGGGTTTTGGGTTGTGACATTGATCATCGCAAGGAAGCATGCCAGTTCACAGAGCCGACTCAACCAATTGCAGGAAGGGAAACACTAGCCATCTCCAACGAGAGTATCCCAATCACAGATAAGCTGGTAACCAACGGTAACCTGCAACTGCAACATGAAGAGGAAACAACTTTTGGTCCTTGGATGTTAGTGACCAAACGGGGACAGAAATGGACCTCGAACAAAAAAGGCCCAGACTGGACTGGCCCAATACACAAATCAAACAGATTTAAATATCTTGAAGATAGTTAAGGTGGGCCAGGAGAACAAGGCTGAGGTAGGAAAACAACAAGAATAGAAGTTGAGAAAGCCCAAACTGAGACAAGAACAAGAGCTGAGACAGCCCAAACTGAAACACAAACCCCTTAAACAGGCTTTCTTCCACCACAAGACCCCAATGGCAAAACCAAAATTGGTCAAGCCCAATCAGCCCCCACAACAACTAGATTCCCAGCTGCAGCTATCAACCAATTCGATCTCAATAGAAGAGTGTTCATCATATCAACATAGTGATATGGTGTCAGCGGTACCATACTATCAACAACTAGGCACACTCAGCTACAACATTGACCATCAGGAACACACTAACCCAACTGATACAATCTGTACTGGGAGTTATCCCACAGGGCAAATTGATCTAACGGTGGTAAAGACTACCCACAAGCACACTCAAGTGACCTTCCCAATACCCAAACCATTCCATACTTCTAATCTTGAAGACCACCAACAGAAAGAACCAGTTCCTCCTGACCCAAGTGAGTCGCAAGATGGAGAGGCAAGACCCGCCAATCCTACCCAGCTTAGAGGTGCAACAACATCTGAAACAGACCAATGCAGTGGGCTTGTTGTTAGAGCCAGAGAACGAAACAACTCACCTCGTCGCTTTCGTTTGGTGGATAGAGCAAATACAGTTGACAATCAAACCAAGCTGGGAGAACAACCCAATAAAGCCATTTCACTCGATCCAAATGGCCTCCATGCGAGCAGTGGAGGACGATCACCGGCGAATACGTAGTATCCTTAAAGATTCGGTAGCTGATTCTCTACCTTCCTTCCTATCTATGGATTTGCTCAAATTATTATTTTGGAATTGCCGCAGTGCTGGCAATAAAACATTTAAGCATAACCTTGTAGAAATCCTTAGATCTCATATACCTGAAATACTTATTCTTATGGAGACCAAAGTGGGATTCAGCAAAATGGGCAACTTCTTTACTCTTCTAGGCAGAGTCAGTGGGATTTGGCTTCTATGGGACACTAACCAGGTCAATGTTAGAGCATCCTCAGTTGGCCCCCAAGTTATCCATGCCACAGTCCACAAAGAGGACTATGAGGAGTGGGTTCTAACTACGGTCTATGCCAGCCCCAATCCGTTGTTAAGAGAAATTCTATGGAATGAACTTGAAGAAGTGGCGAATAGTATGGACAAACCTTGGTTAGTGACAGGAGATTTCAATGACTATGCCAATCAAAGTGAAAGAAGGAGTTACTCAAAGAAACGAGTTCGACTAGGCCCGAAGTTCCTTGAAAGAATTAACAACCGTACACTGATGGACTTAGGCAATTCGGGACCCAGAATGACTTGGACAAACAATGCACAGGGCTTGCTAATATTATGGAGAAATTTGGATAGGGCTCTATACAATGAAAACTGGCAAAAAATGTTCCCTGAAGCAACTGTTAAAGTGCTGCCAAGGTTATACTTGGATCACTCCCCTCTTGTTGTCCACACCCAAGGTATGCATTCTCTCAACCCCCTCAATAGACCCTTTCATTTTGAGGCTACTTGGATGTCTCATTCTGATCTCCTTAATATTATTACCTCTTCTTGGACTGATATGCATAAAAATTTACTTGATTCTGCTTTTGAATTCACTATTAGAGTTAAGAAGTGCAACACAGAGGTTTTTAGAAATATTTTTAAAAGGAAATGAACGCTTCTTGCTAGAATTAAAGGTATCCAAAAAGCTTTGACCATCTCTTGTCCTCATAGCCTCTTAACTCTTGAAAAAGATCTAATTAAGGGCTGTTTGAATTTTAAAAAAAAAGCTGCTTATTTTATCTTTCAGCTTAATTTAAGCTATTTTGATGTGTTTGATTTAGCTTATAGCTTATAGCTTTTTGGAAGTCAGAAATCAGCTTATTCTTTGAGTGGGGCAGGAGATGCTTAATTTATAAGTTAAAAATCAGCTTATGTTCATAGTTATAAGCTATAAGCTGTTTAGGCATAAGCTATAAGCACTATCCCACAGCTCTACCAAACAGGGCCTAAATCCCACAATGATACTCTTTTGCAAGAGGAAATGTTGTGGTTCCAAAAATCCAAATCTCAGCACATTCTTCTTGGTGATAGGAACACAACATTTTTCTATGTGTCCACTATCACTAAACGCAGAAAACTCAAGATAAATGCCCTTAAAGATGATGAAGGGAACTAGGTTATTGATCAGGAGGGAATCAAGAGTAATATCCTTGCTTACTTCACTAACCTCTTTAAATTTGAGGATGTTTAACATCTAATCCATTGGAATAATATTACCACTACCTCTTTTACCCTTGATGACAATGAGGTCCTGTTGAAACCTATCACCAATGCTGAAATTCTACGAGCTGTTAAAAGTATAGGGGCCTTTAAAACACCAGGTAAGGATGGTATTCAAGCCCTGTTCTATCAAAAATATTGGCATATTGTGGGACATTTTGTGTGTGAGTTTGTTCAGTCTTGCTTCCAGAATAAGAAGGTCCCTGATGAAGTTAATAAAACTCTTATTGTGTTGATCCCCAAAATTGAGAACCCTAAAAATATTAAACAGTTTAGACCTATCAGCCTTTGTAATGTCCCTTACAAGATCATCACCAAAATTATTGTGGGATGAATTAGACCACTCCTAGACACTCTCATTAGCTTCAACCAGAGTAGCTTTATACCTGGGAGAAGTACTACTGATAATATCATCATTACCCAGGAGATTCTGCACACCCTTAGATACTTGAAAGGGAAGAGAGGGGGTATGATTTTTAAAATTGACTTGGATAAGGCATATGATAGGTTTCTTGGGACTTCAATGGGGACACCCTTCAGGAATTCAAACTTAATGACAATTGGGTTGAATTGATTATGAATTGTGTTACTAACACCCATTCTTCCATACTCTGGCATAGGGAAATTGTTGAAGGCATTTAAAATGGAAGGGGACTCCGGCAAGGAGATCCTCTCTCCCCTTACCTGTTTGTACTCTATATAAAGAGGCTATCTAATATGATCATTTCAAAGGTTAAAATAAGAGCTTGGAAAAGTATCAAAACTTCTAAGAAGTTCTGAATGACTTTTGTGAGATATCTGGGCAAAAACTTAGTCTTCAGAAATCAAAAATGTTTATTTCAAAGAATGTGTCTTGTAGTTATGCTAGATCTCTGAGCTATCAATGTGGCATTCCCCTTACCTAGGACTTAGGCAGGTATCTAAGATCCCCTCTCCTCCATAACAGGATCAATAAGAGCTTATTTAATGAGATTCTTGAGAAACTGAAACAAAGACTGTCTGAATAGAAGGCTAAACACTTATCATTCACTGGAAAAGCTACCCTTATTCAAGCTGTTACATCTGTTATCCTAAGCTATAATATGAAAACCATGGAGTTGCCTAGGAAATTCTATGATGATGTAGATAGGATCAATAGGAACTTTCTTTGGGGGGATACTGACACCCACAAGAATGTTTATTTGATTAACTGGGATACTACTTGTAGAACTAAGGAGGAAGGGGGTCTAGGTCTCAAAAAAGCCAGGGATAACAATGCTGTTTTACTAGCTAAATTGGGCTGGAAAGTTCTAACTGACCCAAACAAACTCTGGTGTAAAGTGCACCAAGCCAAATACCTTCAAAACAATAGCATCTATAACTGGCCTATGGAGATGAGAGCATCTCACATTCGGAAAAGCATCTATAAAAGTATGAACACTCTTAGGAAGGAGGTGAAATGGAATGTAGGCAATGGGGAGACCATCTTATTATGGTATGACTAGTGGTGTGGCCAGCAACCCCTTGCCCAACAGTATAACTCCTCACAGGTTAATAAGAGAGATAAGGTGAGCTTACTCCTGGATGAAGAAAGGGAATTGGAACACTGACTTCATTGCTACTATTGTTACCCACCAAGACCTTCAAAAGATCACTAAGATTCACCGACTAAGGTTTGTGACCTACACTGATGCACCTTCTTGCATAGGTACATCTGGGGGAAGTTTTTCTATAGCCTCTGCTTATAGACTAATCATTAACCAAGATTTTGATGGGCGGGACTGGAAATGGCTATGGAAAATTAAAATACCTCAAAAGCTCAAATGCTTCCTATGGCTCATCCTACATGACAGGTTATTAACCAACCAAATGAGGCTCAAGAGACATATGACATCATCTGATTTATGCTCCATATGTGGCCTTTACAGTGAAGATTTAGGCCACCTCCTTCGAGAGTGCCCCCATGCCACAGATATATGGACTGCAATTAAAGATCCCAAATGGTGGGAGAAGGGCTGTAGACAACCTCTAACTGAATAGGTAGTTTTTAATTTGAAAAACAAAAATATGTTTCTTGATAATAATTGGTACCTTTTCTTTACTGTCATCCTATGGCAGATTTGGAAAACTCCTAATCTTATGGTTTTTTAAAATGTAAACCACTTTATTCAAGCTAATCTCAAGAGTATATGGAACTATGCTTCTGAGATTAAAGAGGCTTTCTCTTCTCCCTTCCACCCTAATTCAACAGCCCCTAAAACTATTTACTGGCGCTTTCCTATTGCAAGTACACTTAAGCTCAATACTGATGGCTGTTCTAAGGGTGACCTTGGGCAAGCAGGGTATGGTGGCCTTCTGTGGGATGAAACTGGGACATGGATATGGGGCTATTACGACAATCTGGCCATTGCTCTGGGGTGGAAGCAAAACTATGGGCCATCTATAGAGGACTAACAATTCTATTCCAATAAGGAACCATGAATGTAGCAATAGAGACTGATGTGGCACAAGCCATTGATCTAATCCAGAACGGACCGAGCCATAACTCCCCCTTCAGAGCCCTCATTGAGGATACTAAGTTCCTGATGGCAAGATGCACCTACACCCTTGGACAAACATTGAGGGAAGGCAATAGAGTTGCTGATATGCTAGCCAACTTAGGAGTGGCACAAATTGAACATGTAGTGATGCTTGAAAACCCTCCCGAAGTTGTTAGAGCTTTGGTTGTAAAGGACATGACTGGAGTTAGTTTTGTGAGGGCTTAGCCCTTGTTGTACTGCTTCTTTTTGTGTTCTTGATTTCATCTGTATCCAAAAAAAATAAAAAATAAAAATATTGAAATCCTAGATATATATGTATATATATATATATGAGGCATCGCTGCGCACCCCCGCCAAAGAAAGGGAGGTGGAAATCGGTTTTGATCCTATGGGCCTATGACTTGTTTGGCAATTGATTATTGATTATTTTAGATTTTATTTGTCAATTACATATTTTAGTCAAAAAATTAAAATGTTACTATAAATTATTACTTCACTTTCTCGATTTTTTTTAAGTATTTTCATAAAAAGTTAAAAAATTACTAAAATAGTATATTTTTAAACGAAGTCTTAGTTAATTTTTAATTTTTTTTAATGAAAATAGATTTTAGAAAATAAAAAGAATAATAAATTCAAAAATGTTAGATATTCCAAAAATTTTACATGTGAAATATTTGATAAAATTTCTAACATTACTCTAATAAATTTTAATTTTTTGTTACAAATTCTAATTTCCTAACTTATATTATATACATTTCTTTGCGTCTTGAGAGAATCATCATAATCACTATAGAGATGTTTTTAATACATATTTTTTTTGAGATTTTAAAAGTTATTAGTGGTTGGATATGTGTATTACACGCGGTACGTAATTTTTCATTAATTGTTAATACTGTAATTATATGTGTTTCTTAAATTGATATGTGATATGTATACAAAATAAGAAAACTTGTATATAGATAAATTGATCTGCATTCAAAATATAACTAAGTAAGAAATGAATACATATTTAACTAAAGAATTTAAATAATAAATAAGAAATTTTATAGACATAAAATGTGTGCATGAGGTACATTGTTTTTATTAAACTTCACAGTAAATAGGACAATTCCTATTTCAGCTCGTCTAACTTTGCTTAGAGAGTATGTTGCAATAGATCTTCTGTAATTTTTGTTTCACCATCTTCTTATTTTTCTTCTTACTTATCATTACAACTCATTATAATAAAAATATTTTGATGAGTAAGAGTTTGAGACGATATCATATTGTTATGATTTTCAAAATCTATTTTCCCTCAATAATGTGATTTTTCCTGTGAGAGAAAAAAACAAACACAATTATTATTGTGATGGAAGTGTTTTGCAAAGTGTTAGTTTGTTATTGAAAGTATTTGTTGTGGACACTTATTTGTATGATATGTATGTATATATGTATTAAATATAAGTTGATAGGAGAACAACACAAAATTCTGTAGTTTTTTCTTAACAAATAACATGGCTTCTTTTATCCCCAAAAAGTCCAATCTATTTATTTATTTTTTTTACTTTTTAATTTTTTAAATTAAAACATCAGTTGTCTATGTCCACAGAATAAAATTGATAAACACATATCTAAAAACTACACTTTTTTTTTCTTTTTCCTTTTTTTTTTTTTTAATTAGTAGGATATTTACAAATAGAAAATGTTTGACAAATCAAAAAAAATTTCATAATCTAACCTATATTTTGACCTATAATCTGTCCTTTTCACCACATTTTTTTCCATCTTTTCAGCGCACTCTACTATTGTGCCTTAACTTTCGTCTCCACAACCTTACCCCACCATCAAATGCTAATTCTCAAAATACATCGTACAATCAAATCAAGATCATCATAATTTTCAATACATTACCAAATTAGCATCATCAAATCCCAAATCAAATATCTTTCCCCACTGTGAAATGATGTAGACCTATATTGGATGGGTTACACTAGAGAGATGGTGGTTTGGTGGTGCCATCCCTTACAAAAGCATGTTTAATGTGTTTGACTCTTGTTTTGACATGTTTGAATGCGCACACAAAATTTAAGATTTTTTCAAGTCACATGAAAAGAATAAAAAACATCATAATTTGAAGATGGTCAATGAAAAAAAATCTCTCAAAAGTACAAACGAGGCAAGAATGCTTAGCTAATGTAACAAACATAAATCTTTCAAGCAAACTAAGGAGGTGGCTTGATCACCTAGTCACCTCTCAGGTTGTGAGAGCTATTTTGTTAGGACATCTCTAACGGTGTATCAAATATTTCATTAAATTTGAATAAAAAATTGAGAAATTCCTCTATCTGATATTTAGCGCTCCAACGGTAATTTTTTGACTGTCAACAAAACGCTGGTTGACCAGCAAGTGTATTCCGAAAAATCTACAACCAGTGAGAGAGAAACTGAGGAACACACCAACCACACCACACAGCTATCAAAGAGTGAAGGAGCACCCAAAGATGGAAGCAGTGAAAAATTACAAAGGTCAGTACAAATTATAGGCACAAAACACAGCTTACTTCTATGTCGTATTCAATTTATGTGCAACATGTTTGAGAAGAACACTGAAACAAAGAAGCAAAACAAGCAATTAAGTATAAATTGGTTGGATACACCCAAAGGTTCTGTATCAGGAAGATGAACTCTGGCTTGCTTGGATAATCGCCCTTTTAGTATACAATATTAGCTACTAATGCTCTGTTTTCAATTTCAGAATCAGTTTTATAATTTTTTTTTAAATATAAATTGGTTTAAAAAAAATAAACATAAAAAATATGTTTTTGAAGTTTTAGAAATTATTTTTGCCCTCAAAAAAGGTAAAACCATATGAAACCCAGGATTTTTTTATTTTTTTTTCCCAAGAAACAAATTCTGAAAACCAAAGAGCCTAAACATTTCTGCATCTAGACAACAACTACTTGAAAATAAATTAAAATTTTGACTTGGCGATTACCAAAATATGAAAAATCTAAAATTTCTGTTGGGTTTCATCTCATTCGGTTGGGTTTCATCTTTCTTTGTGGTCTCATCTTTTATCAACTCCACATTGGTAGGAGTTTCACGGTTCTGTTCCTTGGGCAATTTGAGGATGGTTCCCGAAGTTGCTCATTTATCTGAGTTGGGAGAGTTTGATTAATGGTGATATCTCTATTAATGACTGTTTTGACACATTGATAGGTGGGTTCAAATATTGTATCAAGAACTTCTTTGATTTCTTCCACTTCATCTATATGAGTCTTTTCCACAGTCAGGCTTGGCCCAATCATGAATTTCTTCAACACCATGAACTTCAGACTCAGATATTGCTTCTGAAGTTTTGGATTCTTCAACTTGGAACTTCATTTGCATCCGATTTTTCTATAGTTGCACTCATGTCATGTCTGCATTCTTGTGTTCAATTATTGGAAGCTTTGACAACATGCCAGTGGCTTCTACAAGCTTGATCTTGTCAACTTCTGTTTCATCTTCCTTTGTGCTCTCATATTCTAACCCAATCTCTTTCCTAAACTCTAGAATCATAGTAAATAGCAAATACCATTTTCTCTTATTCGTTGTTCTCTCTCTGAAAAAAATCCATTTTCGATTTTCCCAAACTAGTTTTTATATTCTTTTCTCTCTCCTCTGTTTTACTTTGTTCTCTGAAACACAAACCTTCTTCTTGGGTTAATCCCCTTCTTTCGTTGCAGTCTTCAACTGGGTTGAACTTGAACTTGATTGACCTGAATTTTTCAACTAAGTGGATCGGTGGACATCCGGCCGGACGTCCAGTGGGTCCAACACTCAACGGCTACGTACAGTAAATAACTGAAAGGTACAAAACATCTTCAGTTTAGTGATAAATTTAGGTTGTTCTCAATTTGATACACTTTCGATGAAACCATTAGAGACCAAGAAAGTGTAATTTTTCACTAAATTTAAATTTGGTGATAGATTTGGTTAAACGGTTGATTTGCCATTAGGACTTATAATTTTGATGAAAACATTGGAAACCAAAAAAGTGTATTTTTTCACAAAATTCAAATTTGATGACGGATTTAATTAAACGTTGGAGATGGCCTTAACACTAAGAGCATGTTTGTTTTGAGAGATAAGGGGGTGGGATTGAACTATTAATCCCACCGGACTAATAGTCCATTATTTGTTTGAAAAATTTTGCTCCGGACTATTAGTTCCACAAATGTGGAACTATCCTATCCCATGGGACTGGTATCCCATGGGATTATTTTGTGAAATGTCCATTTTACCCTCCATGCTATTACTTAGTAAACAATTAGAAAAAGGTAAAATAATCTTTTGAACATTTATAAATTATTTTTTTAGTATTGTTAATTTAAAACTATATATTAAATAAAAAATTTAAATTATAAATTATAAATTATAAATTTAATTTAATTAAAAATAATAAATTATAAATTATGGCCTTATAAATTAAATTTTTTTAGTGTTGTTAAAAAATTAAATTTACATATTAAATAAATTTTTTTTTTAGTATTATTAATTTAAAATTATATATTAAATAAAAAATATAAATTATAAATTAAATTTATTTAAAAATAATAAATTATAAATTATGGCCTTATAAATTAAATTTTTTTAGTACTGCTGAAAATTTAATTTATATATTAAATAAAATTATTTTTTTATTGTCGTTATTTAAAATTATATATTAAATAAAAATATAAATTATAAATTATAAATTTAATTTAATTGAAAATAATAAATTAAAAATTGTGGCCTTATAAATTAAACTTTTTTAGTGTTGTTAAATTATAAATTATAGATTATAAGGGTAAAATAATCTTTTGAACATTTATTCTTATCCAGTCCATCTAACCAAACACTGGATTTATTAAAAATAATCCAATCTAGATATCTAATTCCATGACTAAACAAACATAGGATATAAATCCAATCCAACCAAATAGTCCCAGGACAATGTATCCCAGGACTAACAGTCCGATAAATTATAATCCTCCCTTATCTAGTTCGTCCAAACAAACACACCCTAACGGTTTTTTGTTGATTTTTAATCTAGTGCTTCATGATGCTAAAAGGGTTTAGCTTTTAATAGATTTGCTCTTAAGAGCTTGTATCCGGTTGTAAGAACTTTATTGTATATCATTTCTTCATGTGATGGAACACTATAGAAAAAAAAAAAACAGTATATAAATTGCGTTATTTCGTTGAGCTCAAACACAGAAACTTTGATTTTCCGATGTACGAAAAAAAAAAAAAAAACACAGAAACTTTGCAAGGCATTGCATGAGCAAACCAATATATATACCATCTTTAACCATCTCCCAACAAAAAAACGTGTTAACATATGCCCTTAAAGCACATATGTTAAAGAAAGTTTGAAACAATTGTATATTATTTTTTCACTTATTTTTACGCATAATGTACAATATTTGTTAACGTAGTAAACAAATTTTAAAACAATTGTCGAAAGAGATGCAAATATATATGACACAACAATTGAAGGAGCTATATTCACATCATGTTTGTTTCCACCCTTTCAAAGACATACATCAAACTCCATAACCCACAAAGCAGACACAAATGCTTCACAAGTAGCCACAAAAGACATCTACACAATCCAAACAGTTCGACTATTCAGAAGTCCATGGCTGTCTTATTTTACTTCATATAACCCCAAGACTCTTTCCAACATATAAACACAAAAGCACAGACATTCCTCCTTATTTTTCATTCATGTCAAGCTATATCGCTGCTTCGCTTGAGATCCATTTTTGTTCATTTTAACAGGTACAAGGGTCACACTTGCAGTTTGATCCGCACTTGCAACCATGCCCTCCTTCTGCTCCAAAGCTCTTCTCCGATCCCTCAGAGTACCTACAAGAAATCCACAACTTACAATCCATATCCGTATAGGTATATAATCAAATTTATTTTTTATTTATTCCCAAACGAAAAACAAAAAAAATTTAAACTCCGTGAAATGTTGAAGGTGATACGTACATGTTCACTGGTGGTGCAACGCCAGCAATGATGGTTGTAGTGGTGGTGTTCTCTATGTCAAGGTACATCCCACATCTGCCAATAAATTTTCACACAAAATAAAGAAATAAATAATACATAAACACATACTAATTTTAATGTACATGTTGAACCATTTTTTTAGTAAGGAGAGGAAACTATTTTATAGGGAAACAAAAAAATGGCAAGAAAATTGGAGTGCGAGGTTGGGGGAGAGAAAAAGATATACTTGGAGCTGCTGTCGCACTTGCAGTCAGAGCCGCAGTTACAGTTTCCTCCACAGCCAGACATTTTTTTGGGGGGCGAGAAAGAGAGAACAATAGAAAGTTATGTCAGAGGAATTGAATTGTTTTGCCTCAAAGGTTGGAGGCCCTGACTGCTATTTATAATGCCAGTGAGGGGAGGAGAGGAGTTGATCCACCATATACATGTCAGAATCACAGAGGACTTGACGCTTTGGTTGGTTATTATATAATAGCTGCACAAAGTGCATATCAGCATAATTTCCTCAAGCAAGAGCTAACAAGAAAATCTATACCTCTCAATCATTGTCAGTATAGACCAATTAATTAGCTCAGTAGAAAACAATATTGAAGAAGCATAGGAAATTGGACGGTGGTAATTTTATTATGTATACTTGCTAAAATAGAATTCAAGAGATTACATAGGCTCTAATGTCATTGTGACTTTGTGTATTTTTAGGTTTATAAAGATCTAAAGCTTACTCAAAACTCAAAAAATAAAAATAAAAATAAAAATAAAAAGAAGATAGGAAAAGAAATGAAATTGCGTTTTAGTATATGTCACGTCCAATAATTGCTGAATAATTTCCTTATTCATTAAACCATTCAAAACTATTAGATGTTTTTCTCATTTATCAAAGTATTCCTCAATCACTAAACCATCTTAAACTTTAATTATAAAATTATAAACGCATCATATTTACACCTATCGTTAATATATATATATATATTGAGATGGAAGTCACTCTCAGTGATTGATACGTAGACATGGTCGCCAATTCGGCATTCTCATCTGTGCGAAACATTTGGCTGTTTATATCTATGATATGATCCCACCAAAAGAAAAGAGTTTGGAATTGTCTGTGCCAAACATTTGGCTGTTTATATCTATGATACGATCCCACCAAAAGAAAGGAGTTTGGAATTGTCAATTCCTGGACGGCTGCCCAGATGATAGCTCCTCCATAGTCCATACTTATAAGACATTTCATTTGTAAAGACAGTTAAAAAACAAAAGTTGGTACAACTTATTGGAGCCAATCCATCACTAAACTCTGAAATTCTCTAGACCACAAGTTATGAGATGGCTTTGAAGATAAGTGCTTCATAAAGTTTGGGGGGGCACGGCTTTGTAAATAAATTAATAACCAAACTAAATCAAATTAAGTCTTGTGTTCTAGGTCAGTTACATAAATCATTTTTTGTCATTATGTTGTATCAAATTTGACTAACAAAATTAGGGTTTAGATCTGAACATATACTGAATTGCAATAGGAGGTAATAAGATGCAAAATGAGAAACCAAACCAAACCAAACCAAACCAAACCAAGCCAAGCCTTGCCTTTAATCCCATCAAATGGGGTCGGCTAAAGAAGCAAAATGAGAGATTAAAAAAATATTCAAACCAACTGGCTAAATACAATATCGATAACATTTTCTTAAATTTTTTTTTCATAATCTTGAATTAATCCAAATCTGAAATAGAATATACAATCTAAAAAAATTGATAATCACAAAACTAATAATCCTAATGAAGGGTATAAAAGGTACATCACATGCCTAAAACCAAAAAGCTTTTGATTTGAGAACTTCACCTTTTGCAAAAAGGTGATCCTAGTCTGCTCGTGATGCCTCCCTTGCATTGCCATACCTTTAAGTTAACAAACATGTATCCTAGTTTCAACTAACATCTTTTCTTTTCTGTTTTGGGAAGAAAAATGGTTACGTAAACATAACTCTTATAGACAATTTTTATGTAAAATGATGAGATGATAGTATTTTTAAAATTAAAAATAACGAAAAACACATTATTCTATATAAATTTTTTTGTATAAAAATATTGTTTGTATATATAGCAAAACTCTTTTATATACCCACATTTCCAACCTCTAAGACACAATAGATTTCATTTTTATTTATTTATTTATTTTTGTGATGATATTCTAATTGTGTATAAATATAACACACATTACATGGGAGCACATGGGCAAACTTAACAGCAATGTTGTTCCCTTAACGTCCAAATGCAGCATAAATGCTACATTGGTATTGAGGAGAACATTATTCTGGCTTCACACAACAAAGTCGCACTTGCAAAAGACCAATCATGCAACCCATAGGAGGTAAAGCCACGAGACGATAGACCAACAAACAAATTTTCTTTTTGGAAAAACAACGCTAATAAGGAAAGAAACACAATAGTATGAAAAGGAAATGGCACTTTTGGAGTTGTTTAACTTTTTATCCATACAACTATCAACATTTCAACTTCATTGACCAAAATTCATGTACACAATACTTCAAACTAAATTTAATAATTTGAAATCAAATATGTGTATATATATATATATTCAAGAATGCATCAGAGGCACTAGTTGATCAGATTTGGTGGTCCATTACTCCAAACTTACTAGATAATGATTATTTCAAAAACTATTAATTACACTGGGGAAAACAGAAAACAGAAAACAGTAGGGTAGACTGACTCAAAGACAGAAGGTTTATGAATTCCTGAAGAAATGCATGTTTAATTAATCAGTCTTACCCATCAACGAATCATACCATAGGTCACGTTGAAGTTTATCAATTCGTTGTAGATCGATTCTATCTATGATCTTTCAATTTCAATTTCAATCTATTTGGGCATCAATAAAGAGGTTGATATCCAAGTTAACAATTTAAAAACAAAAAAACACATTCGAGCTTCCCCCAATGCAGGTTCTGTATTCCAAGCGAACATATTGTTGATGAACAAACGATCCACATAAAACACCATAAAAGTTGTTTCTTCAAACCGCTTTCTAGTCAAGACAGTGTGTCAATTGGGGTTCAACTTAGCAACAAGTAAGGCATAAGCGCCAAAAGGTAAGCAAAAAAGCAATGACAGTACAGAGAGTGAGTTAAAAAATCAAATTGAGTACATTATCGAGAGAGTCCTCAATCAGACAAGAAGGCAAAAGGCTAAAATCAATGACTATAACAAACACACACACACACATATATACATGCAACACACGCACAGGAGAAAAGAACCTGTAGAGGATTTGGAGCTGATCGATAATGGAGGACATTCTGAACTTGCATGATCTTGTTGTTCATCTTCTTCAAAACCACACTACCAACACACAAATTTGATTTTTAGGGTTTGAGGTGCAGAGAGTTTTGTGATTATAATGTGCCTAGCCGACAATGAAACCCTAGATATATATATATATATATAGATACGTGAGGCATCGCTGCGCGCCCCGCCAAAAAAGGGCCAGCGGAATCGGTTTTGATCCCATGGGCCCATGGCCCGTTTAGGAATTGATTATTAATTATTTTTAATTAATTTTTTATGAAAAGATATTTAAAAAATAAAAAGAATAATTAATTTTTTTTTTTGTGGTTATAAATTGAAACTTTCAAATGAGACCTGTATATAAGACATTTGCTACTTAGGCCGTTTCCAACGTTTAATTAAATTTATCACTAAATCTGAATTTGGTGAAAAAGAATACTTTTTTAGTCTCTAACGATTTTTATTAAAGCTGTATCAATTGAGGATGTTTTAAATTTTTCACCAAACTGAGGACATGAGCTAGCTTTCACCAGTTTACTGTGCGCGTACGTTGGAAGTAGGACCTATTGGACGACCAGCTAAATGTCTGGCCGATTGTCCCTCCAATCGTCCGACTGACTTAAATTTATGTGGAAAAAGCCATGGTTTGTACCAAAATTAGCCACAAAGTTGTTTACTACTTCTTTCATTGACCCATCACTTTACTGCTTCCATCACTCATCTTTGCAAACCCTCTCATGTTCTATGTAATTCTCACTGTTCATTTTTGCTAGAACTAATCTTTTTAAGACTCGAATCTCTTCAAGCTTTCTCTCAGATCTAATATACTTTGATTTTGAAGACAATCTGTCCGAAGCTTCGAATTTGAAAATGGAGGGGCGTGTGAAGAAGTTCTAGCAAGTGAGTCCGGAGAGGGCGAAAGTTTGGACTGAGAGGTCTCCTAAGTATCGGCAAATTCGAAAAGTCCCTATAGTTTACTATGTCTGCAAAAATTGACAACTTGAACATCCACATTTCATCGAAGTCCCTCTTTCTTCACCAGATGGCCTCTACTTGAAAGGTACAACACACACACACACACACACACATTTATATATTTATGTATTTTAATCTGTGACTGATTTTCAGGTATTGAAAATTTGTGTAGTGTTGTAGATGTGATTGATAGGCTTAATGTTTTGAGAGGCAAAGGCATGGCTTCTATGTATTCATGGTCTTGCAAAAGGTTAAACCAATGTAGAATTAAATCCATAGTTTGTTGCTCTTGCCGGTCGTCGCCCAGACATCTTGTGTTTTGATAAAAGTTACAATTGTTTACCATTGGAGTGACTGATATCAGATAAAGGAATTGGTTATATTGTTACTTAGATTTGATGAAATTTTTTGGTGAACTGTTGGAGATGCCTTTAGGAGGAAATTACAACATAACCACTTTAGGGATGGTTTTTAGTATAGATTTTTTTGAGATTTTAAAAAATATTTATGATGGCCTCTTAGAGAGTTTTGTTTTAAAATAAAACGAATTTTATTAATCTTATTCAAAGGTATGAATTTATCATGGTGAATTTGAGGTACCATGCCTTCAAAATCTGTCGCCATTAAAAAATTTGTTACTTTCCAACATTATTCTATTAGTATAATATGCCCTTTTATCACATCTTCCCCATCTTTTTAGTTTATCCTACTATTGTGGCTTAATTTTCGTCTTCACAGCCTTACCCCACCATCAAATACTAATTCTCAAAATACATTGTACAATCAAATCAAGATCATCATAATTTTCAATACATGACCAAATCAACATCATCAAAATTTTCAATACATAACCAAATCAACATCATCAAATTTCAAATCAAATGTCTTTCCTCGCTATGAAATGATGTAGATCTATATTGGATGGGTTACACTGGAGAGATGGTGTGGTAGTATCATCACTTACAAAAGCATGTTTAATGCGCTTGACTCTTATTTTGATATGTTTGAATGCACACACAGAATTAAAGACTCTTTTAAGTCACATGAAAAGAATAAAAAATATTATAATTTGAAGATGGTCAATGAAAAAAAATTGCTCAAAATTACAAACGAAACAAACATAAATCTTTCAAGCAAACTCAAGGAGGTGGCTTGATCACCTAGTCACCCTTGTGCCTCTCTTGTTGTGAAAGCTATTTTGTTAAGACCTATGGTTTTTGTTGGTATCTAATCTAGTGCTTCATGGTAAAGAATTTTGCTTTTAATAGATTTGCTCTTAAGAGCTTGTATTTTGTTGTGAGAACTTCATTGTATATCATTTTTTCATGGCGATGGAACACTCAAAAAAAAAAAAAAAAAAAAAAACTAAAAAGTATGTTATTTCTTGGGGACTTATGTGTAAGTCTTAATAGGTGAACCTATTATTCAATTGGTCTTATGATAATTAATGACATTTTTCATTAAATACTTTTAAAAACGTCACTAATTGTTAATTTTTAGTGATAGTTTCAAAATTTTCTCCCAAAAAATATTACTAATTATTAGTTTTTTGCAATAGTTTAAAAAAAACCGTCACCAAAAAAGTCATTAATTTTCAACTTTCAACGACGGTTTGAAAAATTCATCACAAAAAGTCACTAATTGTAACTTTTAACGACAATTTATAAAAATCGTGACAAAAAAGTCACTAATTGTTAATTTTTAACAACATATACAAAAAATCGTTACAAAAAATGCTTTTTAGCGACGATTTTACTATGATTTATTTTCAATAGAACTTGCGAATTAATTCCAACAATTAAGACCTATTAATAGTTCACCCTTATTTCTTTGAGCTCAAAAGCAAAAAATTTGTAAGGCATTGCATGATCAAACCAATATATATATATATATATATACTAATTTACACAGGCCTGTGCATGATACGAGCTATTATTATAACATGTTTAAGTTTTGTATTTTAATATTTTTTTTTAAATTAAAATATTGTTACATGAAATTGAATAAAATAAATCATTAGATATATGATAGAATTATATGGTATGATATGTATATTTTTTTATTTGTTATACACCCAATCACTCCAATTCTATTACCATATCATTTTGGATGAATTTATGAGTTTTTAACATTTCTTCCAAATTTATATATAAAAAAAAAAATTTATGGTGTGTAACTTTTCTCAACAGATAAATATAAAACAAATATTAAGATAATTCTCCTATTTAAAAAAAAAAAAACTACTAAGACTAAACTAATAAAAAAAGCAGAAGAAAATACATATATATATATATAAATAACTAATTTTATTAATACATAAATTATACTTGCATAACAAATTATCAATTTTATTAATAAATAAATCATTAAGTAAATTAATAATTTTTAATGATAAGAAAAATATTTTTTAATTAACCCTTTTGTTAAGAAATAAATCATTAAGTCAATTAACAATTTTTTATGATGTGAGAAATATTTTTCAATAAACAATTTTGATAATTTAGTATTGCATAGGAGAATAGTTTTATTTTTCCTTAAGTATTGTGTTAAATTAAAATTTATAACAAACGATAGTTGTAACTCCTAGTATTATAGGACTGATTCATATTTTCAACAAATTTGATGAGTGCATTTGTAATTTGTCAAAAAATAAAATATTTATGCTTCATAATTGACCAAGAATGTTTACATAATTACGAAAAAATCTATTTCATAATTGACTAAGAATGTTTGCGTAATTACAAAAAAACCTGTTGCATAATTGACCAAGAATGCTTGCGTAATTATAAAAAAATCTTTACTCAATATATAGCTACCATTAATAAATTATTCAAAATGAAAGGATAAAATCGGAAAGAAAAGATGAACCTTAAACAGTTAAGCGCTTCTTTTATATATATATATAATCTTTAATTATCCCCCAAAAAATAAGTAGTGTTAACATATGCCCTTAAAGTAGATATGTCAAGAAAGTTTGAAAAAATCGTATATTATTTTTTTACACTAACTTTGTAACATATGCCTTAAAGCACACCTGGAATTTTTTTTTTTTAAAATTGTCAAAAGAGAAGCAAACATATATGACACAACAATTGAAGGAGCTATATTCATATAACGTTTGTTTCCACCCTTTCATAGACATACATCAAACTCCATAACCCACAAAGCAGACACAAATATGCTTGACAAGTAGCCACAAAAGACATCTACACAATCCAGACAGTGGGATTATCCAGAAGCCCATGGCTGTCTTATTTTACTTTATATAACCCCAAGACTCTTTCCAACATAAAAACACAAGCATAGACATGTCAAGCTATATCGCTGCTTTGCTTGAGATCCATTTTTGTTCATTTTAACAGGTACAAGGGTCACACTTGCAGTTTGATCCGCACTTGCAACCATGCCCTCCTTCTGCTCCAAAGCTCTTCTCCGATCCCTCAGAGTACCTACAAGAAATCCACAACTTACAATCCATATCCATATAGGTATATAATCAAATTTACTTTTTATTTATTACCAAACGAAGAAAAACAAAAAATTTCAACTGCGTGAAATGTTGAAGGTGATACGTACATGTTCACTGGTGGTGCAACGCCAGCGATGATGGTTGTTGTGGTGGTGTTCTCTATGTCAGGGTACATCCCACATCTGCCAATAAATTTTCACACAAAATAAAGAAATAAATAATACATAAACACTTACTAATTTTTATGTACATGTTGAACCTTTTTTTTAATTAGGAGAGGAAACTATTTTATAAGGAAACAAAAAAATGGCAAGAAAATTGGAGTGCGAGGTTGGGGGAGAGAAAAAGATATACTTGGAGCTGCTGTCGCACTTGCAGTCAGAGCCGCAGTTACAGTTTCCTCCACAGCCAGACATTTTTTTTTTTGGGGGGTGAGAACAGAGAACAATGGAAAGTTATTTCAGAGGAAATTGAATTGTTTTGCTTCAAAGGTTGGAGGCCCTGACTGCTATTTATAATGCAGGTGAGGGGAGGAGAGGAGCTGATCCACCATACACGTGTCAGAATCACAGAGGACTTGAGGCCTTGGTTGGTTATTATATTATAGCCTCACAAAGTGCATATCAGCATATTTTACTCAAGCAAGAGCTAACAAAAAATCATACCTCTCAATAATTGTCAGTATAGACTAATTCATTAGCTTAGTAGAAAACAATATTGAAGAAGCAAAGAAAATTGGACGGTGGTAATTTTGTTATGTATACTTGCTAAGAGAGAATTTAAGAGATTACATAGGCTCCAATGCTTTTGTGACTTGGAGTATTTTTAGGTTTATAAAGATCTAAAGCTTACTCAAAACTCAAAAAACAAAAAAATAAAAAAGAAGATCGGAAAAGAAATGAAATCATGTTTTAGTATATGTCACGTACAATAATTGCTGAATAATTTCTTTATTCATTAAACTATTCAAAACTATTAAATGTTTTCTCATTTATCAAAGTAATCCTCAATCACTAAACCATTTAAAATTTTAATTATAAAATTATAAACACATCGTATTTACACCTATCATTAATATATATATTGAGATGGAAGTCACTTTCAGTGAATGATTAGTGTAGACATGATTGCCAATTTGGCATTTTCATCTGTGCCAAACATTTGGCCGTTTATATCCATGATATGATCCCGCCAAAAAATGGAGATTGAAATTGTCAATTCTTGGACAGCTGCACAGATGATAGCTCCTCCATAGTCCATACATATAAGACATTTCATTTGTAAAGACAGTAAAAAAAACAAAAGTTGATACAACTTATTTGGAGCTATTGGATACAAGCCATCACTAAACTCTGAAATTCTCTAGTATGAATACTGTTTTTATTTTTTTATTTATTTAGTAACTATTAGGTAATTATAGAGCACAAGTTATGAGATGGCTTTGAAGATAAGCGCTTCATAAAGTTTGGGGGGACATGGCTTTGTCATTAAATTAATAACCAAACTAAATCGAATCAAGTCTTGTGTTCTAGATCAGTTACTTGAATCATTTTCTGTCATTATGGTGTATCAAATTTGACTAAGAAAATTAGGATTTAGATCTGAACATGTACTGAATCGCAATAGGAGGTAATAAGATGCAAAATGAGAGATTAAAAAAAATTCAAACCAATTGGCTAAATACAATATTGATAACATTTTGATAATTTTTTTTTTCATAATCTTTGAATTAATCCAAATCTGAAATAGAATATACAATCTAAAAAAATTGATAATCACAAAACTAATAGTCCTAACGAAGGGTATAAAAGGTGTTGGAAAAAATGGTTTTTTGATAACTTTAATGTCAAATTAAAGTAGGTCCCAACCATTAGTTGAGGTGAGATTAAATGAGTTTAGATACTTTGTAACAAAGTCTTTACACTACAAAAAGAATGACCAAAAACCATTAAGAATTGAATGAAAAATTGTCTCATAAAGTTGGCCTTATAAATGAGGTATTGGGAATTGTGTATAACTACCAATTCTACATTGGTTGTAGAGGAAAACTTTGATGGGTATTTAAATCTCAATGAGAAGGGCATGAACCTTTTAGGGCAACCAAATTTTCCGAAGGAAGGAAGAGGCATGGATGCTTCAAGGATAGGCTTGGGCCAAGACTATGGTCCAAGTTAGTTATGACAAAATTGTCACGCGCTCGCGCCGCCCGCCCTGGCCGGATCGAGTCTGGGTGCGTGGATTATGGGACTTGGGCATGGGGCATGGGGCCCGGGCCAGATTGGTGGTCCACCAACTTATTCTTTTTGTTCCAGATCTACTGCAGGCCCAAGTCTGTTGCAGAAATGTATATTATACACATATGTGTATATTGTGTGTAACTCATACTTTGAATTTCCATCAGTTTTGTACATTACTCTAATAGTTTTATAGGAATAATGGCCTCCATTAGTGGCCAACCTTGATGGCTAGAGACTCCTTATCTCTCCCCCATTGTGTATAAGAAGAGACCCATTTCCCTTGGTTTGATATAGAAGTTTTTGCCTTCCAATCATATAGTCAGTTTGCTTACTATTATAATATTCTTCATGTGTAAGAGAGAGTGTTGTCCTTCTCAATTTGCCAAAACTAACAGAAGGTGCTTCTGTGTTAGCCGGTCTAAACCATCTTATCCTGGGAAAGAGAAGTCGACGTTTCTCCAGCACCCACGGTGAGGTGGCTAATCTGTTTTAAGGACACTATGGTATGATTGGTATCACACAGAATTTGGTTTGATTCCATTTCAATCTTTCTGTTAATCATGCTTCATGCTCTACAATGTAATTTATCAAATATGGATTTATTGGATGTATTATTTAATTTGATCAAATATGAATCTATTGTCTTGTTTAATCACACAATATTGTTAACAAAAGGAACATCATATGCCTAAAACCAAAAAGCTTTCGATTTGAGAACTTTCACCTTTTGCAAAAGGTGATCCTAATCAACTCGTGATGCCTCCCTTGCATTGTCATACCTTTAAGTTATCAAACACATATCCTAGTTTCAACTAACATCTTTTCTCTTTTGCGAAGAAAAAAGGTTACATAAACATAATTTTTATAGGCAATTTTTATGTAAAATAATGAGATGATAGTATTTTTCAAATTAAAAGTCACAAAAAACACATTATTCTGTATAAATTTTTTTGTATAAAAATGTTGTTTGTATATATAGCAAAACTCTTTTATATACCCACATTTCCAACCTCTAAGACACTATAAATTTCATTTTTATTTATTTTTTGTTATGATATTCTGACTGTGTATAAATATAACACACATTACATGGGAGCACATGGGCAAACTTAACAGCAATGCTGTTCCCTTAACATCCAAATGCAGCATAAATGCTAAATTGGTATTGAGGAAAACATTATTCTGGCTTCACATAACAAGGTCACACTTGCAAAAGACCAATCATGCAACCCATACGAGGTAAAGCCATGCGATGATAGAACAACAAATGAATTTTCTTATTGGAAAAACAATGCTAATAAGGAAAGAAACACGATAATATGAACAGGAAATGGAACTTTTGGAGTTGTTTAACTTTTTATCCATACACATATCAACATTTCTACTCCATCGACCAAAATTCATGTACACAATACTTCAAACTAAATTTAATAATTTGAAATCAAATATATATATATATATATATTCAAGAATGCATCAGAGGCACTAGTTGATTAGATTTGGTGATCCATTATTCTAAATTTACTAGATAATGATTATCTCAAAATTTAGGCCTTGTTTGGCATCCTCTAAAAAAGTCAAAAAGTCACTATTCTATTTAAGTCACATCATCTTATTTAAGTCACATCATCTCTTTACCACATCACTTCAAACCCTACCCATACTCAACCCATATTTCATAAAAAATTAAAAAATGCACTTATTTAGATCATCCCAAACCACCCCTAAAGAAAAACAGAAAACAATAGAGCGGACTGACGCAAAGACAGAAGGTTTATGAATTCCTAAAGAAATGCAAGTTCAATTGATCAGTCTTACCCATCAACGAATCATACCATAAGTCATGTTGAAGTTTCTCAATTCGTTGTAGATCAATTCTATCAATGCTCTTTCAATTATGAAGCATGGATATTTTGAAAAACATGTCGTACCCGTATCGGGTACTTGCCAGTATATGGTACTTCTGTATACGTACCGGTTACACGAAACATGTACCCAAATTTTCTTCTTAATCTTTTGGTGTACCCAAACGTACCTAGTATATATTCAAGCCGTATCGTATCTCAATTAAATCAAAATTTTCTTCTACTACAAAGATAAAATTTCTTTGACTAGATCTCTTTTTTATTTTTCGTTTTATGCTTAGCATGATTTTAAAATTAAGTTATGATTTGTAAGTTATTTAATATAATGACATTTAATTTTAATTTATACCTTTAGTTTTTGCATTAAATGTTAATGGTAGGTTAGATTGTAACAAATTAAACTATTTAATCAATTTTTACATTATTCTAAATTTAAAATAAATATTTTTTTACAAACATACCAAGCCATACCTTATTTTTTTTAGATTTTATCCTATATCCACATATCCGAGTTGCACTAGTACTCACACCCGTACACATGCTTCATTGTCTTTCAATTTCAATTTCAATCTATTCGGGCATCAATAAAGAAGTCGATATTCGAGTTAACAATTTAAAAACAAAAAAACACATTCAGCCTTTCCCCCATGCAGGTTCTGTATTCCAAGCGAACATATTGATGACAAACAAACTATCCGCATAAAATGAATAAAACACCATAAAAGTTGTTTCCTCAAACTGTTTTCTAGTCACGACAGTGTGTCAATTGGGGTTCAACTTAGCAACAAGTAAGGCATAAGCGCGAAAGGTAAGCAAAGAAGCAATGACAGTACAGAGAGTGAGTTAAAAGTCAAATTGAGCACATTATCGAGAGAGTCCTCAGTCAGACAAGAAGGCAAAAGGCTAAAATCAATGACTATTACACACATATATATGCAACACACACGGGAGAGAAGAACCTGTAGAAGATTTGGAGCTGATCGATCATGGAGGACATTCTGAACTTGCATGATCTTGTTGTTCATCTTCTTCAAAACCACACTATCAACACACTAATTTGATTTTTAGGGTTTGAGGGGTAGGAAGTTTTGTGATTTATATAAGTGTTATGCTATAAAAAATTTTATTAAAATTTTTATATAAATGTGGAATTCACACATATAAATTTATGTGGATCGCACTTGAAAATTTAATAGAAAATTTGATAAATTATATAGGATTCATATTTTCTTTTATATAGTGAAACATTGAAACCCTAGAAATATATATATATATATATATATGAGGCATCGCTGCGCGCCCCCGCCAAAGAAAGGGAGGTGGAAATCGATTTTGATCCTATGGGCCTATGACTCATTTGACAATTGATTATTGATTATTCAATAAAAATTGAGAGTTCTGATTTTGGAGTTTTAAAGAGAGTTTTAGTGATGTGGTAAAGAACGAGATCCACATGTGATGTGATGTGATGTGTGTATCTATATATTTTTTTTTTTTCTTGCCACATCAGCTCTTTTTAGAACTCCAAAATTAGAGTTTTCTATCATTATTGTTGATTATTTTAGATTTTGTTTGTCAATTACATGTTTTAGTCAAAAAATTAAAATTTCACTATAAGTTATCACATTACTTTCTTATTTTTTTCAAAATTTTTTTATAAAAAATTAAAAAATTACTAAAATAGTATATTTTCAAACGAAGTCTTAGTTAATTTAAATTTTTTTTTTTTATGAAAAGAGATTTTAGAAAATAAAAAGAATAATAAATTCAAAAATGTTAGAAATTCTAAAAATTCTATCAAAAACTCTACATGTGAAATATTTAGTAAAATCTTTAAAATTTCTAACATTACTCTAATAAATTTTAAATTTTTTTTGGTTACAAATTCTAATTTCTTGACGGACCTATATTACATAGGACATTTGCTTGTTGCGAGAAAATCACATCATAATCACTATAGAGATGTTTTTAATACATATTTTTTGATATTTTAAAATTACTAGTGGTTGGACACATGTATTACATGTGGTGCGTGATTTTTCATTAATTGTTATCTTGTAATTATACGTGTCTCTTAAATTGGTATGTGATATGTATACAAACTAAGAAAACTTGTATAGATAAATTGATCTGCATTCAAAATATAACTAAATAAGAAATAAATACATACTTAGCTGAATAATTTTTAAATAATAAATGAAAAAATTTATAAACATAAAATGTGTGCATGATGTACATTATTTTTAGGGAGCTTTTTTGATAAATCCACTTTCTAAGAGTTTTATTGCATCCAACCCATATTCTTTTTGACTATTCCATTAGGTCCTATTTGAGATAAGAAGACCAAAATACCCTTTTCATCTACTTATATTTTATTTAGTTCACATTATTTTCTTATGTTTCAATAAGTCCTTTGGGTGACATAATTACCAAAATACCCCTAATGTGAATGTTCACACCATCAATGTGAATGTTCATATCGTCAATATGTAGGGGCCCGGCCCATGTCGATCCTCGTGGGTGCTCGAAAAAATTCGAGTCGGGCTGAAGCGAGCCCGGGTCATTGACAATGTGAGTATTCACATTGACATGTTAACATTCACATTAATAGGAGTGGCGGCCTTGAAACCCGCCCGGCGGCAGGGTGGGCCCGATCCGGCCCGTTGACAATGTGAGTATTCACATTGACATGTTAACATTCACATTGATAAGAGTATAAAATTGGCCCGCGGCTCGGGACGGACCGGGCCAGGCCCGTTGACAATGTGAATATTCACATTGACATGTTAACATTCACATTGATAGGAGTGTAAAATTAGTCCGCGCCTCGTGGCTGCCCGAAACCCGCCCACGGCCCGCGGGCGAGCCTGGCCCGGCCCGTTGACAATGTGAATATTCACATTAACATGCTAACATTCACATTGATAAGAGTATAAAATTGGCCAGCGACCTAGGGCGGGCCCGGCCTGGCCCATTGACAATGTGAATATTCACATTGACATGTTAACATTCACATTGATAAGAGTATAAAATTGGCCAGCGCCCTAGGGCGGGCCCGGCCCGGCCCATTGACAATGTGAACATTCACATTGACATGTTAACATTCACATTGATACGAGTGTAAAATTAGCTCGTGCCTCGTGGCTGCCCGAAACCAGCCCACGGCCTGGGGCGGGCCTGGCCATTTTTTTTTAATTCTTTTTAATTTTTTCTACCGAAATTTTATTATTTTTCACAAAAAAAGACACTAGGCCTCGACGCGGGCCGAGTCTCGGACCGAGCCTTGAATGGGCATTAACCGGGCCTAGGCTTCAAAGTGATGGTCCAGGCCCTAGCCTAGGGTCTCGAACTAGGCTCGAGCCTGGGCCCAAACGAGCCTTTCCCCGGCCAGGTCAGGCCGGCCCACGGGCAAAAAAATTAGGCCTAGGCCCTAGCCCTGGCACAAGGGTATTCGGGCTTTGGATGGGCCGATAGATCGAGCCTCGGGTCGGGCCGGTGGGCCTAGGCCTAGCCTCGAGCTTAGGTCGGGCTTGGGCGGGCCTGGCCATTTTTTTTTATAATTCTTTTTAATTTTTTCTGCCAAAATTTTATTATTTTCCACAAAAAAATACATTGCGCATCGAGCGGGCTGGGCCTCAGACCGAGCCTTGAATGGGTCTTAAGTGTGCAGATGGGCCTAGCCGAGCTTCAAAGTGATGACCTAAGCCCTAACCTAGGGTCTCACACATGCTCGGGCCTGAACCCCAAGCAGGCTGCTGCCTAGGCGTGCGTACAGCGACCTCACGGCTGCGAGCCAATTCTACATTCCTATCCATGTGCATTTTAACATATCAATGTGAATATTCACATTGTCAACGGGCCGGGCATATCCCAGTCCACGGGCAAGCTTCGGGCAGCGGGCAAATTTTACACTCTTATCAATGTTAATGTTAATATGTTAATGTGAATATTCACATTATCACGGGTCGGGCCAAGGCTGCCTCGGGCTACGGTCGGGCTTTGGGCTGCCTACGGGTTGCGGGTCAATTTTATACTCTTATCAATGTGAATGTTAACATGTCAATATGAATATTCATATTGTCAACGGGCTGGGTCGGGCCCGCCCTGGGCCGTTGGCCAATTTTATACTTTTATCAATGTGAATGTTAACATGTCAATGTGAATATTTACATTGTCAACAGGCCGGGCCGAGCCCGCCCCGGGCCGTCCACGGGCCGTGGGCAGGTTTTAGACAGCCACGAGGCGTGGACTAATTTTACACTCCTATCAATGTGAATGTTAACATGTCAATGTGAATATTCACATTGTCAACGGGCCGGGCCGGGCCCGCCCCGGGCCGCAGGCGGGCTTTTGGCCACCCATGGGCCGCGGGCCAATTTTATATTCTTATCAATGTGAATGTTAACATGTCAATGTGAATATTCACATTGTCAACGGGCCGGACCGGGCCCGCCCATGGGCCGTAGGCAGGTTTCGTGCCGCCACGGGACGCGAGCCAATTTTACACTCCTATTAATGTGAATGTTAACATGTCAATGTGAATATTCACATTGTCAACAGGCCGGGCTCGCTCCGGTTCGCGGACTGGTTTCGAGCCACCCACGGGCTAATCTTACATTCCTACCAATGTGAATTTTAAAATATGAATGTTTACATCATAAAATTGCTAACCGTTCAAAAAAATATTTATAAGGGTATCAAAATTAAATATAAGGCCATAAGTGTCTAGGAAAATAGTGTAAATCAAGAAAAAATACTTTATGAAATAAAACTATACATACATGGGACTAAATGGGTTAAAAAATTCCTTCATAGACTTCTTGGGTTAAAACACTTCTAAATGGGATCTATCAATAAAAATCCCTTATTTTTATTAAACTTCACAATAAATAGGACAATTCCTATTTCAACTCGTCTAACTTTACTTAGAGAGTATGTTGTAATAGATCTTCTGTAAAAAAAATTTCACTATTTTCTTATTTTTCTTTTTACTTATCATTATAACTCATTATAATAAAAAATATTTTGATGAGTAAAAGTTTGAGATGATATCATATTGTTATGATTTTCAAAATCTATTTTCCCTCAATAATGCGGTTTTTCCTGTGAGGGAAAAAAATAAACACTATTATTGTCGTGATGGAAGTGTTTTGCAAAGTGTTAGTTTGTTATTGAAAGTATTTATTGTGGACACTTGTTTATATGATATGTATGTATATATATATATATATTGAATATAAGGGGTTGTTTGAGATGTCCTAAATAAGTGCACTTTTTAACTTTTTAGACTAAAAAGTTGAGAAAAAAAATATGATTGTTTGGATTAACTTTTTGACTTTTTATGGAAAAATGTGTATTAAAAAATTATATAAATTAGTGTACGAGGGAAAATTAGGATTGGGAGTTGTGCAGCCATACTTTTTGACTTTTGATGAATAATGATAACTTTTTAACTTTTTGACAATTTTTTGACTTTTTGGCTTTTTAGGTACATGCCAAACTTGACTTAAGTTGATAGGAGAACAACACACAATTTCGTAGTTTTTTCTTAATAAATATAACTGTATTGCTAAAGCGATATATGTTAAAAAAATTAAAATATCCGATGATAATATAGCATTATAGATGGACAATGTATAAACACAGTAACATATATAAATTTGTATTTATATTTTATATATATATATATATGTGTGTGTGTAGATATTGACATGTATAAGTTATCACAAAAGTAATATGTGAAATATTTTGTAATAATATAATATAATTTTGTAATAATATAATATAGGTAACAATAAGATGATAATTATTAATAATTAAATAGTTTTTCATAATATAGATGTTTACATTTTTGTGTGTACGCACTATTTTTTAATTAGATTATTAAATTTACATAAAAATTTAAAGGAATTTGTGAATAATTTGTGTAAAATTAGAGATTAATGAAGAAATATTTTAAAAAATAGAAGTTTATAGTATTTGGTTTTGTTTGTTTTTTCAATTTTTGAATTTCCATGTTTTTTAGTCTTTGACACCGTTTTTTTTTTTAATAACCCTTTTATTTTCTTTTTAGATTCACTTAATTTAACACTTTTTTATTTTTAAAATTTTACTTTTCGGTTTAGATTCACTTAATCTAAATACACTTTGAAAATATTTGTTGTGTATTCATTTTAGAAAAAATTATGAATAATAATAATAATAATAATGAAAAATCAGTACATGTTTGAATTTATACAATTTTTTTACCAATATTTTACTTTTTAATTCTATTTAGATTATTAAATATTAGATTTTCATGTAAAAGTATAATTTAAATATAAATATGAAGAAATTTTAGTATACTTAATTACAAAAATTGAAAAAATAATCAAAAATTGAAAAACAAATTTAAAAAATAAAACCAACGAAAGTGATTCTTATTTAGAATTTTGATATCATACCTCGGTTATTAAAGTACAATGTAAAATATTACAGTTCATAAAATATAATTTTAACAAAAAGAAAGTGCATAAAGATAACCTACGAATTTTTGAGATATAGCAGAAATCTCTATTTTAAAAATGTATGCGCTTTCCTCTGTCTAGATTCAAATGAATGCATACAACTTTAAGATTCAACTATTTACAATGATTTGATTCATAATGGAGAATTGTAAATATTATGCATATTAGTATAGAAATAGACAAAAAGAATAAAAAAAAATCAGTGTGTTTGGTTTGAGTTTTTTGGATTAAATTTTTTGAAAACTGAGTTTTTTGATTTTCGTATTCTTTTGTTTTTAGTGAATATTTTTAAAATTTTAAACATTTTTTTTACTTTTTTAGATGCACCTTAGTTAGAGGTATCTAAAAAGTAAAAATTTAATAAAAAATATTTTAAAAATTAATAAATACATAGAAATACAAAAATATATCAATTCTTGTATTTTTTTTGTATTTTTGGTATTTAGTGAATTTTTAAAAGATTTTTTTTACAATTTTTTTACTTTTTAGGTGTATTTATGTTAGGTGTGTTTAAAAAGTAAAAAAATTACTTAAAATATTAAAAAAATTCAGTAAAAACAAAAAAACACGGAAAATAAGAGAGTAGAATTTTCTGAAAAATGTTTTGGAAAACTGGTAACCAAGCACAGTAAATAAATTATTATTATTTTTTATTCTTCAATTATCATCAATGTAAAAAAAATAGGGAGACGGTTTTTTTTTTTTTTTTTTTTGATAAGAAGGGAGGCAATTTGTTTTCATGTATATATGACTCTTGGAAATAGATATATTATTTTTGGGAACTCCAAAAGTAAATAGATAGTTGGTTTATATAGGATTCTTCATGACTTTTAAAAAGTGTAGTAGATTTGAGAGGGTAAAATTGAGATTTAAAAAAAATAGAAAATATGGTAGGTTCTTCATACTTTTATATAAGCAAAAGGAAGTTTCTAATGAGAAGCCTCTTAAGAATTCCAAACTCTCATTCTAAAATTATTGATTTTTCAATTTACAAAATAGATTAAAACAACTATTGGTTGATTTATTTATTTAATTATTTTAAAAATAACAATTATCCCTTGATTTACGAATTTCAAATGAAAAAATAATAAAAATATTTCACAATCTCTCTATCCTAATTTCTATCACCGATTTTTAAAAGAAAATATTAAAACCTATCTTTCTTCTTTCTTTCCAAAAAATCAAATAATATTTTTCATGGAAGTTGTGGGTTCCTATCTATGTCTAATATATTAAATTATAACATAAAATAAATAAATAAAAAAAGATATACAAGCAGATAAAATTAATAATTTAATTTCTATTTATTCAGTTAAAATCTTTCTTTTGCATCACAATATCCAATTTTAAACTTAAAAATCTTTAAATTCTATCTAAATAAATCTAATTTGAAAATATCTCAAACGATCATATTTTAAATCAATAAAACTCACATTATAACTTATCTAAATAATAATAATAATAAACAAATAGAAACCACATATAAATTAAATTTAAAAAATAGAAACCCACAATTTCTTCTTAAATAAATTGGGGAAAAAAAATAGAAACTACACAAAAATAAAAAAGATAAGAATTTAGGAATGAATATAAAAAATATATAACAATATCTAAATTTGAATTATGATTTAGTAATATAACTATCGATTTGTTTGATGTATATCTATCAAAATTTTAAATCACTTAACGGGACAAATTAATCAATTTTTAAGTATTATTTAAAGAATAATTTGATTAGTCATCTCAACTTCTAGACTTTGCATGCACGGGCAGAGGAGCTAACGGATTGGGCTAAGCGAATTCTAATTTGTTGGAGGTAATATCCTACCACTCTATAAATTTATTTGCTTTTTAATTTTATTTTTTTTCCTATATGATTCTCTTTCTCTGCTGTTGGTTTTGGTTTTAGTGGGATTTATGTGTTTGTTACAGATTTGCATAGTGTAGAAGAATTATTGGTGATGATAGTTGTAATCAAAATATCTATGCCCATTCTATGGCAATGATTTTCATAAGATTTTGTTTTCTTCGACGAAGATCATAAAATTGAAGTAAAAAAAAAAAAAAAAAAAGGTATCAAATTTTTTACTTTTTATTGTCGTTTTATTTTATAGAAAATGTGAAAATTTGATGGAAATTCAAAATTTTTACTATAATATTAGATTTTTATGTAACTAGGTAAATTTGAAACTTTTAAATATCATTGTGTTATTTATTTTCATCATCTTTCTATCTCATTGTATCATTACTGCTATTTGCTAGTTTATTAATTGCAATTCAATTTGACATGGGTAAGCACATAAAGGATATGGCCCACCACCTAAGGTTCAATCCATGATTCAAATACTAAAGTCCAACACTCGTGAAACCCAGCGTTACACCAAACACCAGTGACATCTAAACACTTGGCAAGTAGAGAATCACCCATATCAGCAGACAAAGATCTTGCAAAGTTATTGCACCACACATCAGCCGTTAATGAGTTTTCCTGCAGCATTTATTGCAATAACCCTTTCCCGTCAGGACAGAACGGCCTCACCATGAACAAGATAAGCTAGAGTATAGACTTTCGGCCAAGGTGACAGGTCGGAAGGAACAAACGAAATGATTAGTAGAGGATATAAGAAGGCATCGGAGACAAGGAAGGGTTAAGCTTTTCTATCACTAATCTATCTCTACATTCCATCTCTCTTTTTAACTTGCTTGTCGGAGGGTTCGCTAGGGGACTCCACGTTCTCCGTTGAACTCGTGTGCAGGTCTCTCTGTGGGCTTGGTACCTCGAACACCGGTTTGGGAAGCGTGGATCAATCCAACCCGTTCCATCTGGAACACGATGTATCATCAGTTGACGCAGTCTGTGGGAAACCTTTTGCTCCGTGCGCTAGTTGTGCTCATTGTTGTCGGAGACCCCTTCCCAATAACCCCTTCTTGCCACCCACTAAGGTGAATGGTCACAACTAGATCCATGGCTTCTCACCACAATGTTGCTGACCACCAAGCCGACCTTCCCAATCCAAACAACCCACCGCAGTACTTCACAGAACTTACCAACAACATCAACTGCTTAGCAGAGCAAAACCAAGCCCTGATCAATGCTTTGCTTCAAAGAGACCTTCCCGTTTCTCCTCTTCCATCTCAAGATATCCCACCCAACTAAGAACGAACCCCGAGCCATCCTATCCAACAGCCCTACCCACCCAACTTAGAAGGCTTGCGATCCTCTCCCCCAGATATGACCCCGCCACCCGGAGTCCCACATCTATCAGTCCAGGCACCCACCCCCGAGGGAGAGGCTAGTAGTGTCCAGCCTTCTCTGCATTTCGGTGGTGACAACGTTCCTCTCTGGAATACAGAACTCTGATCCATGAAGCTCCAGCTTCAAGGAGTCATGCAGAACATACAGAGCAAACCATCTACCACAGCCAACTCACCGTTTGTTGCCTCCATCACGGACAAACCTTTACCTCTTAAGTTCAAAATGCCCTTGCTCGACTCTTTCAACGGCACAATGGACCCGGTCGACCATTTGGAAACTTACAGGACCCTCATAGTCCTCCATGCATTCCCTGACGAAATCATGTGTCGGGCTTTCCTCGTAACACTTAAGGGGTCGGCTCGACTCTGGTTTAGTCAACTACCAACAGACTCTGTCTCCACTTTCCAGCACTTAAGTGACTCCTTTCTCAGCTATTTTATTAATGCCCGGTAGACGACGTTAAACAACCCAGCTCCTCAATATCTGTCAGACCGAGGAGGAGTCGTTACGCAGCTTCGTCACCCGCTTCAATACCGAAGCCCTGCAGGTAGCGAAAAACGACGACAAGGTCATCCTTACGGCTTTTATGGCCGGTCTATGATCATTTGATTTCCTTTTTTCTTTCTCCAAAAACCCCCCGACCTCCATGGCAACCCTACTTTCCAAAGCCCAAAAATACATAAACGCCGAAGATTCTCTAGCCGCCCAACAAGATCCTACAGCTAAAAACCCAACCTCCAGCGAGAAAAGAAAGGACTCCGAAACCAGAAACACCCAGTACACTCACCAAACACCTCAATAGACCGATCGACTGGTGACCCGGTCGGCGCCAACTCGACCGCCCGGCCGGTTCGAACGATACACACACCTCAATTCCCCCATGGAACAAGTCCTAAACCAGATCCAACGAGATTATCCCCTAAAATGGCCCCAACCGTCACGGTCTCCTTCCAACCGGCGAGACCAGTCCAAATACTATAGCTTTCATCAAGACGACGGCCATAATACGGAGGAGTGCGTTAACCTCAAAGACCAAGTCGAGGGCTTGATACGTCGAGGGCGTCTCTCGGTTCACGGCGCCTCAAAGAAAGGCAAAGGACTGAACCTATCAGAAACAACCACCGGCACACCCCTCCTCGACAACTCGCACAACCTAACCAAGGTCATGATAGGCTTTCACAGCAACCTTGGGCACAAGGCAACCCTGCTCCCCTGTTGGAGAGATCAGAGTTATTGCTGGCGGGCTTGCTTGTGGAGGACCATCCCGCTCGGCTTAGTGGGCAAAACTCAGAAAAATAAGGCATGGCTCAGATAAAGAAGTTGCCACATTGGACCGCCCTTCCAAACAGCCCAAGTAGTGGATGGAGCCCATCACCTTACGGAGGCCAACTGCACAAGCATTCGTTACCCCCATGACGACCCCCTCGTCATCTCTACCCTCCTCTCCAATTACAAAGTTAGACGGGTTCTCGTCGACAATGGCAGTTCTTCAGACATCATCTTCCTAAATGCCTTTCGCCAGCTCAAGGTCGGGGAAGAAAGTCTGTCCCCTCTTCAAATCCCATTGGTCGGTTTTACTGGAGATCGGGTGACCTCGATAGGCTCCATCGATCTTCCCATCACAATCGGAGAATATCCGTGGCAAACCACAAAGTTGCTCACTTTTCTCGTCGTCGACTGTCCCTCCGCTTACAACATTATCCTCGGTCGCACCGCCTTAAATGCTTTCCAAGCTGTCACATCCACTTTCCATCTTGCCGTCAAATTCCTCACCAACCTTGGGGTCGGCACGGTGAGGGAAGAGCAGACCGTGGCCAGAGAATGTTATGTCGCTTCACTTAAAGAGGTCAAGCTAAAGGAGGCTATGATCATTGAAAAACTAGACATCAGAGACGAAGACGAGCTGGTCAGAGGGGAACCAGTGGAAGTGTTTATCGAGGTCCTCATCGAGCCCACCAACCCGACAAAAATAGCCAAGATCGGCAGCCAATTATCCCCTCAAGCCAAGGCTGATCTTACAACCCTCCTGATTGAACACAATGATATGTTTGCCTGAACCCATTCCGACATGCCGGGTATCGATCCTTCCTTCATCACTCATCGTTTGAGTATCAAACCCTATTTCTGACCCTTTCGCCAAAAACAACACATCTTTCACCCGGAACGTAACGCTCTTATTACTTTTGAGGTAGATAAGCTACTGGAGGCACAGTTTGTCAAGAATGTGGACTATCCCAAGTGGCTGTCGAATGTGGTATTGGTTCGTAAAAACAACGATAAATGGCGACTCTACGTCGATTACTCTAACTTCAATCGAGCTTGCCCCAAAGATAGTTATCCTCTTTCTCGCATATATCTGCTTGTCGACGCCACGATCGGTCATCAAATGCTCAGCTTCATAGACGCCTTCTTTAGGTACAACCAAATTCTAATGCACCCGTCTGACTAGGAAAACACCTCCTTCATCACCGACCGGGGAACCTACCACTATCGTGTCATGCCATTTGGGTTGAAAAATGCTGGAGCAACTTACCAACGGTTGGTCAATGCCATCTTTCATCATCAGATAGGCCGGAACATAGAAGTATACGTCGATGACATGCTAGTCAAGAGCAAACTCTACTCTGATTATCTGGCCGACCTGCGAGAGACCTTCAGCACCCTACAAAAGTATCAAATGAAGCTCAATCCGGAGAAATGCGCCTTCGGCATAGGATCTGGGAAGTTCTTGGGCTTCATGGTCAGTCAGTGGGGCATCGGGACTAACCCCGAAAAGATTAAGGCCTTGATAGAAATGCGGTCACCCAGAACGGTCAAAGAGGTTCAGAGGCTTACTGGCAGAGTTGCCACTCTCAACTGCTTCATTTCCCGCGCAACGGACAAGTCCCTCCCCTTTTTCAAAGTTCTTCGGCAGGCTTTCGAGTGAACGATCGAATCCGAAAAGGCTTTCCAACAATTGAAGCAGTGCATGGCCAACCCCCCCTTACTCTCCTAGGTGCTCACGAGTGAGCCCTTTTTTCTCTATTTACCCGTATCAAGCACCACAGTCAGTACGACCCTCATCAGGGAGGACAGTTCAGTACAACGCCCAGTTTATTACATTAGCCGGGCTCTTAGGGGCACAGAACAGAACTACCCATTGCTAGAAAAAATGTCCTTGGCCTTGGTCACCGCCTCAAGATGACTCTGTCCTTACTTCCAAGCCCACTCTATAGTGGTCCTCACTGACCAACCTTTGAAGAAGATAATGCAACAACCAGAGCTGTCCGGAAGACTTATGCAATGGTCAGTCGAGCTCAGCCAATTTAACATCTCCTACCGACCTCGAACGGAGATCAAAGGGCAGGTTGTTGCCAATTTTATCCTGGAATTCACTAATCCCACTCCAACCACGGCCCCCCCGCCTTCGTAATCCCACACTGAGGTAAAAGACCCCCACTCTTGAACCCTCAACGTCGACGGATCATCCCGCAAAGAAGGCAGTGGGGCTGGCCTCATCCTCACCGCCCTCGAGGGTGGTTATTTCAAGTGTGCTCTCCGTTTCTTGTTCGACGCAAGTAATAATGAGGCTAAATACGAGGCATTGATAGCAGGCCTCCGCCTAGCTAAAGACATTGGTGTCAGCCATATCCAGGTGTTTAGCGATTCCCAGCTCATTGTCACACAAATTACGAGGGAATTCGATGCCAAGGAGGACACAATGCGGTCTTACAGGGATATTGCACTCCCCCTTGCTCCCCTCTTCAACACTTTCCACATCAAGCACATCCCTCGAACGGAAAACTCCAAGGCAGATGAAATGGCTCAATTAGCTTCTGCCGACCAGCCAGACCTCAACCATGGCGTCTGCCGACCAGCCAAACCTCAACCATGGCGTCTGCCTTGAATACCTGGCCCACCCTGCCATTGCCCCACAACAGCAACAAGTCCACTTCCTCCAAAATGAACCTGTACCATGGACGGCAGATATCCTGTTATTTTTGACAAATGGAGAATTGCCTGCCTACAAACACCAGGCCGCCAAAGTCAGGGTCCGGTCGTCTAACTACATTCTTATCAGCGGCCTCTTGTACAAACGTGGCTTTTCACACCTATACTTGAGATGCCTCAATCCTATTCAACCAACCTACGTAATGAGGGAAGTCCACGAGGGTGTATGTGGTAATCATTCGGGTGCCAGGTCACTAGCCCACAAAATACTTCGCACCGGTTACTTCTGGCCTACTCTCAATCAAGATGCCACTAAATTCGTGCTTAAATGTGATAAGTGCCAACGCTTTGCCAACATCCCTCATGCTCCTCCTACAGAACTGATCACATTTTGCAGTCCTTACCCATTCGCCAAATGGGCGATTGACTTAGTTGGCCCATTGCCCACTGGCCGAAACCAAACCAAATTCGCAATCGTCACCATTGATTACTTCACTAAATTGGTGGAGACGGAACCCCTCGCCACAATTACCGAGCGGAATACAACCAGATTCATCTAGCAGTCGATCGTGTGCCGATTTGGCATCTCTCAAGCCATCGTCTTCAACAACAGCAAATAATTCTTCAATGCCAAGTTCAGGAAATTCTATACAGAACTTCAAATCCAGCCATGTTTCTCTTTCCCAGGTCATCCCCAAGCCAATGGCCAAGTTGAGGTTACTAATCGTTCTCTTCTGAAGATCATCAAAACTAAGTTGGAAGCTGCTAAGGGACTTTGGACTGAGGAATTACCAAACGTACTTTGGGCCTATCGCACTACCGCCTGAACCCCCACTGGGGAGACCCCTTTTTGCTTAACATACGGCGCTGAGGCGGTCATTCTAGTGGAAATCAGTCTGCCTACCCTTAGGATTCTGCACCTGAATTCAGAACTAATTGAAGAACTGCGTCGGGCAGACTTAGACCTAATCGAAGAGCTCCGAGAGACCACTGCTGTCAGGCGGGCCTCATATCAACAGAAAATGAGAACACACTACAACCTCAAAGTCCGATGGATGGAGTTCGCCGTAGGGGACCTTGTTTTGCGCGAAGCAACTCTTGCCACAAAAAATCTGGCTAAGGGCAAGTTGGCAGCCAAGTGGGAGGGACCTCACGTTGTTAAGGTCAGACCTTGTCCGGGCACTTACCGACTTCAGGACATGGAAGGTCGAGATCTCCCCCATCCATAGAACGCCGAGCACTTGAAGCGTTATTTTCAATAAAGCCCTATTTTTGTATTGATCAATTGTTGTATGTTCTTTTTTACCATCTACACACTAGGATGTTTTTGTCCTTCTCTCACATGGTGTAAATTTGTGATCAATGAGTTACGCTTTAAATAACAACAATCTTATATCTCAGTTATCTGAGCACGAAGGGCTCAGCCAGATTGAGTTACTTAAAGTCTCAGCCAGACTGAGCGCGAAAGGATCAGCCAGACCGAGTTACTTAAAGCCTCAGCCAGACTGAATGCGAAGGGCTGAGCTAGACCGAATTACTTAAAGCCTCAGCCAGACTGAGCGTGAAGGGCTCAGCCAGACCGAGTTACTTAAAGCCTTAGCCAGACCGAGTTACTTAAAGCCTCAGCCAGACTGAGCGTGAAGGGCTCAGCCAGACCGAGTTACTTAAAGCCTTAGCCAGACCGAGTTACTTAAAGCCTCAGCCAGACTGAGCGCGAAGGGCTCAACCAGACTGAGTTACTTAAAGTCTCAGCCAAACTGAGTTACTTGAAGCCTCAGCCAGACTGAGCACGAATTGCTCAGCCAGACTGAGTTAATTATGGCTCAAGCCAAACTGAGCGCGAATGAAGAGTTCGACCAAGGCCATTCCTGCAGCTTCATGATTGTAGCATAGTGGCCATACTTAGTTAAAATCCAGGTCCATACTTTTACGTCTCTCAACATTCTTTACATTTTTAACTTTCATTTTTAATTCTGTTACAATCCACACGCCTTGTCGCCCAACCCAATCTTTCATTTCTCAACACTCTTACAACATGATTTAAAACTTCACACTTTAAGACCTTCACATTTCAACATTTTTATTGTTCACATTTTTTGCGTCATGGTTTTCTCACAAGTTAGACTGGCTCCTTACTTCTCAACTTTTACTACGATTTATACAAAAGCCTTATTTAAATGCCCATTCTCATTCTTTTCAGATCTACAAGAAATAAAGACAACAGTATGAAAAAGCATAACTCATTATTTTATTTACAAACTTACACATAAATTCACTACAAAAATTACATGACCAAAAAAGAAAAGAAAAAAAAAACACAACAATAACAACAAAAACAAAAACAAAAAATTTATTTACAAACAACAACACGCAAAACGCAACAATTTTACATCAATCATTCATCCTCGCTCGAGGCCAGGTCTTCTTCGTCAACCCCCTTATCTAGGGGGGTCTGGGCCACATCGTCTTCATCTATTCTCACATTACTGAAGTCCAAGTCTGGGAACAACTCTTCTGCTTTACATTTAAAAGTCTTCCAATCGCTGTCCCAAAACTCAGCCATCTCATGCTTGTAGAAGTCCAACCGTTGGAAGCTCTGGATCACTTCCTCTTCACTCTTACTTCCAGCGGTCGCTCCCGACGGGCCAGCCCCCTATCTCCCTCTCTCACCAAGCTGCTGGCGATAGCGGCATCAATTGTCATCTGGAAGTCGGCGGACCCCTTGAACTGCTCTACCGCTACAACACATAGGTCAGGGTACGCCATCCTCTCAGATGCCAACTTGGCCCTCTCCTCTTCCAAGGTCTTCTCTAACTTTGCCTTCTCAGCCCGCTCATTCGCCAGCGCCCTCTCCAACTCAGCGATCTTCTGATCTGCTTCTTCCTTTTCTTTGATCGACTGAGCGCGTAGATCTTCATTACAGACCATGGCCTCATCCCACCTTTTGTTGGCGACGGTGCAGGCTTTCAGGGCCTCTTCCGGCTTTACCTTTCGCCCGACCAATCGGAACTTGAGCGACACCACCTTGCGGCGTTCCGTCTCCAGCTCTAACTTGGTCGTGAGCAACTCAGCATTAGCACGGTCTGCTGAGTAGCCTTGCACCATCGCCAACACCTCTATCTTCTTGGCGTTCTGAGCATACTCTAGCCCCCTAACACATGCACTCCGCGCGGCTTTCCTCCAGCGCCCGGTCTCCTTACTTAAACTTTCAAGCTGGGCCTTTACCTCCTCGGCTTTGCCTTCAAGATTGCCCAATCTTTTGCTTTGTTCGATAAGGCTCTGCTAAAATCGTCGCCTTTATCTGGGCAAACACGGCCCTTAGCGATTCGACCTCTGTGAAACTTGTCATCGAACGTACGGTCGTGTCCTCCACTGCTCCCAAGAGTCGATCTGCAGTAGTCTTGGCTTCACCTCTTTCTCCTTCCAGTCGCCCGGACACTGCTGGAGCGTAGTAAATGGCGGTCTTTAGCCTGACACTCCCTCTTTCTCCTTGGGACACAGGACCCCCCTTAGGCTGTTGCTCTGTCCCCTGCTTAGGGCCAGTCGCCCCACCTTCCATTTGTGTTTCAGGGCCCAGGGCATTCTCCACCCCCTTCGCTGTTCTCTCCAACTCCACTTTGGGGGTCCCCTCTACCATCCCCTCCTTCATCCTCTTCAAGGCTGGCCCCTTCTCCCTTTCCTGTAGTCTCTTCTTCTTTTTCAACACAGCCTTCACCCTTTTTTTGCCCTTTTCCTTTAGAGAATCAATTGGAGGTGGTTGTGGCTCAAAATCGCTCAGGTTCTTCTCTCCCAGCAGCTTGGGACGCAGTCAGACTCGTTCCCTCACGTTCGGTTTGGGCGGGCGACCTAACTTCGCCTCTTTGTACTGATTGGCCTTGGCGAAGGTGGTTCTGTCCTCCGTCTCTTGCCTCTTCCTCCTCGCCTCTAGTTCTGTTGGCGCAAGATCTTTACCGGTCAGCTGAGGGCCCAGCCTAGAGGCAAACAAGGCTGAGGGCTAAACGAGGTCATCCTACTTGGTGCCCTCCTTCTCCCTCCATGCCTTCACCTTTTTCACCCTCTCCTCTGCCTCCGCCTCCAACCTTGGCTTAACCGACTTGGATAGCACCTTCCACACCCTGCGCACTCCTACTCCCCCGTTGGTGGACATATAGAACCACCGCGGCCTCCACCCGTTCACTGACAACAGCAACCCCACCACCAGACCCTTCCTTGCCGCCGCTTGTAAAGTGACCCAAGTCTTTTGTTGGCCTGAAGCCTTGTAGCATGCAAAAAACTCATCCACTATCATTGCAGCCCTCTCGTTCACCCGCGGCCACGTGCTTGCACAAGCTAATAAAATCTTTTACAGATTGGGCATCAACTGGCCCGGAGCCACCCCCAGCCGATTTAACACGTCCACTACTATCCGAGGAAGCGGCAACCTCAACCCCCCCTTTAGCACTTCTTCGTAGAAGCCAAACTCCCCCGGTTGGGCGTCGGATGGCCTCTCCTTCGACGTCGGCAATTTCAACTCTATCTCCGCAGGAATCTGATACTTCTCGCGCTTCTCCTCCAACTCATTCATCGTACATGTCAATTTATCGGCCTTTGTGTGCCAGTGGTTCGACTCCACTTGACTAATACGTTTTGCGACCGCAATCATCGTCATAGGACGAGCTCGCACTGCCTGACTAACTACCTCCCCTCCCTTCGCTCCACACGGTACTGTTTCGCCAACTCCACCTCATCGTCGTCGCCCAACAAATCGAGCCTTGCAGTTACTACTTCCTCTTGGGCCATTTCTCTCGTGTGTCTGTGAATGGCTTCGGATGCGGGCACAAAAAAGTTCACAAAATGTTGCAGAGGTGTATCACTGGAAACAAACAAGTTTACTTTTGGGACGTGCTGGTTTTTTGCACAAAGATAGGTAAAACGGATAAAACCAAATGCCCAAGGCTTGCTTGTATTCCAAGGGTCAAGGGCAAATTTTTCCAGTTTGAAAATTTTCAAAAAAAAATTTTAAAACCATCTTTTCAAACACCCTATATTGACCTATCCCTTCGTTTCTAGCCCAACGCCTAACCTTTTCTATTACGGGATTCTGTCACGTGTATGACCACGATCCACAACCCCTTTCCCTTACCCTGTCTTTTCCACTTCAAATCACCATGTGCCTTGCCACCCCTCGAGCTCCGCGTACCGCTGCTTCTCCCTCCATTCAGTCACCCTTCGCGATCGGCCCTCCTCACGGTCGGTCCCTCCACCCGGTCACCCTTCGCGGTCAGCCCTTCTCACGGTCGATCCCTCCACCCGGTCACCCTTCGCGGTCGGCCTTCCTCACGGTCAATCCCTCCACCCGGTCACCCTTCTCGGCCGACCCTCCTCACGGTCGGTCCCTCTACCCGGTCACCCTTCGCAGTCGCTCTTCTTCACAGTCGATCCCTCCACGTGGTGACCTTTCGCGGTCGGCCTTCCTCAGGGTCGGTCCCTCTACCCAGTCACCCTTCGCGGTTGGCCCTCTTCATGATCGGTCCCTTCACTCAGTCACCCTTCGCAATCGGCCCTCCTCATGCTCGGTTCCTCCGCTTGATCACCCCTCGCCGTCGGCCCACCTCTCGGTCGGTCTTCGCCCCGCTGGTCTCTCATAACCCTTGTTTTCTTCATTATTCCCTTTGTTGCGCTAAAGCTGCACTTGGGAATGGGGGACTACTGACATGGGTAAGCCTATAAAGGATATAGCCCACCACCTAAGGTCCAATCCATGATTCAAATGCTAAAGCCCAACACTCATGAAACCCAACGTTATACCAAACACCAGTGACATCTAAACACTTGGCAAGTAGAGAATCACCCATATCAGCAGACAAAGATCTTGCAAAGTTATTGCACCACACATCAGCTATTAATGAGTTTTCCTGCAACATTTATTACGATAACCCTTCCCCGTCGGGACAGAACGGCCTCACCATGAACAAGGTAAGCTAGAGCATAGACTTTCGGCCAAAGTGACAGGTCGGAAGGGACAACGAAATGATTAGTAGAGGATATAAGCAGGCATCGAAGACAAGAAAAGGGTTAAGCTTTTCTATCACTAATCTATCTCTACATTACATCTCTCTTTCTAACTTGCTCGTCGGAGGGTTTGCTGGGGGACTCCTCATTCCCTGTTGAACTCGTGTGCAGGTCTCTCTGTGGGCTTGGTACGTCAGACACCGGTTTGGGACGCGTGGATCAATCCGACCCGTTCTATCTGGAACACGCTGTATCATCACAATTAATTGAAAATGAAAGCTATAACTTTTCATATATATTATAGTTAATTTGTTACTATTATAGTTGAATATAATAGAATAATATATACGAATAATCTCTAAATATAATTTTTTTTTTATGTGACTAAAATAGTCCATCTTAAATAACATGGCTTCTTTTATCCCCAAAAAGTCCAATCTATTTATTTATTTATTTTGTTTTTTAATTTTTTGAATTGAAACATCAATTGTCTATGTCCACAGAATAAAACTGATAAACACATATCTAAAAACTACACATTTATTTTATTTCTTTTCTTTTCTTTTTTTAAAATTTTTTTTAATTAGTAAGATATTTACAAATGAAAAATATTTGACACCCCTAAAAACTTTTCACAATCTAACCTATATTTTGGCCTATAATCTGTCCATTTCGCCACATTTTTTCCATCTTTTCAGCGTACCCTACTATTGTTCCTTAACTTTTGTCTCCACAACCTTGCCCCACCATCAAATACTAATTCTCAAAACACATTGTACAATCAAATCAAGATCATCATAATTTTCAATCCATTACCAAATTAGCATCATCAAATCCCAAATCAAATATCTTTCCCCACTGTGAAATGATGTAGATCTATATTGGATGGGTTACACTAGAGAGATGGTGGTGTGGTGGTGCCATCCCTTACAAAAGCATGTTTAATGTGTTTAACTCTTTTAAGTCACATGAAGAGAATAAAAAACATCATAATTTGAAGATGGTCAATGAAAAAAAATCTCTCACAATTACAAACGAGGCAAGAATGCTTAGCTAATGTAACAAACATAAATCTTTTAAGGAAACTCAAGGAAGTGGCTTGATCACCTAGTCACCTCTCGGGTTGTGAGAGCTGTTTTGTTAGAACATCTCCAACGGTGTATCAAATATTTTATCAAATCTGAGTAAAAATTTGCGAAATTCCTCTATCTAATATCCCGCGCTCGAATGGTGATTTTTTGGCTGTCAATAAAACACCGGTCGACCGGCAAGTGTAATTCGAAAAATCTACAACCAAAGGAGAGAGAGATCGAGGAAACACACCAACCACACCACATGACTATCAAAAACTGTAGGAGCAACCAAAGATGGAAGCGGTGAAAAATTACAAAGGTCAGTACAAATTATAGGCACCAAAAACAGCTTACTTCTATGTTGTATTCACTTTATGTGCAACATGTTTGAGAAGAACACTGAAACAAAGTAGCAAAACAAGCAATTAAGTATAAATTGGTTGGATACACCCAAAGGTTCTGTATCAAGAAGATGAACTTTGGCTTGCTTGGATATTCGCCCTTTTAGTATACAACAGCTATTAATGCTCTGTTTTCAATTTTAATCGCTTTTATAATTTTTTTTTTTAAATGTAAATTGGTTTAACAAAAATAAACATAAAAAATATGTTTTTGAAGTTTTAGAAATTATTTTTGCCCTCAAAAAAGGTAAAACCATATGAAACCCATGATTTTTTTTTCCCAAGAAACAAATTTTGAAAACCAAAGAGCCTAAACATTTATGTATCTAGACAACAACTACTTGAAAATAAATTAAAATTTTGACTTGACGATTACCAAAATATGAAAATTCTAAAATCTATGTTGGGTTTCATCTCATTCGGTTAGGTTTCATCATTCTTTGTGGTTTCATCTTTTATCAACTCCACATTGGTAGGAGTTTCGTGGTTCTGTTCCTTGGGCAATTTGAGGATGGTTCCCGAAGTTGCTCATTTATGTGAGTTGGGAGAGTTTGATTAATGGTGATATCTCTATTAATGACTGTTTTGACACATTGATAGGTGGGTTCAAATATTGTATTCTTTGATTTCTTCCACTTCATCTATATGAGTCTTTTCCATAGTCAGGCTTGGCCCAATCATGCCAGTGGCTTCTACAAGCTTGATCTTGTCAACTTCTGTTTCATCTTCCTTTGTGCTCTCATATTCTAACTCAATCTCTTTCCTAAACTCTAGAATCATAGTAAATAGCAAATACCATTTTCTCTTATTCGTTGTTCTCTCTCTGAAAAAATCCATTTTCGATTTTCCCCAACTAGTTTTTATATTATTTTCTCTCTCCTATAGCGATCCCGGTTTTCCCTCCATTGATTATTATATTCTGGACTCGGTTTCGTAGATGTCTGTTGTTGTATATGTTTCTTTCCGTCCTTTAATCCTTTGTATTTGAGTTATAGGATGGGTTGGGCAAGTTTGTAACAGGTTGGATGTGTTTTGAAACAAATGGTTGCTGCCCAGATTTTGGTGTCTTCGCTCGAGCGAGGCTTTTGTCGCTCGAGCGAGCTCTGTGTTTTAGTTCCTTCACTCGAGCAAGATTCCTTCGCTCGAGCGAGAGTTGAGTGGTGTGTCTGGTGGCTCGAGTGAGAAGTCTTGCGCTCGAGCTTGCGTCTGCGCCTAGTTTTGGACCTGAAGGTTGCATTTCTTGGCTCGAGCGAGCTTTCCTTCGCTCGAGCGAGCATTCTTTCGCTCAAGCGTGCTTTTAGGTTGTAGACCTGAAGCTTTGAATTGTTGGCTCGAGCGAGACTTTCTGCGTTCGAGCGAGATTTCTTTGTGTCTGGTCGCTCAAGCGACTATTCCTTCACTCGAGCGAGGCTCGAATATATCAGTTGGCAGTAACGGGTTACACTTCACTTTTCATCATCTTCTTTATTCAAACCCTAGATCCGGCTGCTCCCTCTCTCTCTACATACCTTCTCTCTACAAATCCATCTAGTTCTAGTGGTCTCATACCCTAATTCCTTTGTGTAAAGTGTAGAGCTGGTGCGGGCTACGTTTTGATCCGAAAATCTTTGGGTTTAGAGCATCTTGGGTTGTCTTCATCTTCTCCATTTGGTCTCTTCATTTGAGGTAGGGATAACTTACTCCTTTATATGGGTTTTGACATAGATATTATGTGTTTTGTATAAATGGTGGATAATGGTAATTTTGAAAAAGTTAGGGTTTGTTTTGAAGTTATAAAAGGGGGTTTTAAATTGTTAATCTCCATGTGTATGTGAGACCTTGGAAAATAGTATTATTGTTGTTGAATTGATGAAATCGAACCTTAGGGTTGATATTTGAAAAAATGGAAAAAATGCCCTAATCATGTTAAATAATTAATTTGGGGAATTGTGAAATTGAGTTGAAAATCATGAAATTGGAAAATTATGAGATTGAATAGTGTAGTTGAATAAATTAATCACTCTTTTATGAAAATGTCGATATTTTATCTGTTTGATAAATTTATTATCTGTTTAGAGATAACTACTTTGGACTATCGGTGGAGGATAGTCTTGATTGTTGTAGACACTGTATGTTGATTAGGAAAAACTGAAACTAATCAAACGTTTTATGTCATTGAATATGACGGTTGAATTGTCACATTGAATATGTGCTTGGATTGATCATTGTATATGATAAGTTGTTTAAATACATTGCATAAGTATTCTGTTTGAGAAGAGATAGGGGATGTACTCCATGGTTTAAGAGGAGATAGGGGATGTACTCTCAAACCTGTTTGGGAGGAGATAGGGGATGGACTCCATTGATAACTAAGTTGGCCGGAGTGTCCAAGGTGAAAGTCCCGAAATTCTAATTACGTTTGCATAACGTAGAAAATTGAAGTATTGGAAGTGTTTTGATATGAGTTGTAGTCTCATTTAATTGTTGGCTAGATAATGAGCCATGTTTATATAAATTGAAAATTAGATAAGTAAAGGAAAGTGGAATGAAACATGGACTATTTGTCTTGGAACTGGATTGTGTTATTAGTTGGTTTACAAGTGTTAGCCATTTATCAAATGCTAATGTTTTAGTTATTTCTCATACTTGGTTTAGTATATCTCTACTGGACATTGACTTACCCTATATGAGACATCATTTTCGTGCAGATGGTATACCACCTCCAAGGACATAGCTTGGGAGGCTTAGAGACTGAAAGACTCTTTTGTTGATTTCTTTTTTTGTATTACATGTAAATCAAGGCAATGGCTTATTTTGTATAAAAAGTTAGAACTTTTCTTTTGTTGTACCCAAGTGTTGACTTGGAAAGTTGTAAGCCTATAGGGCATTTACTTTTGATGTCAACATGTAATACTTTTGTACTTAACACTCTGATGTATGGAATATGATATCTCTTTCTTGTATCATGAATGTATGATTTATGGGTTTATTTTGAGGGCGTTACAACTCTGTTTTACTCTGTTCTCTGAAACACAAACCTTGTTCTTGGGTTAATCCCTTTCTTTCGTTCTGTCTTCAACTGGGTTGAACTTGAATTTGATTGACTTGAATTTTTCAACTAAGTGGATGACTGGGTGGACATCCGGTGGGTCCAACACTCAACAGCTACGTACAATAAATTGATGAAAGGCACAAAACATCTTCAGTTTGGTGATAGATTTAGATTGTTCTTAATTTGATACATTTTTGATAAAACCATTGGAGACCAAAAAAGTATAATTTTTCACTAAATTCAAATTTGGTGATAGATTTGGTTAAACGTTTGAGATGGCATTAGGACTTACAATTTTGATGAAAACATTAGAAACAAAAAAAGTGTACTTTTTTAATAAATTCAAATTTAATAACGGATTTGATTAAACATTGGAGATGCCCTTAAGAGTTACGGCTTTTGTTGATTTTTAATCTAGTGCTTCATGATGCTAAAAGGGTTTAGCTTTTAATAGATTTGCTCTTAAGAGCTTGTATCCGGTTGTAAGAACTTTATTGTATATCATTTCTTCATGGTGATGGAACACTCCTGGAATAAAAAAAACAGTATATAAAGTGCGTTATTTCTATGAGCTCAAACACAAAAACTTTGTGAGGCATTGCATGAGCAAACCAATATACATACAATCTTTAACCATCTCCCAACAACAAAAATAGTGTTAACATATGCCCTTAAAGCACATATGTTAAGAAAGTCTGAAACAATTGTATGTTAATTTTTCACTTATTTTTACACATAATGTACAATATTTGTTAACTTGGTAAAAAAATTTAAAAAAATTTGTCAAAAGAGATGCAAATATGCATAACACAACAATTGAAGGAGCTTTATTCATATCATGTTTGTTTCCACCCTTTCATAGACATACATCAAACTCCATAACCCACAAAGCAGACACAAATGCTTCACAAGTAGCCACAAAAGACATCTACACAATCCAAACAGTAGGACTACTCAGAAGTCCATGGCTGTCTCATTTTACTTTATATAACCCCAAGACTCTTTCCAACATATAAACACAAAAGCACAGACATTCCTCCCTATTTTTCATTCATGTCCAGCTATATCGCTGCTTTGCTTGAGATCCATTTTTGTTCATTTTAACAGGAACAAGGGTCACACTTGCAGTTTGATCCGCACTTGCAACCATGCCCTCCTTCTGCTCCAAAGCTCTTCTCCGATCCCTCAGAGTAACTACAAGAAATCCACAACTTACAATCCATATCCGTATAGGTATATAATCAAATTTATTTTTTATTTATTCCCAAATGAAAAACAAAAAAATTTAAACTCCGTGAAATGTTGAAGGTGATACGTACATGTTCACTGGTGCTGCAACGCCAGTGATGATGGTTGTAGTGGTGGTATTCTCTATGTCAGGGTACATCCTACATCTGCCAATAAATTTTCACACAAAATAAAGAAATAAATAATACATAAACACATACTAATTTTTATGTACATGTTGAACCTTTTTTTTAGTAAGGAGAGGAAACTATTTTATAAGGAAACAAAAAAAATGGCAAGAAAATTGGAGTGCGAGGTTGGGGGAGAGAAAAAGATATACTTGGAGCTGCTGTCGCACTTGCAATCAGAGCTGCAGTTACAGTTACCTCCACAGCCAGACATTTTTTTTGGGGGCGAGAAAGAGAGAACAATGGAAAGTTATTTCAGAGGAAATTGAATTGTTTTGCCTCAGAGGTTGTAGGCCCTGACTGCTATTTATAATGCCGGTGAGGGGAGGAGAGGAGCTGATCCACCATATACGTGTCAGAATCACAGGGGACTTGACGCTTTGGTTGGTTATTATATAATAGCCGCACAAAGTGCATATCAGCATAATTTCCTCAAGCAAGAGCTAACAAGAAAATCTATACCTCTCAATCATTGTCAGTATAGACAAATTAATTAGCTCAGTAGAAAACAATATTGAAGAAGCATAGGAAATTGGACGGTGGTAATTTTATTATGTATACTTGCTAAAATAGAATTCAAGAGATTACATAGGCTCTAATGTCATTGTGACTTTGTGTATTTTTAGTTTTATAAAGATCTAAAGCTTACTCAAAACTCAAAAAATAAAAATAAAAAGAAGATAGGAAAAGAAATGAAATCGCGTTTTAGTATATGTCACGTCCAATAATTGCTGAATAATTTCCTTATTCATTAAACCATTCAAAACTATTAGATGTTTTTCTCATTTATCAAAGTATTCCTCAATCACTAAACCATTTTAAATTTTAATTATAAAATTATAAACGCATCATATTTACACCTATCGTTAATATATATATATATATATATTGAGATGGAAGTCACTTTCAGTGATTGATTAGTGTAGACATGGTCGCCAATTTGGCATTTTCATCTGTGCCAAACATTTGGCTGTTTATATCTATGATATGATCCCACCAAAAGAAAGGAGTTTGGAATTGTCAATTCCTGGATGGCTGCACAGATGATAGCTCCTCCATAGTCCATACTTATAGGACATTTCATTTGTAAAGACAGTTAAAAAAACAAAAGTTGGTACAACTTATTGGAGCCAATCCATCACTAAACTCTGAAATTCTCTAGACCACAAGTTATGAGATGGCTTTGAAGATAAGTGCTTCATAAAGTTTGGGGGTACATGGCTTTGTAAATAAATTAATAACCAAACTAAATCAAATTAAGTCTTGTGTTCTAGGTCAGTTACATAAATCATTTTTTTTGTCATTATGTTGTATCAAATTTGACTAACAAAATTAGGGTTTAGATCTGAACATACACTGAATCGCAATAGGAGGTAATAAGATGCAAAATGAGAAACCAAACCAAACCAAACCAAACCAAACCAAACCAAACCAAGCCAAACCTTTAGTCCCATCAAATGGGGTCGGCTAAATAAGCAAAATGAGAGATTAAAAAAAAATTCAAACCAATTGGCTAAATACAATATCGATAACATTTTGTTAAATTTTTTTTCATAATCTTGAATTAATCCAAATCTGAAATAGAATATACAATCTAAAAAAATTGATAGTTGCAAAACTAATAATCCTAATGAAGAGTATAAAAGGTACATCACATGCCTAAAACCAAAAAGCTTTTGATTTGAGAACTTTCACCTTTTGCAAAAAGGTGATCCTAGTCTGCTCGTGATGCCTCCCTTGCATTGCCATACCTTTAAGTTAACAAACACGTATCCTAGTTTCAACTAACATCTTTTCTTTTCTGTTTTGGGAAGAAAAAAGGTTACGTAAACATAACTTTTATAGACAATTTTTATGTAAAACGATGAGATGATAGTATTTTTAAATTAAAAATCACAAAAAACACATTATTCTGTATAAATTTTTTTGTATAAAAATATTGTTTGTATATATAGCAAAACTCTTTTATATACCCACATTTCCAACCTCTGAGACACAATAGATTTCATTTTTATTTATTTATTTTTGTTATGATATTCTAATTGTGTATAAATATAACACACATTACATGGGAGCATATGGGCAAACTTAACAGCAATGTTGTTCCCTTAACGTCCAAATGCAGCATAAATGCTACATTGGTATTGAGGAGAACATTATTCTGGCTTCACACAACAAAGTCGCACTTGCAAAAGACCAATCATGCAACCCATAGGAGGTAAAGCCACGAGATGATAGACCAACAAACGAATTTTCTTTTTGGAAAAACAATGCTAATAAGGAAAGAAACACGATAATATGAAAAGGAAATGGGACTTTTGGAGTTCTTTAACTTTTTACCCATACAAATATCAACATTTCAACTTCATTGACCAAAATTCATGTACACAATACTTCAAACTAAATTTAATAATTTGAAATCAAATATGTATATATATATATATTCAAGAATGCATCAGAGGCACTAGTTGATTAGATTTGGTGGTCCATTACTCCAAACTTACTAGATAATGATTATTTCAAAAACTATTAATTACACTGGGGAAAACAGAAAACAGAAAACAGAAAACAGTAGGGCAGACTGACTCAAAGACAGAAGGCTTATGAATTCCTGAAGAAATGCATGTTTAATTAATCAGTCTTACCCATCAACGAATCATACCATAGGACACTTTGAAGTTTATCAATTCGTTGTAGATCAATTCTATCTATGATCTTTCAATTTCAATTTCAATCTATTTGGGCATCAATAAAGAAGTTGATATCCAAGTTAACAATTTAAAAACAAAAAAACACATTCGAGCTTCCCCCAATGCAGGTTCTGTATTCCAAGCGAACATATTGTTGATGAACAAACGATCCACATAAAACACCATAAAAGTTGTTTCTTCAAACCGTTTTCTAGTCAAGACAGTGTGTCAATTGGGGTTCAACTTAGCAACAAGTAAGGCATAAGCGCCAAAAGGCAAGCAAAAAAGCAATGACAGTACAGAGAGTGAGTTAAAAAATCAAATTGAGCACATTATCTCGAGAGTCCTCAATCAGACAAGAAGGAAAAAGGCTAAAATCAATGACTATAACAAACACACACACACACACATATATATATATGCAACACACACACAGGAGAAAAGAACCTGTAGAGGATTTGGAGCTGATCGATAATGGAGGACATTCTGAACTTGCATGATCTTGTTGTTCATCTTCTTCAAAACCACACTAGCAACACACAAATTTGATTTTTAGGGTTCGAGGTGTAGATAGTTTTGTGATTCAGATAATGTGCCTAGCCTATAATGAAACCCTAGATATATAGATATATATATATATGTGAGGCATCGCTGCGCGCCCCCGCCAAAAAAGGGCAAGTGGAAATCGGTTTTGATCCCATGGGCCCATGGCTCGTTTAGGAATTGATTATTGATTATTTTTAATTAATTTTTCATTAAAAGATATTTAAAAAATAAAAAAAATAATTAATTTTTATTTATTTATTTTTTTGGTTATAAATTGAAACTTTCAAATGAGACCTATATATAAGACATTTGCTCCTTAGGCCATCTCCAACGTTTAATTAAATTTATCACCAAATTTGAATTTGATGAAAAATGACACTTTTTTAGTCTCTAACGATTTTTATTAAAGCTGTATCAAATTGAGGACGTTTTAAATTTTTCACCAAACTGAAAACTTGAGCCAACTGTCACCAATTTACTGTGCATGTACGTTAGAAGTAGAACCATGGGACGATCGGCCAGATGTTTGGTCGATTGTCCCTCCGGTCGTCCGGCTGACTGAAATTTTTGTGGAAAAAGCCATCGTTTGTACCTGTTGGCTTTTTGGCTTTTCAAAGGGTAAATTTGTAAATGCGAGCGTACCAGCAAGGATCAATCAGTCCTTACAGAAATTATAATTGCCAATCAACTATCAGGCGACTATGTTTTAGTTCTTTCAGCCTCAATGAAGAGGACTTTTTACTGGTGGCTTGACTTTTAGGAGAAATTAAGAGAAATGACAATTAATATTAAGAGCAATTGAAGTATTTCATTAACACAAACACTTACAATTGTCCAAACTCAGCCTTGAGGAAGTTTACAGCAACGGTTTACTTGAATCTACTTGAAAACTACTCCTATGAATTGAAGTACAGTGCAGGTATTTAAAGAACAAGTATTTAAAGTACAGGAAAGGTAAAACTGGAAAGGAAAAATACGAAGTAAAGCTGGTTTATATGATCTGAGTCTGGGGGTCTTTTCTGGGAACTTCCTTGCTATTTATACTTGTTAGAGATGACCTTCGAACTGTACTTCGAACCGTCGAACTGCTCCTCCATGATCGCTGATCATGTTACCTTAGAAATAGTTCCACTATGCCATCACTTGCAGTTAGACTTCCCTCTTGTTTTTGAATTTGAATATAGGCAACCGTTGAAGCCACGTCACCTTATATCTCATTCCTGATCTAATGCTACTCAGACCACTTGAGAACCAATATTTATCGCCACGTATATGGTTGAGATTTAAGTTAAAATCATCTCCCAATAATACCCTCATCCTCGCCACGCGTGTCGAATTGTAATTGGCTTTACAAAATATGTAGCCAACATTATTCTCGCACTAATATACCCAATACTTGGAAATATTAGTGAATCAAAACTTTTCCTCGCTTTTTGGAACGTGCATATAATCCATTTTCAGGAAACACAACCGTCACCTATTTTGGTGATCATTTGCATTAACTCTTAACTTTGTTGGACGTTCCAATACCTTCAGCACTCGAACGGATTATGACTCAATCACCTTCTCACTCTAACGATCGAGCATACGAAGAGCCATTGAGTAATGCTGTTTCCCCTCGAAAGAATCTCCACGCATTTATTAGCCACCTTTACCCGCCTTTCTATATTCAGGTCATGGAGGCTTTCGCAGATTATCAACCTTTGGACTACGAACACATTGCCCTCAATCCTTCGGTTTACGAACTCGTTGATACAAGAAGTTCTACCTCTAAATTCTCCTCACACTTTGAACAAACAACTTTCAAGCCTTTGCTTCAACAAATTGCAAATATGGAATTAGGAAATTCTTCTTCACAACCTTCTGCTTGGGATGAAGCTTCATCTTCTGGGGTGACGAACTGGTCTGCACCTGAGTCCTGGGACTTGAGGGAACGGATCAATCATCATTTTATTGAGTTCACTGACCCCTTGGATTTCCCTTTCTACGCTCGAAGCTCGGTGGTTTATCCTTATGTGCCCATCGACTTTCGACGTAGTTTAGAAGAGAATTTGCTTGTAGCTTGGTATACATCCTCTATGCCCACAGGAGTAATGCACCCTGCCCGGTGCTTGGAAGAAGCACAAGGATATACCCCTTCATTTTTAGCCAAGAAAGCACAGATTTGTTCTTCTGACTGGCTTAACTATATTAATGCCTTTGTTCCTCCCATTCCTGTGTCATCTCCCTCAACCGAAGCGACCACTTCTTCTTCTCCATCTTCTGAAATGGAAGCATCCACACCTTCTTCATTCTTCGAAATGGAAGCATCCACACCTTCTCCATCCCCTAAACTAGAGGCATCCACACCTTCTTTTTCTTTTGAAGCAGAACCATCTACTCCTCCTCCCACTCTTTCTTGGATAGAGAAGTTAAAGCTTGCTCTTCCAATGGACAAAACCTTCCCCCCTTACAAACCTCCATCATCTCCAACTCCATTTGAGCGGAAAGAAGCCCAACTTCGCTTTTTTCTCACCTACCCTTTAATGTTCTTGAGGATGACATTCCTCTTAAGAACTTCCGATGGGCTTGTGATATTCTCACGGGGCCATATCCTTAATCCTATCGCCCAAGCGTAACTTCACTGCCTCGGATCAACTTCCAAGATTCTCCATTGGCATCGAATTCCAAAGTCACCACTCGCCTTTTGGATCAACTTTCATCTCTTCAATTCATGCTCAATACGGCGAAAAACTTCATTGAAGACTTTGAAGACTTCAAGAATAAGGATTCTGATTGGGATGATTTAGTTATAGATGAGTTGGAACAAAAATTGAGGGAGGAGGCTTCGGCAAAGGTCAAGAGTCAGATATGAAGTGAAGGCACATCAACTCATGCAGCCGACTTTGGAAGAGATGGAAGACATAATAAAGAAAGAACAAATATTCATTGATCATTGTTGGACGAAATTTCATGATCTTGTAATTTATTCTATTCCTTATTTTTACGAGCTTGAATTTGTACCAAAATAAGATTACTCAATGCAATTGTCTTGGCTCTTAATGAAAAGCAAAGTCTTCCGTACTTGACATTGTTTGACTCTGTTTCTTCTTACTTTAAAAGCCAACTTATAACCTTAAATTAAATAATCTCATCCTTTGAATTTGGACTCTCTTGTCTTTAATGAAACACTAAAAGAAACCAATATGTCTTTTTCCAACTTATGGAGTAAAAATTGACAATTTTGGCCAATATTATCTAAAATTAGTGCTTCGAATTTAACAACTTTTCTTTTCAAAGCTAATCATAACCAATGCATGGTCATGGCTACTACAGTCAATCAATTTTAAGTTGACCACTTCTTGCTTTGATAAGTAGTTTATGCTGTCCTAATTTCAAAGGACAGTCTTCTCTTGCAAAAAACCAATGATTGGTTTTGATGTTCTCTAAATTAAATAGGTCTTTAAACCTTTTGAAGTAGACCAATACTCAAGCATCTGAACGCCTCCAAACATGTAATATACTTCGAAGCCGGATTCTGTATTTCGAAGCCATTTTACTTAATTTCTTGGAGCCAAAATTGGCTTCGAAGCCAAATATTATTCTTCGAAGCTGACGTCAACATTTAGAATGTATTTTTCCCTCCAAAACTATCAATATTGGAAGAGTCTCCTCATATTCATACTTTCAGTACATAACGCAATATATTTTTCAGACATAAAAATCTTTTAAAAGCCCCTTTGCTTTGTATTCTGAAATCACTTGCTCTTTTGGCGCACAAACCCTACCGATCTCCTGTTAAACCCCTCTTCCTTACTACTCGCCATCAATGGATCCTTCCTCACTAAAAGTGCTTTCGGCGATCGTGTCATTCTACCATGGCTTTGAAGCGATGTATCGATGAAGAAATCACCAAACTTTCATCCGTGAGCCAAGCCACATAGATGGACGTCTTTTCGTACCTTCATAGCAACAAACAGAATACGCCCTGGCCCTATTTTAGGAAGCTCGCTCAACTCGCAGCTCTATATCCTCGCTTGAGGACCATTTCCTTCTTACGAAGAAGGGCTTGATTGGGGCAATCGAGAGTGAATCGCCCTCACCGCTGTCGGCCGACAATAAGGACCGAATGGGAAGAATGGTATGACAGAGTTGTTCTGCAAGAGAAGATGACCCATGTGAACTCACAGATTCTCGATGCCCTTCGTCTTTCCAGGTTCATTATTCCTGAAGACCCTTTCTTGATACCTGCTGCCTTATGTTTCTGGAATATGTCTTTTAATTTCTTTCAATTTCGGTGCAGCATGATGGCCCCCACCGTTCTTGATATTTGCCATCTCTTAGGGCTTTCCCCCCATGGTTCTCCATTTACTCCCAACTACCCAGACCTTCCTATTAAGTTTTCTCTTCCTTCCTTAAACTCCTCTTATAGTGACTTTGTAAAGTCTGAGAATAAAAGGGAAGGTCCTGTGAGGGACAGAGAGCTGTTTTCTTTTATTTTGTATTGGTTATGCAAATTCCTCTTTTGCACCTCATCTCAGAGGATTATGCCTGAGTTTGTTCCACTCGCGAAGGCGCTTGTCTTGAAAAAACACATAGCTCTTGCTCCTTATCTTTTAGGTCATGTCTACAGAGTCTGTTCCCAATTTTGTGAGAAACCTCTTGATGCTAACCAAGGAGGTCCCTTCTGGGTGCTTCAACTTTGGCTCTTTGCTTATTTTACTGACTTACACCCCAAATGTCTGAAATTTCTTGTTCAGGATCCTATTACTTATGGGGAAAAATATGCTAGGATTGCCCTTTACCCTGCTTCCTTTGCTTACTATTTTACCTTCTTTTATCAACTCCCCATTTCTCCATCCGCTTTTCTTCTATCCTTTTGAAGCCAATAAAGGACCAACTCGTCAAGCTTTCCTGGCTGATAAAGAATGCTCCACTTCTCCTCACAAAGACATGTGGGCCTCTATATTACTACCAAGGGAATTGTTCATTGGTAGTTTACACCCTCGAGCCTACAAATGCATATCTCAAGTGTCTCGCCTTCTCAATTTGCTGCATAATTTGACTCACTCAAGGAATACCAGCCTCTTTGCGCTCTCGAATGTCCATCTTACTGCCAGAGATTTGAGAATATCCAAATCCAGACTAGAGACGGCAATTCTCAAACTACTGAAAGAGTCGAATGAGTTCCAATTTGTCCCCTTTCTTCCATATGGCTCAGTCTTGAAAAGATTCCAAAACTGGTGGACTGTCAATATGGAAGTGCGCCTATCTAAGCATCCCCATGACTTGCTGGTAGGATTGGGAGTGCCTTCGAAGGCTAAACCAACGACATCTAAGGATACTCCTCCTCTTCACGTGGCTGCCACGACTAATCCTACAACTTCATCCCCTCCAGCTAGAGTTACTAGAGTCGCTCAAGAAGGGTAAATATTTTTGGACTGCTCATTTTCCTTTCTTTTGAGTTTTTTTGTTCCTTCCCTTTACATCGCTTGTTTTTTGGTGCAGACCCCACACGAGGAATCTCCCAAAAGAATTGAAACTTTAGCTTTCTCAAAAGAAACAACAACAAAAACAAAAAGGAAACTAATCCTCCTTCCGAGGAATCCAATCCTAGAGAGAAGAAGAGGTTGAGCAAGAACTGTAAGTGTCTTTGCAGAGAGCAAAGAAACAAAAAGTAATTGCCTCCCTTCCTGATGCCTCCCTTTCTGATACAATTAAGCATCCTTCTTTCGAGGCACCCACTATAGTAATGGAGAAAGCATTTACCTCTGAAAAATCTGAAACCCGAATTGAAGAGAGGGAGATTGAAAAAGAACCAGTAGTATCACTGCCAAGGAGGAAGAGAAAGAAGATGACTGTTTCTGCTGCTGACTTGGTGGAAGATCCGATTCATGAAGCCGCTGCCAAGGCAGTAGAACAGGAACATTCCAAAGCAATAATCGCTTTTGAGAGGGCTGAGAAGAGACGGCAACAACAAATTTTAAGAGAAGAAGCTGCTGCTGTTGATGCTTTGCAAAGGGAAACAGCGAGAAAGCAACAAACTGCCGCACATTATTCCCTCCGCCGCTCTCTTATCAGTGCCAGTGCTTCTGAAACAAGTAATTTCTTTCACACTTCCACTGTTTTTCCTTTTATCAACTTTTATACTGAATTCTAACAGTCTTTTATATTCCTTCCTCTTACAGCAACAGCTACTGCATTCATCTTTCCGGCTAGACCTCCTCTGTCTTCAGTTGAAGTTGACCAGACGCAACATGGGAAAACCATCCAAACCATGCTCTCACTCTTCAAGCCTATATTCGGCACATTTTCTTTGAGTCCAAACATCCCTGCATCTCTTTTCCTTGGCTTAGAGCCATTTCTTCCTTTTTTGGCCTTCAATCCACCTCAGCCCATTCCTTCTTCGAGCCTTACCCTTCCTTCTTCCAAGGATATTCCAACTGTTACTCCAATCCTAATGGCAGTTGATTTTTCCACAGAGGGTGCTGGTAGTTCCCCAATTCATGGTTCACTACCTATGCCTATTTCCAGCCCCTCTTCACTTGATTCATTGGTGGCTAAGACTATAGAAGCTGCCAAAGACGCTCCATCCATTTCTCCCATCCCCATGCAGCCCTCTGTGTCTTTCACCACAGTACTTTCTATGCCCTTCATGTCTAGGGACGAAGTAGACATCTTCGAAGGAAGACTTGCTAGTCTTTTTGATGTACCTTCTACATCTCCAACATTCATTGCTGAAGCTGAGCCATTAGTCTTGGCTGACTCCTTATTGGAGATTTTTGAGAATTCTTCCTCCAGCGACAAACCTTCTGTGTCTTCAATAGACATAGACACATGTCTAGAACTGCTAAATTCCTTTTCGAGGATTCCCTTTGAGGCTCTACAAAGGCCTACTATCAGAAATGGGTTCCTTCAGTGTTGTAACATTGCTGAGCAGTCTAGCCTGAATGTTTCAAGTCATCTATCTCAAGCAGCAGCCACCATCGATTTTTACCTCAACATTTGTGAAGCTGCTAAGGTTGCTGATGAGAAACTGACTAGGGACCAGAGCTTTGTTTCTCAAGTACATACCGAAGTATCAGAACTCAAGGAACAACATTCCTCTGCTTCCAAGTTTCGAATCCAACTGCTAGAGAAAAAGGCCCAACTGGAGGAGGAATTAGCTGCAATAAACAGGGCCCTGGATCGATCTGACACCAAATTGCAGATTACTAACCAAGAATTGGCTGATCGTAAAAAGGACATGGCTACAGCCATCAAACTGTTCCCATCATTTAACAATAGGAAATCCGTTGTACAAAAACAATTAAGACATTGTAATGATTTCTGGGCCAATCTATGGCATAATGTATTTAATTCTTTATAAAAGAACAAATTTTTGTCCATCCTTTGCATAGTCTCATGTTTTTGTATTTGACGTTTATTCTATTCCTTGTGTTTCCCAAATGGTTGGAAAATAAGGCTTCAAATATCTCCCATTAATCTTTTTGGGATGTACATAGCCATTCAAATTTCTTAAATGGTACGCCCCAAAAGGCAAAACTCTGTGAACTTGATATGGCCCTTCCCAGTTAGGTGACCATTTGCCAAACTTATGGCTTTTAATCCCTATTGGGAGTATTGTTTTCCATACCAAATCACCTTCGTCAAAGCCAATATGCTTGACTTTCTTGTTATAATTCTTGGCTGCTTTTTTCTTTTGAAAAAGAATGCTATTTAACGCCAAAATTCTTACTTCATCTATGTCTTCCAATTCCAAGCACATGCTTTGATGATATTGCTCCGATTCTAATTGATCTTGACATCTTACCCTCAGGGATTTGACATTAATTTCCACAGGTAACACTGCATCATGCCCGTATACTAAGGCATAAGGGGTGACTCCTGTGCTTGACCTTGGGGAAGTTCTGTAAGCCCATAAAACATCCAACAACAGGTTATGCCAATCCCTAGGATTATCTTCCACCATCTTTTGTATTCCTTTTTTCAAGGATTTATTGGATGATTCAGCTTGACCATTGGCCTGTGCATAATAGAGACTGGAATTAATAAGGCTAATCCCAAACTCTGCTACAAAGGATTTCACCATTTTCCCATCAAACACAGTTCCATTATCAACTGTTATGGTTTGTGGAATGCCAAACCTATGGATTAAATCCTTAATGAACCCCATGACCTCTCTGCGGTCTCTGACCTTATATGGCTTGGCTTCGACCCATTTAGTGAAGTAGTCAGTAGCCACTAGAATGAATCAATGATGTTTCGAAGAAGGTGGATGAATTTTACCTATCATGTCCATGGCCCATCCTCTGAATGGCCAAGGCTTCACTACTGCATGTAGGTCAGTTATGGGCACATGTCTTATTGTGCCATGTTTTTGGCATGCCTGGCACCCTTTTGCATATTCTATGCAATCTTTTAGAATAGTTGGCCAATAATAGGAATGCCTTGAAACCATCTCATCTTTACACTAGGCTGATGAGCACCACAAATGCCTTCGTGAACCTCAGCCATAGCTGTTAATGCTTCTTTTGGACCTAAACACTCCAGTAATAAACCATCTCCTCTCCTTTTGTATAAAGCATTATCATATACTATGTATTGCATAGACGCTAATTTGATTTTTTCTGCTGGCTTTTGAGGATGGACCAGCCAAATACTGCATAATTGGATGCCTCCAATCCTGTTCTTGTGAGTCATTATGATTGACTTCCAAAATCACATTCCTTTTATTCAAAGGTTGTATTAGTCTCTGATATGTTGTTTGGCTTATATCCCTTTGAGTGTTATCCCTTCTCTTGAAGTTCGAAGCTTTTTGAGCCACATCATTAGCTCTACTATTCAAGAATCTTGGAACATAGGTTACATTTGCTATTTGAAACTGAGAAAGCAGATGTAATGCAACAACATAATATGGTAGGATGCTTATGCTTTGACACTTGAAAATCCCTTTTACTTGGTTAACAACCAATTGAGAGTCTCCAAATATGTCAACTGCATGTACTTGTAACCCAATAAGGATTTCTAGTCCTACTATTAAGGCTTCATATTCAGCCTGATTATTGGAACAGCTAGCTTCATCCACTCTGAAACCATGTGTGGTTTCTACCCCTTGTGGAGACTTAATCACAATACCAATTCCAATTAATCCATTGGCTTTCGATCCATCGAACCACATTTGCCATGGTTCAACACTAGCCATACCAAGTTCCATTACCTCTTGATTCTCTGTTTGAGATGGATGATCTGCTAGAAAATTGGCTAATACTTGCCCTTTTACTGCCCTTTGAGGGACATATTCTAAATGAAATTCCGATAAGGCTAATATCCATTTGCCAATTCTTCCCCTCAACATAGGTCTAGATAACATGTATTTAACCAAATCAGTTGCAATTACCAAGACAGTTGTAGGTAAAGATAATATCTTAATTTCATTGCGCAAAATACAAAGCAAGACACAAACTTTTCAACAATGAATATTTACATTCACAAGAATTTAAAACCTACTAAGGTAATAAACACTTGTTCCTTGCCTTCTTCATTGTCTTGGGCCAAGAAAGCTCCCAATGAATCTTTTGTCGCTATGTATAACTTCAAGGGCTTATTTCGCTTTGGTGGCATCAAGATCGGAGGATTGGCCAAGTAGGCTTTGATACCTTCGAAAGCAGCTTTGATGCTCTGCGTCCACACAAATTCCTCTTCATCTTTCAAATTTAACAAGGAAGAAAATACTTTAGTTTTCCTCGCAAAGATAGAAATAAACCTTCGAAGAAAGTTAACCTGCCCAAGGAACCTTTGTAATTCTTTCTTACTTGATGGAGGCCTAGCTTCAATGATGGCTTTGGCTTTATTCTGATCAATCTGTATTCCTTTCTTATGCACCACATAACCCAAGAAATTTCCAGATGACACACCAAAAGCACATTTAAGAGGATTGAGTTTCAACTTGAACTTCCTCATCCTTTCAAAAGCTGCTTCTAAATGAAGCAAGTGTTTCTCCATGGACTGGGATTTTACCACGATGTCATCAATATAACATTCTAGATACCCTCCAATAAGGTCATGAAAGATGGTGTTCATAGCCCTCTGATACGTAGCTCCAGCATTCTTCAGACCAAATGGCATCTTAACCCATTCGAAGGTGCCAATATTCCCAGGACATCTGAATGCTGTCTTGTGGATGTCTTCCTCTGCAATACATATTTGATTATAACCAGAGTGGCCATCCATCATTGACAAAACTTGATGTCCTGCTGAACTGTCCACCAACAGATCCACTATAGGCATGGGGTATTCATCTTTAGGAGTTGCTAGATTTAAGTTCCTGAAATCGATGCATACCCTCATTTTGCCATTTTTCTTAACTACAGGCACAATATTAGATAGCCATTCAACATATCTGGCTGTCCTAATAAAGTCTGCCTTGAGTAGTCTAAGAATTTCTTCCTTGACCTTCTGAATTACATCTGGACTCATCCTTCTAGGTTTCTGTTTGTATGGCTTAAAATTAGGCTTCAAAGGGAGCCTATGTTCCACCAATGATCTATCCAATCCTGGTAGTTCATTATAAGACCATGCAAAACAATCTTTATATTTCTTTAAAACAACCAACAACTGGTTTCTGTCCAAAGCATTCAAACAGGTACTTATATAAGTGGGTCACGCAGTAACCTTCCCTAATTCCACTTCTTCCAAGGGGTCCTGCGTCTGAGAATTCATTGAAGCTTTCTCTTTGTTTTCTTCAACCTTTGAAGCAATCTTTTCACCTTGTTCTGCCTCTAGGTTCTCTATTTCGACATCTCTACCTTCTTCCTCATAGACAAAATCTGTCCATAAGGCGTCTTCTTCTTGTATTTCCTGGACTCTTGTTTCAATGTCCAATGCACAATATTTCCCAAAGGTCAATCTCCTGACCTGTTGTTGTTCTTGTTCACAGCCAATTGTCATGGCTTCTCTCTCTTGTTTCTGTACCTTCTGGACTATTGCTTTTACATCCAATGATGAGAATTTAATCAAAGCCAATGAATTGGCTTCTCGTTCTTCACTTCTTTGCCTATAACCAGGCATCGTTGTCATCTTTCACGGCAACCTCTTCATCAGCACTTTCCTGGACTAAGTGCTTCAGATGTGTAACTTCCTCATCAGCCGTCACTTCGGCTGAGCCATCAGCTTTTCTCAATATACTGAGTGGAGTTACCCCTTCAATATATAGTTTGGCCTCTGCAAAATCCGCACAAGCTATGAAAGGTTGAGGATCTGCATCAATCTCCTCTGTCTCTCCATTACCCAGAGCCATCATGATCTTCTGATGCAAAGAGGAAGGTACACACTTGTTGGTGTGAATCCAGTCCCTTCCAAGTAAGGCATTATATTTAGCATTGCTGTCGATCACGAAGAATGCTGTCATACAATCCCTGGTTCCCACACTCAGATTAATAGGCAGAATACCTTGGGCCATCTGCTTATCTCCAGCAAAGCCAGCAATGGTTGTACTGGTTGGGATCAACCTTGGATTCTTCTTTCCTAATTTCTTCAAAGAAGATTTCGGCAATAAATTAACCGCCCCATTGTCTACTAGGACTCGGTTTATCAGATACCATCAAAGAAAGCCTTAATGTACAAAGGCTTGACATGTTGGGTCATGGAATTCGAGGGTATTCAAAAGGATATGAGAGGTTGATGCTCACCTCCTCCTCGCTTTGACTCAACTTCCATAGGACTAGCCATTTCAGAGCATCTGAACCATGCTCACTTGTGATTCCTCACTAGAAACAGAATTGATCCATGTCTTGGTCCTCCCCGATCCTCAACTGAAATTCATGAGGTAGTATATGTACCATGTTAATCGACTGGTGGGAATGAGCCAAACCGGATGGTGGTTATACCTTCTTCCCTCTTGACTACCTTGTTCAAGATCTTCAGCGTCCTCCATGCTGCATTCTGGTATTTCATTGATGACTGATCCCTTCGAAGGGTCCTTCTCAACTAAGCTTTCAGTCAGAAACGTTTGTTCAGCCATGAAGGCTTCGAACATTTCTTCTTCTGCCATTTCCTTCTTTTGGCTCATGCCAATCTCTTCTTCTATTTCACTATCACTTTCCATCAGAGCCTTCTCCAATCCTGCCAAACTGGACTTTTCCCTGGCCTTTAGTTCAGAATGAACTTGGGCCAATTGTTCCCTGCTACAAACCACTTTACTTTGCAGCGTCGGTTTTGGAACATGGTCTGACTTCGAAGCTTTCTTTTCTTCTGTCTTGACATGTGAAGAACTCTCTTCACTCTCTTCGATTTTCTTTGATCTTGGGTGTACCTATTTGAATTTTCCTCCTTTGTGATCTGGAAATAACCGGAACCATACTTGGCTCCTTTGTCTTTGGGTGCTTCAGCAATACCCAGTTGTTTGGGGCCACCAAAGGAGGCTTGACCATTCTGCCTGTGACTCCAACATCTCTCCTGTCAGGCAATTCCCTAGGTTTGTTTTGCATTACAAACCAATCTGGGACTCCAGGCACCCAGGAACTTACTGATTCAGACGTTGAATCACCCTTTTCCACCTTCGAAGCCATCTTCGAAACTGGCCGTGGAGGTAAGTGCTTGGTTCTGGTCTCATGCTTCGAGCTTGATTCTGGCCTTTGTTTGAGATGGCCATTTTCTGTTCTGTGTGAAGTTGATCTGGGGGGCCAATCTCTGGCTTTAGTCCCATAACCTGAACTCCTCTCTAATCTTCTTTCAGAATGTCTACTTTCCATTTTATAATAGTTAAGTGGCCTAGACTCATACAAGGGCCTTTTGCCTTTAGCATTCATTCTGTCAACTGCAGGCTCAACCACTACTGGTCGTTGCCTATCACTAGTCGTCGGCCTTTTTGTTGTAGCGTTAGTTGTTCTAGGACGTCTCTGAACATCCTTATAGTATTGCTTCCCATCAATTGGAAGCCCCTTCAACCATTTGTAGCTTAGTCTACACCTTGGACACATCCTTTGCATTACAGCTGCTTCCAAGGAATCGTCGTCCAGTATTTCTTCATCGAGAATGTTCCTTCGATGTGAGATTCGACCAACAACCTGGTGAACTCTGGTCTCTTTCTTGGCAAATGCGGTTGGCAATATGCATTTGCATATTGACTTCTTCCAATTCTGCAGAGATAGATTAAAATTTGGAACAACCACATTAGCCGCTTTCTCCAACTTCGAAGCAGTTCTTGTCAATTCCCATGGCTTTCTCTGTTTTGTTTGGGAACTTCAGGCTTCCTTTCCGGATTTGCTCTTGGATCCTGTCTCGAAAAACAATGCAGTTTTTAGTTGAGTGAGACCAAGAATTATGCCATTTACAGTACACTTTTCCTTTAAGTTCATCAAGAGAAGGCAGTTTTACTCCTTTTGGTAACTTAAGGAAATTAGCTGCGAGCAAATGATCGAAAATGTCATCTGCTTTTGTTAAATCGAAAGAATACTTTCTGTGAAAGTCTTTCTTCTTAAACTGTTGGTCGATAGTCGTATCCTTATGAATTAATGCTTCACAGATTACGGGTTCTTTGCCCACAATCTCTGCTGCATCAATCTCGTAATTGGGATCTTTATAGTATGTCTTATATGAAGCATTGTTTCGATCTTGTTCTTCCTCTAGTAATGCTTCATATCGTGACACCTTATAGGTTAATTCGACCAAATCCCTGAATTCAGTTGAATCAAACTTCTTTCGAAGCCTGAACTCTAAACCGTTTTGAGCCAATCGTACAAATTCTGGCTCTGGAAGGATGACTCTACATTTATTTCGAGCCCTTTTAAATCTTGCAATGAATTGAGTAGCCTTTTCTTCAGGCCTTTGACTCAATCTTGCCAAATCTGCCATGGATACTTCTGGCTCTGATTGGAAAAATTGGGCATGAAATGCCTCTTCCATCTGTTGCCAAGTTTGAATGGAGCCAGGTGTAAGGTTGATATACCATACAAACGCTCCCCCAGTTAGAGAGTTTGGAAATAATCTCAATTTTATGTAGTCATGATTAGCGAATTCACCACACTGAGCGGCGAATCTAGCAAAATGCTCTAGTGTTGATTGATTTCCAGTTCCATAAAATAGGGTGAAATCTATTCTAAACCCTCTTGGGTATTCATGTACCCTATCAACCCACTCTGGATATGGTTTTACGTATCTGAGTCTGGACCCCGAGCCATTGGTCCACATAGCTCCCTAACAATATCAACAATTTGGTCCCTAGGGACCATATTTTGGGCTTGTCAACCACTCTTGGAGGAGCAAACACAGGTTCGGTGGACAAACTTGTGCTCAGGGTCCTCTTGGTCCATACAATGGTACATTTGGGACTGGTTGTCCCCTGTGGTGCAAGTTCTTTGTTGGGAAATGGATAACCCTTTGAGCCCGTCTCCGCTAAAGGACACATGAAAGGTGTTGGAATAGGTATTGTGTCCTTCCATTTGTAGGCAAACCATCCAACCCCGTATAAATTCAAATAAAGGATTATTATAACCCCGGTGCGTGTATGGCTTTAACATGGGATTTGCCACCATTCTTATGCCGCTTTTGTACTTGGCGGATCTACCAACCGGTATGGCTTCACCGTTGAGTATTAGGTATTTTGGCCTACTACAGGCCTCGAAATGGGTTCATACCAAGACCGAGGTGATGGTTTTCATAGTTTTGAGTACTAGTCGACCATTAACTCCGTCCATTAACTTGCATAGGCTGTTTTTCTCTAGCCAATCTTTGTTGATGAACATTTAAAATTTCCTCTGTATGTCTTGTATTTATTGGTTGGTGGTTGTTCATTCGATCCAAAAAGGATGTTGCCCACCTTTCCATTGTGTTCATTAGCTGTTGTCCCATAGCATCTACTAAGCCATCCCATGGATTTGTTGGCTGAGAAGATGGAATGGTGGATGGTCCAATTCCTTGGTTTCGTCCAATATTATGAACATTCGGTTCTTGTCTAGAAGTACTGGTCTGTTCGACCAAAGGTTCTGATAACATAGGAGTTTCCACAGAGTGTGTTACCACATTCTCCTCTGGATTAGGTATTTCTACCTCTCCTTCTACGCCTTCTTCTAAGCGTTCATTTTCTCCTTGTCGCCTTCGTCAGCCATTTTTAATTAGTCCCACTGGCGCCAAAAATATATGTTGGCTTTTTGGCTTTTCAAAGGGTAAATTTGTAAATGCGAGCGTGCCAGCAAGGATCAATCAGTCCTTACAGAAATTATAATTGCCAATCAACTATCAGGCGACTATGTTTTAGTTCTTTCAGCCTCAATGAAGAGGACTTTTACTGGTGGCTTGACTTTTAGGAGAAATTAAGAGAAATGACAATTAATATTAAGAGCAATTGAAGTATTTCATTAACACAAACACTTACAATTGTCCAAACTCAGCCTTGAGGAAGTTTACAGCAACGGTTTACTTGAATCTACTTGAAAACTACTCCTATGAATTGAAGTACAGTGTAGGTATTTAAAGAACAAGTATTTAAAGTACAGGAAAGGTAAAACTGGAAAGGAAAAAATACGAAGTAAAGCTGGTTTATATGATCTGAGTCTGGGGGTCTTTTCTGGGAACTTCCTTGCTATTTATACATGTTAGAGATGACATTCGAACTGTACTTCGAACCATCGAACTACTCCTCCATGATCGCTGATCATGTTACCTTAGAAATAGTTCCACTATGCCATCACTTGCAGTTAGACTTCCCTCTTGTTTTTGAATTTGAATATAGGCAACCGTTGAAGCCACGTCACCTTATATCTCATTCCTGATCTAATGCTACTCAGACCACTTGAGAACCAATATTTATCGCCACGTGTATGGTTGAGATTTAAGTTAAAATCATCTCCCAATAATACCCTCATCCTGCTACGTGTCGAATTGTAATTGGCTTTTACAAAATATGTAGCCAACAGTACCAAAATTAGCCACAAAGTTGTTTACTACTTTTTTCATTGACCCATCACTTTACTGCTTGCATCACTCATCTTTGCAAACCCTCACATGTTCTATGTAATTCTCACTGTTCATTTTTGCTAGAAATAATCTTTTTAAGACTTGAATCTCTTCGAGCTTTCTCTCAAATCTAATATACTTTGATTTTGAAGACAATTTGTTCGGAGCTTCGAATTTGAAAATGGAGGGGCGTGTGAAGAAGTTCCAATAAGTGAGTCCGGAGAGGGCAAAAGTTTGACCGAGGTCTTCCAAGTATCAGCAAATTCGAAAAGTCCCTATAGTTTACTATCTCTGCAAAAATCGACAACTCGAACATCCACATTTCATTGAAGTCCCTCTTTTTTCATTAGATGGCCTCTACTTGAAAGGCACAACACACACACACACACACATTTATATATTTATGTATTTTAATCTGTGACTGATTTTCAGGTATTGAAAATTTGTGTGGTGTTCTAAATGTGATTGATAGGCTTAATGTTTTGAGAGGCAAAGGCATGGCTTCTATGAATTCATGGTCTTGCAAAAGGTTAAACAAATGTAGAATTAAATCCATAGTTTGTTGCTCTTGTCAGTCGACTGGCTAGTCGTCGCCCAGACATCCTGTGTTTTGATAAAAGTTACAGTTGTTTACCGTTGGAGTGACTGATATCAGATAAAGGAATTGGTCGTATTGTTACTCAGATTTGATGAATTTTTTTGGTGAACCGTTGGAGACACCCATAGGAGGAAATTACAACATAACCACTTTAAGGATGGTTTTTAGTACAGATTTTTTGAGATTTTAAAAATTATTTATGATGGCCTCTTATAGAGTTTCGTTTTAAAATAAAATGAATTTTATTAATCTTATTCGAAGGTATGAATTTGTCATGGTGAATTTGAGGTACCATGCCTTCAAAATCTGTCACCATTAAAGAATTTGTTACTTTCCAACATTATTCTATAGGTATAATATGCCCTTTTATCACATCTTCCCCATCTTTTTAGTTTACCCTACTATCGTGGCTTAATTTTCGTCTTCACAGCCTTACCCCACCATCAAATACTAATTCTCAAAACACATTATACAATCAAATTAAGATCTTCATAATTTTCAATACATAACCAAATCAACATCATCAAATTCCAAATCAAATGTCTTTCCTCGCTATGAAATGATATAGATCTATATTGGGAGCTTTTTTGATAAATCCACTTTCTAAGAACTTTATTCTATCCAACCCATATTCTTTTTGACTATTCCATTAGGTCTTATTTGAGATAAGAAGACCAAAATACCCTTTTCATCTACTTATGTTCCATTTAGTTCATATTATTTTCTTATGTTTCAATAAATCCTATGGGTGACATAATTACCAAAATACCCCTAATGTGAATGTTCACACCGTCAATATGAATGTTCATATCGTCAATATGTAGGGGCCCGGCCTATGTCGATCCTCGTGGGTGTCCGAAAAAATTCGAGTCGGGCCGGGGCGGGCTCGACCCATTGATAATGTGAATATTCACATTAACATGTTAACATTCACATTAATAGGAGTGTAAAATTGGCCCGTGTCCCGTGGCGGCGCGAAACCCGCCCGTGGCCCATGGGCGGCCAGGGGCGGGTCCGGTCCGGCCCGTTGACAATGTGAATATTCACATTGATAAGAGTATAAAATTGGCCTGCGGCCCATGGGCAGCCAAAAGCCCGCCTGCGACCCAGGGCGGGCCCAGCCCGACCCTTTGACAATGTGAATATTCACATTGGCATGTTAACATTTACATTGATAGGAGTGTAAAATTAGCCCCGAAACCCGTCTACGGCCCATGGGCGGCCCGGGGCGGGCCCGGCCCGGCCTGTTGACAATGTAAATATTTACATTGATATGTTAACATTCATATTAATAGGAGTGTAAAATTAACCCACGCTGTGGTCGAATGAACCCACGCCCGGTGGGCGACTTCACGGCGGCGACGGCCATACTGTTGACAATGTGAATATTCATATTGATATGTTAACATTCACATTGATAAGAGTATAAAATTATTACGGTAAGTATGTTTCTTTGACAATGTGAATATTCACATTGACATGTTAACATTTACATTGATAGGAGTATAAAATTAGCCTGCGGCTCGTGGTGCGAAACCCGGCCCAATCTTGAACTGGCCTTTTTTTTTTTAAATTCTTTTTAATTTTTTCAACCAAAATTTTATTATTTTCTACAAAAGAAACACTAGGCCTCGGTGCGGGCCAAGCCTTGGATCGAGCCTTGAATAGGCCTTAATCGGGCCGATGGGCCCGGCTGGGCTTCAAAGTGATGGCCCAAGCACTAGCTTAAGGTCTCGGACTAGGCTTGAGCCTGGGCCTAAATGAGCCTTTCTCGGGCCGGCCCACGGGCCAAAAAATTAGGCCTAGGCTCTAGCCCTAACACAAGGGTATTCAGGCTTTGGATGGGCCGATAGATCGAGCCTCGGGTCGGGCCAGTGAGCCTGAGTCTAGCCTCGAGCTTAGGTCGGGCTTGAGCGGGCCTAGTCATTTTTTAAAATTCTTTTTAATTTATTCTACCAAAATTTTATTATTTTTCATAAAAAAATACATTGCGCCTCGAGCGGGCTGGGCCTCGAACCGAGCCTTGAATGGGCCTTAAGCGGGCTGATGGGCCAGGCCGGGTTTCAAAGTGATGACCTAGGTCCTAACCTAGGGCTTCAAAGTGAATATTCACATTGTCAACAGCCGGGCTGGGTCCGCCCTGGGCCGCTCACAGGCCGTGGGCGGGTTTCGGGCAGCCACGAGGCACGGACTAATTTTACACTCCTATCAATGTGAATGTTAACATGTCAATGTAAATATTCACATTGTTAACGGACTGGGCCGGGCCTGCCGCGGGCTAGCTTTTGGCCGCCCATGGGCCACGAGCTAATTTTATACTTTTATTAATGTGAATGTTAACATGTCAATGCGAATATTCACATTGTCAACGAGCCAGACCGGGCCCACCCCGGGCCGTTCATGGGCAGCGGGCGGGTTTCGCACCGCCACGGGACGCGGGCCAATTTTACACTCTTATTAATGTAAATGTTAACATGTCAATGTGAAAATTTACATTGTCAACGGGACCGGGCCCGCCCCGGCTCGCGGGCGGGTTTCGTGCCGCTGACGGGCCAATTTTACGTTCCTACTAATGTGAATTTTAAAATATGAATGTTCACATCATAAAATTGTTAACCGTTCAAAAAATATTTATAAAGGTATCAAAATTAAATATAAGGTACAAGTGTCCAATAAAATAGTGTAAATCAAGAAAAATGACTTTATGGAATAAAACTATACATACATGGGACTAAATTGGTTAAAAAATTCCTTCATGGACTTCTTGGATTAAAACACTTTTAAATGGGATTTATCAATAAAAATCCCATCTATATTGGATGGGTTACACTGGAGAGATGGTGCAGTAGTATCATCTCTTACAAAAGCATGTTTAATGTGCTTGACTCTTATTTTGATATGTTTGAATGCGCACTCAGAATTAAAGATTCTTCTAAGTCCCATGAAATGAATAAAAAACATCATAATTTGAAGATGGTCAATGAAAAAAAATCTCTCAAAATTATAAATGAAATAAACATAAATCTTTCAAGCAAACTCAAGGAGGTGGCTTGATCACCTAGTCACCCTTATGCCTCTCGTGTTGTGAGAGCTATTTTGTTAGGGCCTATGGTTTTGTTGGTATCTAATCTCGTGCTTCATGATGGTAAAGGATTTTGCTTTTAATAGATTTGCTCTCAAGATTGTATTTTGTTGTGAGAACTTCATTGTATATCATTTTTTCATGGCGGTGGAACACTCTAAAGGAAAAAAAAAAAAAAAAAAAAACTAAAAAGTATGTTATTTCTTGGAGATTTATGTGTAAGTCTTAATAGGTGAACATGTTATTCAATTAGTCTTATGATAATTAATAATATTTCTCATTAACTACTTTTAAAAACATCACTAATTGTTAATTTTCAGTAACAGTTTCAAAAAATTTTCACAAAAAATGTCACTAATTATTAGTTTTTTGCGACAGTTTAAAAAAATCGCCACCAAAAAAGTCACTAATTTTCAACTTTCAATGACTGTTTGAAAAATTTATCACAAATTTACAAAAATCATAACAAAAAAGTCACTAATTGTCAATTTTTAACAATATATGCAAAAAAATCGTTACAAAAAATAATTTTTAACGACGATTTTACTAGGATTTATTTTCAATAGAACTTGCAAATTAATTCCAACAATTATGACCTATTAATAGTTCACCCCTATTTCTTTGAGCTCAAAAGCAAAAAATTTGTACGGCATTGCATGATCAAACCAATATATATATATATATATATATTAGTTTACACAGGCTTGTCCATGATACGGGCTATTATTATAATATGTTTAAGTTTTGTATTTTAATAATTTTTTTAAAATTAAAATATTGTTACATGAAATTGAATAGAATAAATCATTAGATATATGATAGAATTCTGTGGTATGATATGTATATTTTTTGATTTGTTATACACCCAATCACTCCAATTTTATTACCATATCATTTTGGATGAATTTATGAGTCTTTAACATTTCTTCCGAATTTATATTAAAAAAAAATTATGGTGTATAACTTTTCTCAACAGATAAATATAAAACCAATATTAAGATAATTCTCCTATTTAAAAAAAAAAACCTACTAAGACTGAACTAATAAAGAAGCAGAAGAAAATACATATATATAAATGACTAATTTTATTAATACATAAATCATACTTGCATAACAAATGATCAATTTCATTAATAAGTAAATCATTAAGTAAATTAACAATTTTTAATGATAAGAAAAGTATTTTTCAATTAACACTTTTGTTACTAAATAAATCATTAAGTCAATTAACAATTTTTTATGATGTGAGAAATATTTTTCAATAAACAATTTTGATAATTTATTATTACATAGGAGAATAATTTTATTTTTCCTTGACTATTTTGTTAAATTAAAATTTATAACAAACGATTATTGTAATTGTTAGTATTATAGGGCCGATTCATATTTTCAACAAATTTTATGAGTGTATTTGTAATTTGTCAAAAAATAAAATATTTATGCTTCATAATTGACCAAGAATGTTTGCATAATTATGAAAAAAATCTATTTCATAATTGACTAAGAATGTTTGCGTAATTACGAAAAAACCTGTTATATAATTGACCAAGAATGCCTGCGTAATTACAAAAAAATCTTCACTCAATATATAGCTACCATTAGTAAATTATTCAAAATAAAAGGACAAAATCAAAAAGAAAAGATGAACCTCAAACAGTTAAGCGCCTCTTATATATATACAATCTTTAATTATCCTCCCAAAAAATAAGTAGTGTTAACATATGCCCTTAAAGCAGATATGTCAAGAAAGTTTGAAAAAATCGTATATTATTTTTTTACACAACTTTGTAACATATACCTTAAAGCACACTTGGAATTTTTTTTAAAAAAAATTGTCAAAAGAGAAGCAAACATATATGACACAACAATTGAAGGAGCTATATTCATATCACGTTTGTTTCCACCCTTTCATAGACATACATCAAACTCCATAACCCACAAAGCAGACACAAATATGCTTGACAAGTAGCCACAAAAGACATCTACACAATCCAGACAGTTGGATTATTCAGAAGTCCATGGCTGTCTTATTTTACTTTATATAACCCCAAGACTCTTTCCAACATAAAAACACAAGCATAGACATGTCAAGCTATATCGCTGCTTTGCTTGAGATCCATTTCTGTTCATTTTAACAGGTACAAGGGTCACACTTGCAGTTTGATCCGCACTTGCAACCATGCCCTCCTTCTGCTCCAAAGCTCTTCTCCGATCCCTCAGAGTACCTACAAGAAATCCACAACTTACAATCCATATCCATATAGGTACATATATAATCAAATTTACTTTTTATTTATTACCAAACGAAGAAAAACAAAAAATTTCAACTGCGTGAAATGTTGAAGGTGATACGTACATGTTCACTGGTGGTGCAACGCCAGCGATGATGGTTGTTGTGGTGGTGTTCTCTATGTCAGGGTACATCCCACATCTGCCAATAAATTTTCACACAAAATAAAGAAATAAATAATACATAAACACTTACTAATTTTTATGTACATGTTGAACCTTTTTTTTAATAAGGAGAGGAAACTATTTTATAAGGAAACAAAAAAATGGCAAGACAATTGGAGTGCGAGGTTGGGGGAGAGAAAAAGATATACTTGGAGCTGCTGTCGCACTTGCAGTCAGAGCCGCAGTTACAGTTTCCTCCACAGCCAGACATTTTTTTTTTGGGGGGTGAGAACAGAGAACAATGGAAAGTTATTTCAGAGTAAATTGAATTGTTTTGCTTCAAAGGTTGGAGGCCCTGACTGCAATTTATAATGCAGGTGAGGGGAGGAGAGGAGCTGATCCACCATACACGTGTCAGAATCACAGAGGACTTGAGGCCTTGGTTGGTTATTATATTATGGGTAAACTACCAATAGGTCCTACTTTGGAGACTTATTACCAAATAGGTCCTATTTTGGAGACTTATTACCCATTAAGTCCTATTTGATATAATTTATTAAGTGATAAAGATAAATTTATCAGTCTTTTTTTTTATGAATAATTTTATAGTGATAAATTTATCAGTCTCTTTGTTTTATGAATAAATTTTTAGTGATAAATTTATCACTCTATTATTTTTATAGTGTTAAATTTATTAATTAGGACCTGTATGTAAATAAGTCTAGTTAATAGGACTAATTGGTAAGTACCCCTATTATTATACCCTCACAAAGTGCATATCAGCATATTTTACTCAAGCAAGAGCTAACAAAAAATCATACCTCTCAATAATTGTCAGTATAGACTAATTCATTAGCTTAGTAGAAAACAATATTGAAGAAGCAAAGAAAATTGGACGGTGGTAATTTTGTTATGTATACTTGCTAAAAGAGAATTTAAGAGATTACATAGGCTCCAATGCTTTTGTGACTTGGAGAGTATTTTTAGGTTTATAAAGATCTAAAGCTTACTCAAAACTCAAAACTCAAAAAACAAAAATATAAAAAAGAAGATCGGAAAAGAAATGAAATCATGTTTTAGTATATGTCACGTACAATAATTGCTGAATAATTTCTTTATTCATTAAACTATTCAAAACTATTAAATGTTTTCTCATTTATCAAAGTAATCCTCAATCACTAAACCATTTAAAATTTTAATTATAAAATTATAAACACATCGTATTTACACCTATCATTAATATATATATATTGAGATGGAAGTCACTTTCAGTGAATGATTAGTGTAGACATGATTGCCAATTTGGCATTTTCATCTGTGCCAAACATTTGGCCGTTTATATCCATGATATGATCCCGCCAAAAAATGGAGATTGAAATTGTCAATTCTTGGACAGCTGCACAGATGATAGCTCCTCCATAGTCCATACATATAAGACATTTCATTTGTAAAGACAGTAAAAAAAACAAAAGTTGATACAACTTATTTGGAGCTATTGGATACAAGCCATCACTAAACTCTGAAATTCTCTAGTATGAATACTGTTTTTATTTTTTTATTTATTTAGTAACTATTAGGTAATTATAGAGCACAAGTTATGAGATGGCTTTGAAGATAAGCGCTTCATAAAGTTTGGGGGGACATGGCTTTGTAATTAAATTAATAACCAAACTAAATCGAATCAAGTCTTGTGTTCTAGATCAGTTACTTGAATCATTTTCTGTCATTATGGTGTATCAAATTTGACTAAGGAAATTAGGATTTAGATCTGAACATGTACTGAATCGCAATAGGAGGTAATAAGATGCAAAATGAGAGATTAAAAAAAATTCAAACCAATTGGCTAAATACAATATTGATAACATTTTGATAATTTTTTTTTCATAATCTTTGAATTAATCCAAATCTGAAATAGAATATACAATCTAAAAAAATTGATAATCACAAAACTAATAGTCCTAACGAAGGGTATAAAAGGTGTTGGAAAAAATGGTTTTTTGATAACTTTAATGTCAAATTAAAGTAGGTCCCAACCATTGGTTGAGGTGAGATTAAATGAGTTTAGATACTTTGTAACAAAGTCTTTACACCACAAAAAGAATGACAAAAAACCATTAAGAATTGAATGAAAAATTGTCTCATAAAGTTGGCCTTATAAATGAGGTATTGGAAATTGTGTATAACTACCAATTCTACATTGGTTGTAGAGGAAAACTTTGATGGGTATTTAAATCTCAATGAGAAGGGCATGAACCTTTTAGGGCAACGAAATTTTTCGAAGGAAGGAAGAGGCATGGATGCTTCAAGGATAGGCTTGGGCCAAGACTATGGTCCAAGTTGGTTATGACAAAATTGTCACGCGCTCGCGCCACCCGCCCTGGCCGGATTGAGTCTGGGTGCGTAGATTATGGGACTTGGGCATGGGGCATGGGGCATGGGGCCCGGGGCAGATTGGTGGTCCACCAACTTATTCTTTTTGTTCCAGATCTACTGCAAGCCCAAGTCTGTTGCAGAAATGTATATTATACACATGTGTGTATATTGTGTGTAACTCATACTTTGAATTTCCATCAGTTTTGTACATTACTCTAATAGTTTTATAGGAATAATGGCCTCCATTAGTGGCCAACCTTGATGGCTAGAGACTCCTTATCTCTCTCCCATTGTGTATAAGAAGAGACCCATTTCCCTTGGTTTGATACAGAAGTTTTTGCCTTCCAATCATATAGTCAGTTTGCTTATTATTATAATATTCTTCATGTGTAAGAGAGAGTGTTGTCCTTCTCAATTTGCCAAAACTAACAGAAGGTGCTTTTGTGTTAGCCGGTCTAAACCATCTTATCCTGGGAAAGAGAAGTTGACGTTTCTCCAAAGACCCACGTGAGGTGGCTAACTGCTTTTAAGGACACTATGGTATGATTGGTATCACACAGAATTTGGTTTGATTCCATTTCAATCTTTCTGTTAATCATGCTTCATGCTCTACAATGTAATTTATCAAATATGGATTTATTGGATGTATTATTTAATTTGATCAAATATGAATCTATTGTCTTGTTTAATCACACAATATTGTTAACAAAAGGTACATCATATGCCTAAAACCAAAAAGCTTTCGATTTGAGAACTTTCACCTTTTGCAAAAAGGTGATCCTAGTCAACTCGTGATGCCTCCCTTGCATTGCCATACCTTTAAGTTAACAAACACATATCCTAGTTTCAACTAACATCTTTTCTCTTTTGCGAAGAAAAAAGGTTACATAAACATAATTTTTATAGGCAATTTTTATGTAAAATAATGAGATGATAGTATTTTTCAAATTAAAAGTCACAAAAAACAAAATATTCTGTATAAATTTTTTTGTATAAAAATGTTGTTTGTATATATAGCAAAACTCTTTTATATACCCACATTTCCAACCTCTAAGACACTATAAATTTCATTTTTATTTATTTTTTGTTATGATATTCTGACTGTGTATAAATATAACACACATTACATGGGAGCACATGGGCAAACTTAACAGCAATGCTGTTCCCTTAACATCCAAATGCAGCATAAATGCTAAATTGGTATTGAGGAAAACATTATTCTGGCTTCACATAACAAGGTCACACTTGCAAAAGACCAATCATGCAACCCATACGAGGTAAAGCCATGCGATGATAGAACAACAAATGAATTTTCTTATTGGAAAAACAATGCTAATAAGGAAAGAAACACGATAATATAAACAGGAAATGGAACTTTTGGAGTTGTTTTAACTTTTTATCCATACACATATCAACATTTCTACTCCATCGACCAAAATTCATGTACACAATACTTCAAACTAAATTTAATAATTTGAAATCAAATATATATATATATATATTCAAGAATGCATCAGAGGCATTAGTTGATTAGATTTGGTGATCCATTATTCTAAATTTACTAGATAATGATTATCTCAAAATTTAGGCCTTGTTTGGCATCCTCTAAAAAAGTCAAAAAGTCAAAAAGTCACTATTCTATTTAAGTCACATCATCTTATTTAAGTCACATCACCTCTTTACCACATCACTTCAAACCCTACCCATACTCAACCCATATTTCATAAAAAATTAAAAAATGCACTTATTTAGATCATCCCAAACCACCCCTAAAGAAAAACAGAAAACAATAGAGCGGATCGACGAAAGATGTAAGGTTTATGAATTCCTAAAGAAATGCAAGTTCAATTGATCAGTCTTACCCATCAACGAATCATACCATAAGTCATGTTGAAGTTTCTCAATTCGTTGTAGATCAATTCTATCAATGCTCTTTCAATTATGAAGCATGGATATTTTGAAAACATGTCGCATCAGATCGGTACTTGCCAAGATATGGTACTTCAGATACGCACGTTACACAAACATGTACCCAAATTTTCTTCTTAATCTTTTGGTGTACCCAAACGTACCTAGTATATATTCAAGCCGTATCGTATCTCAATTAAATCAAAATTTTCTTCTACTACAAAGATAAAATTTCTTTGACTAGATCTCTTTTTTATTTTTCGTTTTATGCTTAGCATGATTTTAAAATTAAGTTATGATTTGTAAGTTATTTAATATAATGACATTTAATTTTAATTTATACCTTTAGTTTTTGCATTAAATGTTAATGGTAGGTTAGATTGTAACAAATTAAACTATTTAATCAATTTTTACATTATTCTAAATTTAAAATAAATATTTTTTTACAAACATACCAAGCCATACCTTATTTTTTTTAGATTTTATCCTATATCCACATATCCGAGTTGCACCAGTACTCACACCCGTACACATGCTTCATTGTCTTTCAATTTCAATTTCAATCTATTCGGGCATCAATAAAGAAGTCGATATTCGAGTTAACAATTTAAAAACAAAAAAACACATTCAGCCTTTCCCCCATGCAGGTTCTGTATTCCAAGCGAACATATTGATGACAAACAAACTATCCACATAAAATGAATAAAACACCATAAAAGTTGTTTCCTCAAACTGTTTTCTAGTCACGACAGTGTGTCAATTGGGGTTCAACTTAGCAACAAGGCATAAGCACGAAAGGTAAGCAAAGAAGCAATGACAGTAGAGTGAGTTAAAAGTCAAATTGAGCACATTATCGAGAGAGTCCTCAGTCAGACAAGAAGGCAAAAGGCTAAAATCAATGACTATTACACACATATATATGCAACACACACGGGAGAGAAGAACCTGTAGAAGATTTGGAGCTGATCGATCATGGAGGACATTCTGAACTTGCATGATCTTGTTGTTCATCTTCTTCAAAACCACACTATCAACACACTAATTTGATTTTTAGGGTTTGAGGGGTAGGAAGTTTTGTGATTTATATAAGTGTTATGCTATAAAAAATTTTATTAAAATTTTTATATAAATGTGGAATTCACACATATAAATTTATGTGGATCGCACTTGAAAATTTAATAGAAAATTTGATAAATTATATAGGATTCATATTTTCTTTTATATAGTGAAACATTGAAACCCTAGAAATATATATATATATATATATATGAGGCATCGCTACGCGCCCCCGCCAAAGAAAGGGAGGTGGAAATCGGTTTTGATCCTATGGGCCTATGACTCATTTGACAATTGATTATTGATTATTCAATAAAAATTGAGAGTTCTGATTTTGGAGTTTTAAAGAGAGTTTTAGTGATGTGGTAAAGAACGAGATCCACATGTGATGTGATGTGATGTGTGTATCTATATTTTTTTTTTTTATTTTCTTGCCACATCAGCTCTTTTTAGAACTCCAAAATTAGAGTTTTCTATCATTATTGTTGATTATTTTAGATTTTGTTTGTCAATTACATGTTTTAGTCAAAAAATTAAAATTTCACTATAAGTTATCACATTATTTTCTTATTTTTTTCAAAATTTTTTTATAAAAAATTAAAAAATTACTAAAATAGTATATTTTCAAACGAAGTCTTAGTTAATTTAAATTTTTTTTTTTTATGAAAAGAGATTTTAGAAAATAAAAAGAATAATAAATTCAAAAATGTTAGAAATTCTAAAAATTCTATCAAAAACTCTACATGTGAAATATTTAGTAAAATCTTTAAAATTTCTAACATTACTCTAATAAATTTTTAATTTTTTTTGGTTACAAATTCTAATTTCTTGACGGACCTATATTACATAGGACATTTGCTTGTTGCGAGAAAATCACATCATAATCACTATAGAGATGTTTTTAATACATATTTTTTTGATATTTTAAAAATTACTAGTGGTTGGACACATGTATTACATGTGGTACGTGATTTTTTATTAATTGTTAATACTGTAATTATACGTGTCTCTTAAATTGGTATGTGATATGTATACAAACTAAGAAAACTTGTATAGATAAATTGATCTGCATTCAAAATATAACTAAATAAGAAATAAATACATACTTAGCTGAATAATTTTTAAATAATAAATGAAAAAATTTATAAACATAAAATGTGTGCATGAGGTACATTATTTTTAGGGAGCTTTTTTGATAAATCCACTTTCTAAGAGTTTTATTGCATCCAACCCATATTCTTTTTTACTATTCCATTAGGTCTTATTTGAGATAAGAAGACCAAAATACCCTTTTCATCTACTTATATTTTATTTAGTTCACATTATTTTCTTATGTTTCAATAAGTCCTTTGGGTGACATAATTACCAAAATACCCCTAATGTGAATGTTCACACCATCAATGTGAATGTTTATATCGTCAATGTATAGGGGCCCGACCCATGTCGATCCTCGTGGGTGCTCGGAAAAATTCGAGTCGGGCTGAAGCGAGCCCGGCCCATTGACAATGTGAGTATTCACATTGACATGTTAACATTCACATTAATAGGAGTGTAAAATTGGCCCGCGTCCCGTGGCGGCGCGAAACCCGCCGGCGGCCCATAGGCGGCCCGGGGTGGGCCCGATCCGGCCCGTTGACAATGTGAGTATTCACATTGACATGTTAACATTCACATTGATAAGAGTATAAAATTGGCCCGCGACTCGGGACGAACTGGGCCAGGCCCGTTGACAATGTGAATATTCACATTGACATGTTAACATTCACATTGATAGGAGTGTAAAATTAGTCTGCGCCTCGTGGCTGCCCGAAACCCGCCCACGGCCCGCGGGCGAGCCCGGCCCGGCCCGTTGACAATGTGAATATTCACATTGACATGCTAACATTCACATTGATAAGAGTATAAAATTGGCCAGCGGCCTAGGGCGGGCCCGGCCTGGCCCATTGACAATGTGAATATTCACATTGATATGTTAACATTCACATTGATAAGAGTATAAAATTGGCCAGCGCCCTAGGGCGGGCCCGGCCCGGCCCATTGACAATGTGAACATTCACATTGACATGTTAACATTCACATTGATACGAGTGTAAAATTAGCTCGTGCCTCGTGGCTGCCCGAAACCAGCCCACGGCCCGGGGCGGGCCTGGCCATTTTTTTTTAATTCTTTTTAATTTTTTCTACCAAAATTTTATTATTTTTCACAAAAAAAGACACTAGGCCTCGACGCGGGCCGAGTCTCGGACCGAGCCTTGAATGGGCATTAACCGGGCCTAGGCTTCAAAGTGATGGTCCAGGCCCTAGCCTAGGGTCTCGGACTAGGCTCGAGCCTGGGCCCAAACGAGCCTTTCCCCGGCCAGGTCAGGCCGGCCCACGGGCAAAAAAATTAGGCCTAGGCCCTAGCCCTGGCACAAGGGTATTCGGGCTTTGGACGGGCCGATAAATCGAGCCTCGGGTCGGGCCGGTGGGCCTAGGCCTAGCCTCGAGCTTAGGTCGGGCTTGAGCGGGCCTGGCCATTTTTTTTTATAATTCTTTTTAATTTTTTCTGCCAAAATTTTATTATTTTCCACAAAAAAATACATTGCGCATCGGGCGGGCTGGGACTCAGACCGAGCCTTGAATGGGCCTTAAGTGTGCCGATGGGCCTGGCCGAGCTTCAAAGTGATGACCTAAGCCCTAACCTAGGGTCTCACACATGCTCGGGCCTAAACCCAAACGAGCTCGCCTGCAGTGGGCGTGCTCAATTCACTGGCCAATTCTACATTCCTATCCATGTGCATTTTAACATATCAATGTGAATATTCACATTGTCAACGGGCCGGGCATATCCCAGTCCACGGGCAAGCTTCGGGCAGCGGGCAAATTTTACACTCTTATCAATGTTAATGTTAATATGTTAATGTGAATATTCACATTATCACGGGTCGGGCCAAGGCTGCCTCGGGCTGCGGTCGGGCTTTGGGCTGCCTACGGGTTGCGGGTCAATTTTATACTCTTATCAATGTGAATGTTAACATGTCAATATGAATATTCATATTGTCAATCGGCCGGGTCGTGCCCGCCCGTCATAATAATTTTATACTTCTATCAATGTGAATGTTAACATGTCAATGTGAATATTTACATTGTCAACAATGCCGGGCGAGCCGCCGGGCAACCACGAGGCGCGGACTAATTTTACACTCCTATCAATGTGAATGTTAACATGTCAATGTGAATATTCACATTGTCAACGGGCCGGGCCGGGCCGGGCCCGCCCCGGGCCGCAGGCGGGCTTTTGGCCACCCATGGGCCGCGGGCCAATTTTATATTCTTATCAATATGAATGTTAACATGTCAATGTGAATATTCACATTATCAACGGGCCGGACCGGGCCCGCCCATGGGCCGCGGGCAGGTTTCGTGCCGCCATGGGACGCGAGCCAATTTTACACTCCAATTAATGTGAATGTTAACATATCAATGTGAATATTCACATTGTCAACAGGCCGGGCTCGCTCCGGTTCGCGGACTGGTTTCGAGCCACCCACGGGCTAATCTTACATTCCTACCAATGTGAATTTTAAAATATGAATGTTTATATCATAAAATTACTAACCGTTCAAAAAAATATTTATAAGGATATCAAAATTAAATATAAGGCCATAAGTGTCTAGGAAAATAGTGTAAATCAAGAAAAAGGACTTTATGGAATAAAATTATACATACATGGGACTAAATGGGTTAAAAAATTCCTTCATAGGCTTCTTGGGTTAAAACACTTCTAAATGAGATCTATCAATAAAAATCCCTTATTTTTATTAAACTTCACAATAAATAGGACAATTCCTATTTCAACTCGTCTAACTTTACTTAGAGAGTATGTTGTAATAGATCTTCTGTAAAAAAAAATTCACTATTTTCTTATTTTTCTTTTTACTTATCATTATAACTCATTGTAATAAAAAATATTTTGATGAGTAAAAGTTTGAGATGATATCATATTGTTATGATTTTCAAAATCTATTTTCCCTCAATAATGCGGTTTTTCCTGTGAGGGAAAAAAATAAACACTATTATTGTCGTGATGGAAGTGTTTTGCAAAGTGTTAGTTTGTTATTGAAAGTATTTATTGTGGACACTTGTTTATATGATATGTATGTATATATATATATATATTGAATATAAGGGGTTGTTTGAGATGTCCTAAATAAGTGCACTTTTTAACTTTTTGGACTAAAAAGTTGAGAAAAAAAATATGATTGTTTGGGTTAACTTTTTGACTTTTTATAGAAAAATGTGTATTAAAAAATTATATAAATTAGTGTACGAGGAAAAATTAGGATTGGGAGTTGTGCAGCCGTACTTTTTGACTTTTGATGAATAATGATAACTTTTTAACTTTTTGACAATTTTTTGACTTTTTGGCTTTTTAGGTACATGCCAAACTTGACTTAAGTTGATAGGAGAACAACACACAATTTCGTAGTTTTTTCTTAATAAATATAACTGTATTGCTAAAGCGATATATGTTAAAAAATTAAAATATCCGATGATAATATAGCATTATAGATGGACAATGTATAAACACAGTAACATATATAAATTTGTATTTATATTTTATATATATATATATATATGTAGATATTGACATGTATAAGTTATCACAAAAGTAATATGTGAAATATTTTGTAATAATATAATATAATTTTGTAATAATATAATATAGGTAACAATAAGATGATAATTATTAATAATTAAATAGTTTTTCATAATATAGATGGTTACATTTTTGTGTACGCGCTATTTTTTAATTAGATTATTAAATTTACATAAAAATTTAAAGGAATTTGTGAATAATTTGTGTAAAATTAGAGATTAATGAAGAAATATTTTAAAAAATAGAAGTTTATAGTATTTGGTTTTGTTTGTTTTTTCAATTTTTGAATTTCCATGTTTTTTAGTCTTTGACACCGGTTTTTTTTTTTAATAACCCTTTTATTTTCTTTTTAGATTCACTTAATTTAATACTTTTTTATTTTTAAAATTTTACTTTTAGGTTTTGATTCACTTAATCTAAATACACTTAGAAAATATTTGTTGTGTATTCATTTTAGAAAAAATTATGAATAATAATAATAATAATGAAAAATCAGTACATGTTTGAATTTATACAATTTTTTTACCAATATTTTACTTTTTAATTCTATTTAGATTATTAAATATTAGATTTTCATGTAAAAGTATAATTTAAATATAAATATGAAGAAATTTTAGTATACTTAATTACAAAAACTGAAAAAATAATCAAAAATTGAAAAACAAATTTAAAAAATAAAACCAACGAAAGTGATTCTTATTTAGAATTTTGATATCATACCTCGGTTATTAAAGTACAATGTAAAATATTACAGTTCATAAAATATAATTTTAACAAAAAGAAAGTGCATAAAGATAACCTACGAATTTTTGAGATATAGCACAAATCTCTATTTTAAAAATGTATGCGCTTTCCTCTGTCTAGATTCAAATGAATGCATACAACTTTAAGATTCAACTATTTACAATGATTTGATTCATAATGGAGAATTGTAAATATTATGCATATTAGTATAGAAATAGACAAAAAGAATAAAAAAAAAAAATTATTATTATTTTTTATTCTTCAATTATCATCAATGTAAAAAAAATAGGGAGACGGTTTTTTTTTTTTTTTTTTTTGATAAGAAGGGAGGCAATTTGTTTTCATGTATATATGACTCTTGGAAATAGATATATTATTTTTGGGAACTCCAAAAGTAAATAGATAGTTGGTTTATAGAGGATTCTTCATGACTTTTAAAAAGTGTAGTAGATTTGAGAGGGTAAAATTGAGATTTAAAAAAAATAGAAAATATGGTAGGTTCTTCATACTTTTATATAAGCAAAAGGGAGTTTCTAATGAGAAGCCTCTTAAGAATTCCAAACTCTCATTCTAAAATTATTGATTTTTCAATTTACAAAATAGATTAAAACAACTATTGGTTGATTTATTTATTTAATTATTTTAAAAATAACAATTATCCCTTGATTTACGAATTTCAAGTGAAAAAATAATAAAAATATTTCACAATCTCTCTATCCTAATTTCTATCACCGATTTTTAAAAGAAAATATTAAAACCTATCTTTCTTCTTTCTCTCCAAAAAATCAAATAATATTTTTCATGGAAGTTGTGGGTTTCTATCTATGTCTAATATATTAAATTATAACATAAAATAAATAAATAAAAAAAGATATACAAGCAGATAAAATTAATAATTTAATTTCTATTTATTCAGTTAAAATCTTTCTTTTGCATCACAATATCCAATTTTAAACTTAAAAATCTTTAAATTCTATCTAAATAAATCTAATTTGAAAATATCTCAAACGATCATATTTTAAATCAATAAAACTCACATTATAACTTATCTAAATAATAATAATAATAAACAAATAGAAACCACATATAAATTAAATTTAAAAAATAGAAACCCACAATTTCTTCTTAAATAAATTGGGGAAAAAAAATAGAAACTACACAAAAATAAAAAAGATAAGAATTTAGGAATGAATATAAAAAATATATAATAATATCTAAATTTGAATTATGATTTAGTAATATAACTATCGATTTTTTTGATGTATATCTATCAAAATTTTAAATCACTTAACGGGACAAATTAATCAATTTTTAAGTATTATTTAAAGAATAATTTGATTAGTCATCTCAACTTCTAGACTTTGCATGCACGGGCAGAGGAGCTAACGAATTGGGCTAAGCGAATTCTAATTTGTTGGAGGTAATATCCTACCACTCTATAAATTTATTTGCTTTTTAATTTTATTTTTTTTCCTATATGATTCTCTTTCTCTGCTGTTGGTTTTGGTTTTAGTGGGGTTTATGTGTTTGTTACAGATTTGCATAGTGTAGAAGAATTATTGGTGATGATAGTTGTAATCAAAATATCTATGCCCATTCTATAGCAATGATTTTCATAAGATTTTGTTTTCTTCGACGAAGACCATAAAATTGAAGCAAAAAAAAAAAAAAAAAAGGGTATCAAATTTTTTACTTTTTATTGTCGTTTTATTTTATAGAAAATGTGAAAATTTGATGGAAATTCAAAATTTTTACTATAATATTAGATTTTTATGTAACTAGGTAAATTTGAAACTTTTAAATATCATTGGGTTATTTATTTTCATCATCTTTCTATCATTACTGCTATTTGCTAGTTTATTAATTGCAATTCAATTTGACATGGGTAAGCACATAAAGGATATGGCCCACCACCTAAGGTTCAATCCATGATTCAAATACTAAAGCCCAACACTCGTGAAACCCAGCGTTACACCAAACACCAGTGACATCTAAACACTTGGCAAGTAGAGAATCACCCACATCAGCAGACAAAGATCTTGCAAAGTTATTGCACCACACATCAGCCGTTAATGAGTTTTCCTGCAGCATTTATTGCAATAACCCTTTCCCGTCAGGACAGAACGGCCTCACCATGAACAAGATAAGCTAGAGTATAGACTTTCGGCCAAGGTGACAGGTCGGAAGGGACAAACGAAATGATTAGTAGAGGATATAAGAAGGCATCGAAGACAAGGAAAGGGTTAAGCTTTTCTATCACTAATCTATCTCTACATTCCATCTCTCTTTTTAACTTGCTCGTCGGAGGGTTTGCTGGGGGACTCCCCGTTCTCCGTTGAACTCGTGTGCAAGTCTCTCTGTGGGCTTGGTACCTCGAACACCGGTTTGGAAAGCGTGGATCAATCCGACCCGTTCCATCTGGAACACGCTGTATCATCAGTTGACGCAGTCTGTGGGAAACCTTTTGCTCCGTGCGCTAATTGTGCTCATTGTTGTCGGAGACCCCTTCCCAATAACCCCTTCTTGCCACCCACTAAGGTGAATGGTCACAACTAGATCCATGGCTTCTCACCACAATGTTGCTGACCACCAAGCCGACCTTCCTAATCCAAACAACCCACCGCAGTACTTCACAGAACTTACCAACAACATCAACTGCTTAGCAGAGCAAAACCAAGCCCTGATCAATGCTTTGCTTCAAAGAGACCTTCCCGTTTCTCCTCTTCCACCTCAAGATATCCCACCCAACCAAGAACGAACCCCGAGCCATCCTATCCAACAGCCCTACCCACCCAACTTAGAAGGCTTGTGATCCTCTCCCCCAGATATGACCCCGCCACCCTAAGTCCCACATCTATCAGTCCAAGCACCCACTCCCGAGGGAGAGGCTAGTAGTGTCCAGCCTTCTCTGCATTTCGGTGGTGACAACGTTCCTCTCTGGAATACAGAACTCCGATCCATGAAGCTCCAGCTCCAAGGAGTCATGCAGAACATACAAAGCAAACCATCTACCACAGCCAACTCACCGTTCGTTGCCTTCATCACGGACAAACCTTTACCTCTTAAGTTCAAAATGCCCTCGCTCGACTCTTTCAACGGCACAATGGACCCGGTCGACCATTTGGAAACTTACAGGACCCTCATAGTCCTCCATACATTCCCTAACAAAATCATGTGTCGGGCTTTCCTCGTAACACTTAAGGGGTCGGCTCGACTCTGGTTTAGTCAACTACCAACAGACTCTGTCTCCACTTTCCAGCACTTAAGTGACTCCTTTCTCAGCTATTTTATTAATGCCCAGCGCCAGCGACGTCCGGCAACCCAGCTCCTCAACATCTGTCGAGGAGGAGAGTCGTTCTGTGACCGTCACCGCTTCAATCGAAGCCTGCGGTAGTGGCAAACGGCGACAAGGTCATCCTTACAGCTTCCATGGCCGGTCTATGATCATTTGATTTCCTTTTTTCTTTCTCCAAAAACCCCCCGACCTCCATGGCAACCCTACTTTCCAAAGCCCAAAAATACATAAACGCCGCCCGACAAGATCCTACAGCTAAAAACCCAACCTCCAGCGAGAAAAGAAAGGACTCCGAAACCAAAAACACCCAGTACACTCACCAAACACCTCAATATACGATCGACCGGCCAGTGACGGTCGGCGCCAACTCGACCGCCCGGCCGGTTCGAACGATACACACACCTCAATTCCCCCATGGAACAAGTCCTAAACCAGATCCAACGAGATTATCCCCTAAAATGGCCCCAACCGTCACGGTCTCCTTCCAACCGGCGAGACCAGTCCAAATACTATAGCTTTCATCAAGACGACGGCCATAATACAGAGGAGTGTGTTAACCTCAAAGACCAAGTCGAGGGCTTGATACGTCAGGGACTCAGTCGGTTCACGGCCTACCAAAGAAAGGCAAAGGACTGAACCTATCAGAAATAACCACCGGCACACCCCTCATCGACAACTCGCACAACCTAACCAAGGTCATGATAGGCTTTCACAGCAACCTTGGGCACAAGGCAACCCTGCTCCCCTGTTGGAGAGATCAGAGTTATTGCTGGCGGGCTTGCTTGTGGAGGACCATCCCGCTCAGCTTAGTGGGCAAAACTCAGAAAAATAAGGCATGGCTCAAATAAAGAAGTTGCCACATTGGGCCGCCCTTCCAAACAGCCCAAGCAGTGGATGGAGCCCATCACCTTACGGAGGCCAACTGCACAGGCATTCGTTACCCCCATGACGACCCCCTCGTCATCTCTACCCTCCTCTCCAATTACAAAGTTAGACGGGTTCTCGTGGACAATGGCGACAATGGCGATTCTTGAGACATCATCTTCCTAAATGCCTTCGCCCGGCTCAAGGTCGGGAAGAAAGTCATCCCTCTTCAAATCCCATTGGTCGGTTTCTATCGAGATCGTGACCTCGATAGGCTCCATCGATCTTCCCATCACAATCGGAGAATATCCGTGGCAAACCACAAAGTTGCTCACTTTTCTCGTAAATCATTGTCCCTCCGCTTACAACATTATCCTCGGTCGCACCGCCTTAAATGCTTTCCAAGCTGTCACATCCATTTTCCATCTTGCCGTCAAATTCCTCACCAACCTTGGGGTCGGCACGGTGAGGGAAGAGCAGACCGTGGCCAAAGAATGTTATGTCGCTTCACTTAAAGAGGTCAAGCTAAAGGAGGCTATGATCATTGAACAACTAGACATCAGAGACGAAGACGAGCTGGTCAGAGGGGAACCAGTGGAAGTGTTTATCGAGGTCCTCATCAAGCCCACCAACCCGACAAAAATAGCCAAGATCGGCAGCCAATTATCCCCTCAAGCCAAGGCTGATCTTACAACCCTCCTGATTGAACACAATGATATGTTTGCCTGAACCCATTCCGACATGCCGGGTATCGATCCTTCCTTCATCACTCATCGTTTGAGTATCAAACCCTATTTCTGACCCTTTCGCCAGAAACAACACATCTTTCACCCGGAACGTAACGTTCTTATTACTTCTGAGGTAGATAAGCTACTGGAGGCACAGTTTGTTAAGAATGTAGACTATCCCAAGTGGTTGTCGAATGTGGTATTGGTTCGTAAAAACAACGATAAATGGCGACTCTACGTCGATTACTCTAACTTCAATCGAGCTTGCCCCAGAGATAGTTATCCTCTTTCTCGCATAGATCTGCTTGTTGACGCCACGATCGGTCATCAAATGCTCAGCTTCATAGACGCCTTCTTTAGGTACAACCAAATTCTAATGCACCCGTCTGACCAGGAACACACCTCCTTCATCACCGACCGGGGTACCTACCACTATCGTGTCATGCCATTTGGGTTGAAAAATGCTGGAGCAACTTACCAACGGTTGGTCAATGCCATCTTTCATCATCAGATAGGCCGGAACATAGAAGTATACGTCGATGACATGCTAGTCAAGAGCAAACTCTACTCTGATTATCTGGCCGACCTGCGAGAGACCTTCAGCACCCTACGAAAGTATCAAATGAAGCTCAATCCGGAGAAATGCGCCTTCGGCGTAGGATCTGGGAAGTTCTTGGGCTTCATGGTCAGTCAGTGGGGCATCGAGACTAACCCCGAAAAGATTAAGGCCTTGATAGAAATGCAGTCACCCAGAACGGTCAAAGAGGTTCAGAGGCTTACTGGCAGAGTTGCCGCTCTCAATCGCTTCATTTCATAGCGGACAAGTCCTTCCCTTTTCAAAGTTCTTCGGCAGCTTTGAGTGAACGATCGAATCCAAAAGGCTTTCCAACAATTGAAGCAGTGCATGGCCAACCCCCCCTTACTCTCCTAGGTGCTCACGAGTGAGCCCTTTTTTCTCTATTTACCCGTATCAAGCACCACAGTCAGTACGACCCTCATCAGGGAGGACAGTTCAGTACAACGCCCAGTTTATTACATTAGCCGGGCTCTTAGGGGCACAGAACAGAACTACCCATTGCTAGAAAAAATGTCCTTGGCCTTGGTCACCGCCTCAAGATGACTCTGTCCTTACTTCCAAGCCCACTCTGTAGTGGTCCTCACTGACCAACCTTTGAAGAAGATAATGCAACAACCAGAGCTGTCCGAAAGACTTATGCAATGGTCAGTCGAGCTCAGCCAATTTAACATCTCCTACCGACCTCGAACGGAGATCAAAGGGCAGGTTGTTGCCAATTTTATCCTGGAATTCACTAATCCCACTTCAACCACGGCCCCCCCGCCCTCGCAATCCCACACTGAGGTAAAAGACCCCCACTCTTGAACCCTCAACGTCGACGGATCATCCCGCAAAGAAGGCAGTGGGGCTGGCCTCATCCTCACTGCCCTCGAGGGTGGTTATTTCAAGTGTGCTCTCCGTTTCTTGTTCGACGCAAGTAATAATGAGGCTAAATACGAGGCATTGATAGCAGGCCTCCGCCTAGCTAGAGACATTGGTGTCAGCCATATCCAGGTGTTTAGCGATTCCCAGCTCATTGTCACACAAATTACGAGGGAATTCGATGCCAAGGAGGACACAATGCGGTCTTACAGGGATATTGCACTCCCCCTTGCTCCCCTCTTCAACACTTTCCACATCTGTAACAACGCCCGCGGGGGGCCTCGCCACAGCTCGGACTCGATTTTTGTTGCGGTTCTCAATCTCGAACCAAAGAGTCCAAATCCGGCAAATCGTTTTGAAGGAAAACTGATTTTTTGAAAGAAATGCCAAACATGGACTGCTTTGCCAGATAACAGAGTCGCCACCTAAATATTTTAAATGGGAAATTTAGGAAACCCTGACTCGGTGCCAAAAGGCCACGTGTCCGTCATCACCAAAGTTGGCTCGGGAACTTGGGTACGATTAGGGAAGGTCCCATCGTGAGCATTCTCTCGCCCGTCAAAGACCGCCTCTACTAACCATGATATCTGCTTTTTGAAAACTTTGTGAGTTCTTATTAGATTATTAGCCTAGGTTACTATGTGATGCTCGCAGCAAACAAGTATAGACTGAATCGCCTGAATTGGAACTAAACATCTCATGTTTGTTTGTGAAAGATGGTTTGCTACCCGCAGGTAGGCTTAAAATACAGATTTTGCCACAATCTAGTGGGCTTAACAAACAATTGATGAATTGCTCCAATTCAGATAACTCAACCTCCACCCACAGGCATTCAAGGCAGTTATATCACATAAGCATTTAGCCTCATGGTAAGCATGCAATCATGGCAACACTCACACGCATGCAAGGATGCTAAAGCATAACCACTTACCGAGTACTCCAAGCCAAAACAGAAAGCTTATTAGAAATCATGCATGATCCTAAAATATACAGAATGCCTAATGCAACACATGCAAAAATGCAACTATAGCAAGCTCGGCTATTCTAGAGATGGCATATGAAATGCAACGGCTAACATGTATTCAACTTAGAATTGAAATACAAATGCAGTTTGTATGATGCGCCGAGCTCGATGCATGCAATACAGATGAATGATGCAAACATGTCATCTTTGTATGCTAATTGAAACATGTCCTATATCTAACCATTCAAAGCGGGTAAATAAAAGGAGAAAGAAATGGGGGTTGGAAGACATACATCACACTCACACACCCTTATTACATTTATGCCCTCAGCAGAGGGTCCTAATAAATATCTGATCCAATAAAAGAATATACAGTCCGGAAATAAATATACAAATTCTAATTAATTAACAAGTTAATTACAAATGAATTAAAACTGGCGTGCAAGCCATGGACCGCCGCTTCGATAGATGATGTATCTTTGGATCTTGGCGCGAAATCCTTTGGAATGCCCCGATTCATTGCTTGCAATATTCCTCGAATTGCGCTACTGGACTCAAAAGTTGCTAAACTCAATTTTGCCGCAAAGAGAGCGAGAAAGGGCACTTGTATTTCACAAATATATGCATGTCTCGATCTCGCGCCACCAATCACGCATATCGATGCATGATGGCCGAGGAGCGACGGTAACTCAATATTGGGATGAATACACATGAATGCTACGAATGGGATGCCTCGAAATGCGTGTCCACGCGCACGCAAACCGAGGCGATCGCCGAAGATGAAAATCGGATAAACCTCGAAGTGCGCGCATCGAAGCGCCGCAAACCGAGACGAAACCAAAATGGAGATCGATAAATCGAGTGTGCCTCGAAATGCGTGCACAAGGGCACGCAAACAGAGGCGATGATGTATGATGCAAAATCGGATAAAACCGGCGTTTGAAATGCGTGCCTACCGGACACGCAAAACCGAGGCGATGATGAAAGAATGAAAATCGGATAAATTGGCCGAAGTGCCTCGACGTGCGCCGCAAATCGAGGCGATGATGGAAGAATGAAAATCGGGTAAATGGCGAAGTGCGGCACAAAGCGCCGCAAATCGAGGCGATGATGGAAGAATGAAAATCGGAGCCTCGAAGTGCGTGCGCGGTAGCGCGCGCAAATCGAGGCGATGATGAAAGAATGAAAATCGGATAAACCGAAGTGCCTCGAAGTGCGTGCCCACAGGCGCGCAAATCGAGGCGATGATGGAAGAATGAAAATCGGATAAACCGGCAGCAGTGCGTGCCACAAAGCGCAAACCGAGACGAAACCAAAATGGAGATCGATAAATCGGTGCCTCGAAATCGTGCTGCACACGGCACGCAAAACCGAGGCGATGATGTATGATGCAAAATCGGATAAAACCGTGCCTTGAAATGCGTGCCCGGACACGCAAAACCGAGGCGATGATGAAAGAATGAAAATCGGATAAAAGAAGTGCCTCGGCGCGTGCTCACAGCGCAAATCGAGGCGATGATGGAAGAATGAAAATCGGGTAAAGCAAAGTGCCTCGAAGCGCGTGCCCACAGCGCCAAATCGAGGCGATGATGAAGAATGAAAATCGGATAAACCGAAGTGCCGGGCGCGTGCCCACAGCGCCGCAAATCGAGGCGATGATGAAAGAATGAAAATCGGATAAAAGTGCCTCGAAGCGCGTGCCACAGCGCCGCAAATCGAGGCGATGATGGAAGAATGAAAATCGGATAAACCGGCGTTTCGGGCGCGTGCCCACAGCGCCGCAAATCGAGGCGATGATGAAAGAATGAAAATCGGATAAATGGCACCGGGCGCGCGTGCCCACAGCGCCGCAAATCGAGGCGATGATGAAAGAATGAAAATCGGATAAGACCGGCGTGCTCAAACGCTGCGTGCCGCGCCGCAAATCGTGGCGATGATGAAATGCTATGAAATGGCCTACGGAATGCCGGGATGGGCTTATACCAACATGGGAGAGCCTCACCACCACATAGGAGGCCGCGGTAAAATAAAGTCGCCAAACGCTACCATGACACGCAAAGCGAGGCAATGGCATACAAGCACGAAAATGCAAATTGGGCTTACGCCAACATGAGAGGGCCTCAACCACACTCACATAGGCTGCCGGAATGATAAAAAAGGGGTGCCTCGAAATGCGTGCCCAATGGCACGCAAATCCAGGCAATGCAAAATGATCTGAATGGCCCGGAAATGATATGCAAGCATGGTAATGGAATTTCAGCACCTAAATAAAGGGAAAACAGCCCAAAACAAATCGAAACGACACCCGAAGCATGCATTCATCCCGAAAGTACGAAATTAAGCCCCGAAATGGCCTATAGCCATGCTATACATGCAAAATATGATCATGGCAGCAAGAACAGTAGCAAGGCAGTCCCAAATATGGCATTTTTTCAGTAATAAACATGGCCAAAATGCAAGCATAGATATGGCAACAAAAGCTCGCAAGAATACGGTAAAAGAGAGGACTTTCAAAGCAAGTAGTATATAGAAAATTCAAATAGAAAAATTTTCTTCTACAACATGAAATAGGGCCCAAAAATAAGCATATATGCAGAAGATGGCAGCCTCTAAATCATAAGACAAGTATGCTAGAAATAGAAGGCAAAAATGAAGCCACAAGAGGGTATAACCTAAGACATGCAATCTATACACCAAATGACCAAACCTTCTTCATGAAACATGTAAAGGGGGTCAAAATAAGACTAAAACCAGTAGGGGTAGAAGTCCTAAAACCAAACACAAATAGGTCAAAAATTGCATACAAAAGTGGCACACTTGATGAAATTTGAAGGAGGTGGTAGATACAAAGGCCAAATGAAGTTGAGCCTATCTACAATGTTGTAGAGAGGCTCATTTTAAGCATTAAAATCAGTAGGGTCGGAGCCCCAAAAACCAACACAAATAGGTCAATTTTAGCATGCAAAAATGTTACCAACTTGAAGAATATTGAAGGAACTAGTGTATACAAACACCAAATGAGGTTGAGCCCTTCTACAAAGTTGTAGAGGGGCTCATTTTAAGCACAAAAGCAGTATGGGTCGGAGCCCCAATTCTCAACCAATTAAAGTATAGAAAAGGATCAAGAAAATGCCCTAAAAGTTGGTTTTGAGGACTTACCCTTGAAGACTTGTCTTTCTTTGATTCTTGGCTCTGATTTGTAGCTTCTCAACCTCTGAAATTCACCTCCTTGCTGCTGAAGTGATGGTAGGGATGGTGAGGCTAGGTGTTGATGAAGGAATGGCCTTGACACTTGAAGCTTTTTTGGAGTTTAAAGCTATGAAAATGAGGGAATTTGGTTAAGTGTTCTTGAGACCAAAATTTCTAACCTTGAAGAAGGAGGGGGAGGGGCCTTCAAATAGGCAAGAAGATGGGGTGTAAAAGGGGAGGGAAAGCATCCAATCTTTCCCCCCCGAAATGTCCCCCGGATGAGGGAGACAATTTGAAAAGCAATTTGACAAATTGAACAGCCGAAAGCGTGGTCCGCCGGCCAGAGTTTGCCCAAGGGGGCCGCCCACCCCCCCCCCATGGCCGCCCACCCACCTCCTATGGCCGGCCACCCACCTCAAAAAATCAACTTCAAAATTTCTGGCCGACCACCATACAAGAGTGTCCTCCCATGTGTGTAGAATAAGGCCCCAGGGTCGGAATTTGGCAACACTGAACCAGGAGTCACAACATAGAGCTTGAAGGAGAGGCCCAAAAATGAAAGGCACAATTTCTGGCCGACCACCATACCAAAGTGTCCTCCTAGATGTGTGCAACAAGGTTCCAAGGCCGAAAATTGGCAACATCAAGGTGAGTCACAACATAGAGCTTGAAGGAGAGGCCCAAAAATGAAACTCACAGTTTCTGGCCGACCAGTAGTTGGTAGGGTCCTCCCAGGTCCCCTCATCACAGATATGTAACTTTGGTTGGAAGAAAATACCCCCAAGGTGTTCAACATTGGCCCGGAAGTGGGCAAAACGGGCTCCGGAGGAGCGAAACTGGTTATCTGGGATAATTGCTGGCCTCCCCCCCCCCAGTGATCTTCCTGTTGTTGAAACAGAGGTACCTGCCAAGTTTGAACAAAAACTAATGAGAAAAGAACGTTCGGGGCCAAAACCGAGCAAATCGGGGTCCCGAAAACGGGTCATGGTGCGGAAGTGGTGTTCGGCAAATGGGGTATCTGCGACCCCAGTGTCCTCTGGAATGACAAAACAGAGGTACCTGCCAAAAACCGGAGAAGATGGATGCGAAATGAATGCTCGGGACCAAAACCGCTCGGTTTGGGGTCCCGAAAACCGGCTATGAGCACCGAAAGTGGCATACGGCCACGAAGTGGGCATCGGGGGCCCCAGGGTTCCTCGAAATATTAAAACAGAGGTCTCCGCCAAAAACCGGAGAAGGCCGATGCAAAATGAATGCTCGACCAAAACCGCCGGTTTGGGGTCCCGAAATGGGTCGCCGCACCGAAGTGGTGTTAAGGCGGGCTTCGGGGGCCCCAGTGTTCCTCGGAACACTAAAACAGAGGTCTCCGCCAAAAACCGGAGAAGTCGGAGATGGTTGGGCGGTCCCGAGCCGAGGCACACAGCCTAACGGCCCCGAAAACCGGGAACCGGGCCCCGAAACGGGCAAAATGGCCTACGGCCACGAAGTAGCCTGACCACGGAGATAGTCTACAAGACCACTCCCTTCCCTGAAAGAAAACAGAGAAAACCAAGCCCGGTTCGCAAACCGAGACAAGGTAGAAAAGGGTTCGAGTCCGGAGGCGGGCGACGCCGACTCAAACTCTTGAGCAAGCACATGATGCAACATCACCGAGCACTCAACCGGTGACGTCTGAGTCTTAAGGTCGGTCAAAAATGGGGTGTCTACAACATCAAGCACATCCCTCGGACGGAAAACTCCAAGGCAGATGAAATGGCTCAATTAGCTTCTGCCGACCAGCCAGACCTCAACCATGGCGTCTGCCTTGAATACCTGGCCCACCCTGCCATTGCCCCACAACAGCAGCAAGTCCACTTCCTCCAAAATGAACCTGTACCATGGACGGCAGATATCTTGTTATTTTTGACAAATGGAGAATTGCCTGCCTACAAACACCAGGCCGCCAAAGTCAGGGTCCGGTCGTCTAACTACATTCTTATCAGCGGCCTCTTGTACAAACGTGGCTTTTCACACCTATACTTGAGATGCCTCAATCCTGTTCAACCAACCTACGTAATGAGGGAAGTCCACGAGGGTGTATGTGGTAATCATTCGGGTGCCAGGTCACTAGCCCACAAAATACTTCGCACCGGTTACTTCTGGCCTACTCTCAATCAAGATGCCACTAAATTCGTGCTTAAATGTGATAAGTGCCAACGCTTTGCCAACATCCCTCATGCTCCTCCTACAGAACTGATCACATTTTGCAGTCCTTACCCATTCGCCAAATGGGCGATTGACTTAGTTGGCCCATTGCCCACTGGCCAAAACCAAACCAAATTCGCAATCGTCACCATTGATTACTTCACTAAATTGGTGGAGACAGAACCCCTCGCCACAATTACCGAGCGGAATACAACCAGATTCATCTGGCAGTCGATCGTGTGCCGATTTGGCATCTCTCAAGCCATCGTCTTCAACAACAGCAAATAATTCTTCAATGCCAAGTTCAGGAAATTTTGTACAGAACTTCAAATCCAGCCATGTTTCTCTTCCCCAGGTCATCTCCAAGCCAATGGCCAAGTTGAGGTTACTAATCGTTCTCTTCTGAAGATCATCAAAACTAAGTTGGAAGCTGCTAAGGGACTTTGGGCTGAGGAATTACCAAACGTAATTTGGGCCTATCGCACTACCGCCTGAACCCCCACTGGGGAGACCCCCTTTTGCTTAACATACGGCGCTGAGGCAGTCATTCTAGTAGAAATCGGTCTGCCTACCCTTAGGATTCTGCACCTGAATTCAAAACTAATTGAAGAACTGCGTCGGGCAGACTTAGACCTAATCGAAGAGCTCCGAGAGACCACTGCTGTTAGGCGGGCCTCATATCAACAGAAAATGAGAACACACTACAACCTCAAAGTCCGATGGATGGAGTTCGCCGTAGGGGACCTTGTTTTGCGCGAAGCAACTCTTGCCAAAAAAAATCTGGCTAAGGGCAAGTTGGCAGCCAAGTGAGAGGGACCTCACGTTGTTAAGGTCAGACCTTGTCCGGGCACTTACCGACTTCAGGACATGGAAGGTCGAGATCTCCCCCATCCATAGAACGCCGAGCACTTGAAGCGTTATTTTCAATAAAGCCCTATTTTTGTATTGATCAATTGTTGTATGTTCTTTTTTACCATCTACACACTAGGATGTTTTTGTCCTTCTCTCACATGGTGTAAATTTGTGATCAATGAGTTACGCTTTAAATAACAACAATCTTATATCTCAGTTATCTGAGCACGAAGGGCTCAGCCAGACTGAGCGCGAAGGGATCAGCCAGACCGAGTTACTTAAAGCCTCAGCCAGGTGAATCACGAAATTTGAGCTAGACCGAATGCCAAAGCCTCGGCCCAGTGGCGTGAAGGGCTCAGCCAGACCAAGTTACTTAAAGCCTCGGGGTGGCGTGAAGGGCTCGGCAGCCGTGAGTTACTTAAAGCCTTAGCCAGACAGAGTTACTTAAAGCCTCGGCCGCCTTGAAGGCTCAACCAGATGAGTTACTTAAAGTCTCAATGGCGAGGTTACTTAAAGCCTCGGCCGGTGAGCACGAAGGGCTCGGCCAGTGAAGTTAATTATGGCTTAAGCCAAACTGAGCGCGAATGAAGAGTTCGACCAAGGCCATTCCTGCAGCTTCATGATTGTAGCATAGTGGCCATACTTAGTTAAAATCCAGGTCCATACTTTTACGTCTCTCAACATTCTTTACATTTTTAACTTTCATTTTTAATTCTGTTACAATCCACACGCCTTGTCGCCCAACCCAATCTTTCATTTCTCAACACTCTTACAACATGATTTAAAACTTCACACTTTAAGACCTTCACATTTCAACGTTTTTATTGTTCACATTTTTTGCGTCATGGTTTTCTCACAAGTTAGACTGGCTCCTTACTTCTCAACTTTTACTACGATTTATACACAAGCCTTATTTAAATGCTCATTCTCATTCTTTTCAGATCTACAAGAAATAAAGACAACAGTATGAAAAAGCATAACTCATTATTTTATTTACAAACTTACACATAAATTCACTACAAAAATTACACGACCAAAAAAGAAAAGAAAAAAAAAAACACAACAACAACAACAAAAACAAAAACAAAAAATTTATTTACAAACAACAACACGCAAAACGCAACAATTTTACATCAATCATTCATCCTCGCCGAGGCGGTCTTCTTCGTCAACCCCTTATCTAGGGGGTCAGGCCACATCGTCTTCATCTATTCTCACATTACTGAAGTCCAAGTCTGGGAACAACTCTTCTGCTTTACATTTAAAAGTTTTCCAACCGCTGTCCCAAAACTCAGCCATCTCATCCTTGTAGAAGTCCAACCGTTGGAAGCTCTGGATCACTTCCTCTTCACTCTTACTTCCAGCGATTGCTCCCGACGGGCCAGCCCCCTATCCCCCTCTCTCACCAAGCTGCTGGCGATAGTGGCATCAATTGTCATCTGGAAGTCGGTCGACCCCTTGAACTGCTCTACCGCTACAACACATAGGTCAGGGTACGCCACCCTCTCAGATGCCAACTTGGCCCTCTCCTCTTCCAAGGTCTTCTCTAACTTTGCCTTCTCAGCCCGTTCATTCGCCAGCGCCCTCTCCAACTCAGCGATCTTCTGATCTGCTTCTTCCTTTTCTTTGATCGACTGAGCGCGTAGATCTTCATTACAGACCATGGCCTCATCCCACCTTTTGTTGGCGACGGTGCAGGCTTTCAGGGCCTCTTCCAGCTTCTTCTGCTCGCCAGCCAACTGGAACTTGAGCGACACCACCTTGCGGCGTTCCGTCTCCAGCTCTAACTTGGTCGTGAGCAACTCAGCATTAGCACGGTCTGCTGAGTAGCCTTGCACCATCGCCAACACCTCTATCTTCTTGGCGTTCTGAGCATACTCTAGCCCCCTAACACATGCACTCCGCGCGGCTTTCCTCCAGCGCCCGGTCTCCTTACTTAAACTTTCAAGCTGGGCCTTTACCTCCTCCAGCTTTGCCTTCAGTGGCCCAACTTTGCCTTTTGCGTGCGCCGCTTTGTTCAGTAAGGCTCCTGCTAAGGCCGTCGCCTTTATCTGGGCCGAGCACAGCCCCCTTAGCAGTTCGACCTCTGTGAAACTTGCCATCGAACGTACGGTCGTGTCCTCCACTGCTCCCAAGAGTCGATCTGCAGTAGTCTTGGCTTCACCTCTTTCTCCTTCCAGTCGCCCGGACACTGCTGGAGCGTAGTAAATGGCGGTCTTTAGCCTGACACTCCCTCTTTCTCCTTGGGACACAGGACCCCCCTTAGGCTGTTACTCTGTCCCCTGCTTAGGGCCAGTCGCCCCACCTTCTATTTGTATTTCAGGGCCCAGGGCACTCTCCACCCCCTTCGTTGTTCCCTCCAATTCCACTTCGGGGGTCTCCTCTACCATCCCCTCCTTCATCCTCTTCAAGGCTGGTCCCTTCTCCCTTTCCTGTAGTCTCTTCTTCTTTTTCAGCACAGCCTTCACCCTTTTTTTGCCCTTTTCCTTTAGAGAATCAATTGGAGGTGGTTGTGGCTCAAAATCGCTTAGGTTCTTCTCTCAGCTGACTTGGGACGCCTTGATCTGACTCGTTCCCTCACGTTCGGTTTGGGCAGGCGACCTAACTTCGCCTCTTTGTACTGATTGGCCTTGGCGAAGGTGGTTCTGTCCTCCGTCTCTTGCCTCTTCCTCCTCGCCTCTAGTTCTGTTGGCACAAGATCTTTACCGGTCAGCTGAGGGCCCAGCCTAGAGGCAAACAAGGCTGAGGGCTAAACGAGGTCATCCTACTTGGTGCCCTCCTTCTCCCTCCATGCCTTCACCTTTTTCACCCTCTCCTCTGCCTCCGCCTCCAACCTTGGCTTAACCGACTTGGATAGCACCTTCCACACCGTGCGCACTCCTACTCCCCCGTTGGTGGACATATAGAACCACCGCGGCCTCCACCCGTTCACTGACAACGGCAACCCCGCCACCAGACCCTTCCTTGCCGCCGCTTGTAAAGTGACCCAAGTCTTTTGTTGGCCTGAAGCCTTGTAGCATGCAAAAAACTCATCCACCATCATTGCAGCCCTCTCGTTCACCCGTGGCCACGTGCTTGCACAAGCTAATAAAATCTTTTACAGATTGGGCATCAACTGGCCCGGAGCCACCCTCAGCCGATTTAACACGTCCACTACTATCCGAGGAAGCGGCAACCTCAACCCCCCCCCTTTAGCACCTCTTCGTAGAAGCCAAACTCCCCCGGTCGGGCGTCAGATGGCCTCTCCTTCGACATCGGCAATTTCAACTCTATCTCCGCAGGAATCTGATACTTCTCGCGCTTCTCCTCCAACTCCTTCGTCGTACATGTCAATTTATCGGCCTTTGTGTGCCAGTGGTTCGACTCCACTTGACTAATACATTTTGCGACCGCAATCATCGTCGTAGGACGAGCTCGCACTGCCTGACTAACTACCTCCCCTCCCTTCACTCCACCGGCATCTTGTTTGCCAACTCCACCTCATCGTCGTCGCCCAACAAATCGAGCCTTGCAGTTACTACTTCCTCTTGGGCCATTTCTCTCATGTGTCTGTGAATGGCTTCGGACGCGGGCACAAAAAAGTTCACAAAATGTTGCAGAGGTGTATCACTGGAAACAAACAAGGTTACTACGGGGCGTCTTTGGTTTTTGCACAAAGATAGGTAAAACGGATAAAACCAAATGCCCAAGGCTTGCTTGTATTCCAAGGGTCAAGAGCAAATTTTTCCAGTTTGAAAATTTTCAAAAAAAAATTTTAAAACCGTCTTTTCAAACACCTTATATTGACCTATCCCTTCGTTTCTAGCCCAACGCCTAACCTTTTCTATTACGGGATTCCGTCACGTGTATGACCACGATCCACTACCCCTTTCCCTTACCCTGTCTTTTCCACTTCAAATCACCATGTGCCTTGCCACCCCTCGAGCTCCGCGTACCGCCGCTTCTCCCTCCATTCAGTCACCCTTCGCGATCGGCCCTCCTCACGATCGGTCCCTCCACCCGGTCACCCTTCGCGGTCGGCCCTTCTCACAGTCGATCCCTCCACCCGGTCACCCTTCGCGGTCGGCCTTCCTCACGGTCAATCCCTCCACCCGGTCACCCTTCTCGGCCGACCCTCCTCACGGTCGGTCCCTCCACCCAGTCACCCTTCGCAGTCGCTCTTCTTCACAGTCGGTCCCTCCACGTGGTGACCTTTCGCGGTCGGCCTTCCTCAGGGTCGGTCCCTCTACCCAGTCACCCTTCGCGGTTGGCCCTCTTCATGATCGGTCCCTCCACTCAATCACCCTTCGCAATCGGCCCTCCTCATGCTCGGTTCCTCTACTTGATCACCCCTCGCCGTCGGCCCACCTCTCGGTCGGTCTTCGCCCCGCTGGTCTCTCATAACCCTTGTTTTCTTCATTATTCCCTTTGTTGGGCTAAAGCTGCACTTGGGAATGGAAGACTACTGACATGGGTAAGCCTATAAAGGATATAGCCCACCACCTAAGGTCCAATCCATGATTCAAATGCTAAAGCCCAACACTCATGAAACCCAATGTTATACCAAACACCAGTGACATCTAAACACTTGGCAAGTAGAGAATCACCCACATCAGCAGACAAAGATCTTGCAAAGTTATTGCACCACACATCAGCTATTAATGAGTTTTCCTGCAACATTTATTACGATAACCCTTCCCCGTCGGGACAGAATGGCCTCACCATGAACAAGGTAAGCTAGAGCATAGACTTTCGGCCAAAGTGACAGGTCGGAAGGGACAACGAAATGATTAGTAAAGGATATAAGCAGGCATCAAAGACAAGGAAAGGGTTAAGCTTTTCTATCACTAATCTATCTCTACATTACATCTCTCTTTCTAACTTGCTCGTCGGAGGGTTTGCTGGGGGACTCCCCATTCCCTGTTGAACTCGTGTGCAGGTCTCTCTGTGGGCTTGGTACGTCGGACACCGGTTTGGGACGCGTGGATAAATCCGACTCGTTCTATCTGGAACATGTTATATCATCACAATTAATTGAAAATGAAAGCTATAACTTTTCATATATATTATAGTTAATTTGTTACTATTATAGTTGAATATAATAGAATAATATATACGAATAATCTCTAAATATATATATATTTTTTTATGTGACTAAAATAGTCCATCTTAAATAACATGGCTTCTTTTATCCCCAAAAAGTCCAATCTATTTATTTATTTATTTTATTTTTTAATTTTTTGAATTGAAACATCAATTGTCTATGTCCACAGAATAAAACTGATAAACACATATCTAAAAACTACACATTTATTTTATTTCTTTTCTTTTCTTTTTTTAAAATTTTTTTTAATTAGTAAGATATTTACAAATGAAAAATATTTGACACCCCTAAAAACTTTTCACAATCTAACCTATATTTTGGCCTATAATCTGTCCATTTCGCCACATTTTTTGCATCTTTTCAACGTACCCTACTATTGTTCCTTAACTTTTGTCTCCACAACCTTGCCCCACCATCAAATACTAATTCTCAAAACACATTGTACAATCAAATCAAGATCATCATAATTTTCAATCCATTACCAAATTAGCATCATCAAATCCCAAATCAAATATCTTTCCCCACTGTGAAATGATGTAGATCTATATTGGATGGGTTACACTAGAGAGATGGTGGTGTGGTGGTGCCATCCCTTACAAAAGCATGTTTAATGTGTTTAACTCTTTTAAGTCACATGAAAAGAATAAAAAACATCATTAATTTGAAGATGGTCAATGAAAAAAAATCTCTCACAATTACAAACGAGGCAAGAATGCTTAGCTAATGTAACAAACATAAATCTTTTAAGGAAACTCAAGGAAGTGGCTTGATCACCTAGTCACCTCTCAGGTTGTGAGAGCTGTTTTGTTAGAACATCTCCAACGGTGTATCAAATATTTTATCAAATCTGAGTAAAAATTTGCGAAATTCCTCTATCTAATATCCCGCGCTCGAATGGTGATTTTTTGGTCATCAATAAAACACGTCGAAGCAAGTGTAATTCGAAAAATCTACAACCCGGTGAGAGAGGCGAGGAACACACCAACCACACCACACAGCTATCAAAAAGTGAAGGAGCAACCAAAGATGGAAGCGGTGAAAAATTACAAAGGTCAGTACAAATTATAGGCACCAAAAACAGCTTACTTCTATGTTGTATTCACTTTATGTGCAACATGTTTGAGAAGAACACTGAAACAAAGTAGCAAAACAAGCAATTAAGTATAAATTGGTTGGATACACCCAAAGGTTCTGTATCAAGAAGATGAACTTTGGCTTGCTTGGATATTCGCCCTTTTAGTATACAACAGCTATTAATGCTCTGTTTTCAATTTCAGAATCAGTTTTATAATTTTTTTTTTTTTAAATGTAAATTGGTTTAACAAAAATAAACATAAAAAATATGTTTTTGAAGTTTTAGAAATTATTTTTGCCCTCAAAAAAGGTAAAACCATATGAAACCCATGATTTTTTTTTCCCAAGAAACAAATTTTGAAAACCAAAGAGCCTAAACATTTATGTATCTAGACAACAACTACTTGAAAATAAATTAAAATTTTGACTTGACGATTACCAAAATATGAAAAATCTAAAATCTATGTTGGGTTTCATCTCATTCGGTTAGGTTTCATCATTCTTTGTGGTTTCATCTTTTATCAACTCCACATTGGTAGGAGTTTCGTGGTTCTGTTCCTTGGGCAATTTGAGGATGGTTCCCGAAGTTGCTCATTTATCTGAGTTGGGAGAGTTTGATTAATGGTGATATCTCTATTAATGACTGTTTTGACACATTGATAGGTGGGTTCAAATATTGTATTCTTTGATTTCTTCCACTTCATCTATATGAGTCTTTTCCATAGTCAGGCTTGGCCCAATCATGCCAGTGGCTTCTACAAGCTTGATCTTGTCAACTTCTGTTTCATCTTCCTTTGTGCTCTCATATTCTAACTCAATCTCTTTCCTAAACTCTAGAATCATAGTAAATAGCAAATACCATTTTCTCTTATTCGTTGTTCTCTCTCTGAAAAAATCCATTTTCGATTTTCCCCAACTAGTTTCTATATTATTTTCTCTCTCCTATAGCGATCCCGGTTTTCCCTCTATTGATTATTATATTCCGGACTCGGTTCCGTAGATGTCTGTTGTTGTATATGTTTCTTTTCCGTCCTTTAATCCTTTGTATTTGAGTTATAGGATGGGTTGGGCAAGTTTGTAACAGGTTGGATGTGTTTTGAAACAAATGGTTGCTGCCCAGATTTTGGTGTCTTCGCTCGAGCGAGGCTTTTGTCGCTCGAGCGAGCTCTGTGTTTTAGTTCCTTCACTCGAGCAGGATTCCTTCGCTCGAGCGAGAGTTGAGTGGTGTGTCTGGTGGCTCGAGTGAGAAGTCTTGCGCTCGAGCTTGCGTCTGCACCTAGTTTTGGACCTGAAGGTTGCATTTCTTGGCTCGAGCGAGCTTTTCTTCGCTTGAGCGAGCATTCTTTCGCTCAAGCGTGCTTTTGGGTTGCAGACCTGAAGCTTTGAATTGTTGGCTCGAGCGAGACTTTCTGCGTTCGAGCGAGATTTCTTTGTGTCTGGTCGCTCAAGCGACTATTCCTTCACTCGAGCGAGGCTCGAATATATCAGTTGGCAGTAGCGGGTTACACTTCACTTTTCATCATCTTCTTTATTCAAACCCTAGATTCGGCTGCTCCCTCTCTCTCTACATACCTGCTCTCTACAAATCCATCTAGTTCTAGTGGTCTCATACCCTAATTCCTTTGTGTAAAGTGTAGAGCTGGTGCGGGCTACGTTTTGATCCGAAAATCTTTGGGTTTAGAGCATCTTGGGTTGTCTTCATCTTCTCCATTTGGTCTCTTCATTTGAGGTAGGGATAACTTACTCCTTTATATGGGTTTTGACATAGATATTATGTGTTTTGTATAAATGGTGGATAATGGTAATTTTGAAAAATTTAGGGTTTGTTTTGAAGTTATAAAAGGGGGTTTTAAATTGTTAATCTCCATGTGTATGTGAGACCTTGGAAAATAGTATTATTGTTGTTGAATTGATGAAATCGAACCTTAGGGTTGATATTTGAAAAAATGGAAAAAATGCCCTAATCATGTTAAATAATTAATTTGGGGAATTGTGAAATTGAGTTGAAAATCATGAAATTGGGAAATTATGAGATTGAATAGTGTAGTTGAATAAATTAATCACTCTTTTATGAAAATGTCGATATTTTATCTGTTTGATAAATTTATTATCTGTTTAGAGATAACTACTTTGAACTATCGGTGGAGGATAGTCTTGATTGTTATAGACACTGTATGTTGATTAGGAAAAACTGAAACTAATCAAACATTTTATGTCATTGAATATGACGGTTGAATTGTCACATTGAATATGTGCTTGGATTGATCATTGTCTATGATAAGTTGTTTAAATACATTGCATATGTATTCTGTTTGGGAAGAGATAGGGGATGTACTCCATGGTTTGAGAGGAGATAGGGGATGTACTCTCAAACCTGTTTGGGAGGAGATAGGGGATGGACTCCATTGATAACTAAGTTGGCCGGAGTGTCCAAGGTGAAAGTCCCGAAATTCTAATTACGTTTGCATAACATAGAAAATTGAAGTATTGGAAGTGTTTTGATATGAGTTGTAGTCTCATTTAATTGTTGGCTAGATAATGAGCCATGTTTATATAAATTGAAAATTAGATAAGTAAAGGAAAGTGGAATGAAACATAGACTATTTGTCTTGGAACTGGATTGTGTTATTAGTTGGTTTACAAGTGTTAGCCATTTATCAAATGCTAATGTTTAAGTTATTTCTCATACTTGGTTTAGTATATTTCTACTGGACATTGACTTACCCTATATGAGACATCATTTTCAGGTACAGATGGTATACCACCTCCAAGGACATAGCTTGGGAGGCTTAGAGACTGAAAGACTCTTTTGTTGATTTCTTTTTTTGTATTACATGTAAATCAAGGCAATGGCTTATTTAGTATAAAAAGTTAGAACTTTTCTTTTGTTGTACCCAAGTGTTGACTTGGAAAGTTGTAAGCCTATAGGGCATTTACTTTTGATGTCAACATGTAATACTTTTGTACTTAACACTCTGATGTATGGAATATGATATCTCTTTCTTGTAACATGAATGTATGATTTATGGGTTTATTTTGAGGGCGTTACAACTCTGTTTTACTCTGTTCTCTGAAACACAAACCTTGTTCTTAGGTTAATCCCTTTCTTTCGTTCTGTGTTCAACTGGGTTGAACTTGATTTTGATTGACTTGAATTTTTCAACTAAGTGGATGACTGGGTGGACATCCGGTGGGTCCAACACTCAATGGCTACGTACAGTAAATTGATGAAAGGCACAAAACATCTTCAGTTTGGTGATAGATTTAGATTGTTCTTAATTTGATACAGTTTTGATAAAACCATTGGAGACCAAAAAAGTATAATTTTTCACTAAATTCAAATTTGGTGATAGATTTGGTTAAACGTTTGAGATGGCATTAGGACTTACAATTTTGATGAAAACATTAGAAACAAAAAAAGTGTACTTTTTTACTAAATTTAAATTTAATAACGGATTTGATTAAACATTGGAGATGGCCTTAAGACTTACGGCTTTTGTTGATTTTTAATCTAGTGCTTCATGATGCTAAAAGGGTTTAGCTTTTAATAGATTTGCTCTTAAGAGCTTGTATCCGGTTGTAAGAACTTTATTGTATATCATTTCTTCATGGTGATGGAACACTCATGGAATAAAAAAAACAGTATATAAAGTGCGTTATTTCTATGAGCTTAAACACAAAAACTTTGTGAGGCATTGCATGAGCAAACCAATATACATACAATCTTTAACCATCTCCCAACAACAAAAATAGTGTTAACATATGCCCTTAAAGCACATATGTTAAGAAAGTCTGAAACAATTGTATGTTATTTTTTCACTTATTTTTACACATAATGTACAATATTTGTTAACTTGGTAAAAAAATTTAAAAAAAACTGTCAAAAGAGATGCAAATATGCATAACACAACAATTGAAGGAGCTTTATTCATATCATGTTTGTTTCCACCCTTTCATAGACATACATCAAACTCCATAACCCACAAAGCAGACACAAATGCTTCACAAGTAGCCACAAAAGACATCTACACAATCCAAACAGTTGGACTACTCAGAAGTCCATGGCTGTCTCATTTTACTTTATATAACCCCAAGACTCTTTCCAACATATAAACACAAAAGCACAGACATTCCTCCCTATTTTTCATTCATGTCCAGCTATATCGCTGCTTTGCTTGAGATCCATTTTTGTTCATTTTAACAGGAACAAGGGTCACACTTGCAGTTTGATCCGCACTTGCAACCATGCCCTCCTTCTGCTCCAAAGCTCTTCTCCGATCCCTCAGAGTAACTACAAGAAATCCACAACTTACAATCCATATCCGTATAGGTATATAATCAAATTTATTTTTTATTTATTCCCAAATGAAAAACAAAAAATTTAAACTCCGTGAAATGTTGAAGGTGATACGTACATGTTCACTGGTGCTGCAACGCCAGTGATGATGGTTGTAGTGGTGGTATTCTCTATGTCAGGGTACATCCTACATCTGCCAATAAATTTTCACACAAAATAAAGAAATAAATAATACATAAACACATACTAATTTTTATGTACATGTTGAACCTTTTTTTTAGTAAGGAGAGGAAACTATTTTATAAGGAAACAAAAAAATGGCAAGAAAATTGGAGTGCGAGGTTGGGGGAGAGAAAAAGATATACTTGGAGCTGCTGTCGCACTTGCAATCAGAGCTGCAGTTACAGTTTCCTCCACAGCCAGACATTTTTTTGGGGGGCGAGAAAGAGAGAACAATGGAAAGTTATTTCAGAGAAAATTGAATTGTTTTGCCTCAGAGGTTGGAGGCCCTGACTGCTATTTATAATGCCGGTGAGGGGAGGAGAGGAGCTGATCCACCATATACGTGTCAGAATCACAGGGGACTTGACGCTTTGGTTGGTTATTATATAATAGCCGCACAAAGTGCATATCAGCATAATTTCCTCAAGCAAGAGCTAACAAGAAAATCTATACCTCTCAATCATTGTCAGTATAGACAAATTAATTAGCTCAGTAGAAAACAATATTGAAGAAGCATAGGAAATTGGACGGTGGTAATTTTATTATGTATACTTGCTAAAATAGAATTCAAGAGATTACATAGGCTCTAATGTCATTGTGACTTTGTGTATTTTTAGTTTTATAAAGATCTAAAGCTTACTCAAAACTCCAAAAAAAAAAAAAACAAAGAAGATAGGAAAAGAAATGAAATCGCGTTTTAGTATATGTCACGTCCAATAATTACTGAATAATTTCCTTACTCATTAAACCATTCAAAACTATTAGATGTTTTTCTCATTTATCAAAGTATTCCTCAATCACTAAACCATTTTAAATTTTAATTATAAAATTATAAACGCATCATATTTACACCTATCGTTAATATATATATATTGAGATGGAAGTCACTTTCAGTGATTGATTAGTGTAGACATGGTCGCCAATTTGGCATTTTCATCTGTGCCAAACATTTGGCTGTTTATATCTATGATATGATCCCACCAAAAGAAAGGAGTTTGGAATTGTCAATTCCTGGACGGCTGCACAGATGATAGCTCCTCCATAGTCCATACTTATAGGACATTTCATTTGTAAAGACAGTTAAAAAAACAAAAGTTGGTACAACTTATTGGAGCCAATCCATCACTAAACTCTGAAATTCTCTAGACCACAAGTTATGAGATGGCTTTGAAGATAAGTGCTTCATAAAGTTTGGGGGTACATGGCTTTGTAAATAAATTAATAACCAAACTAAATCAAATTAAGTCTTGTGTTCTAGGTCAGTTACATAAATCATTTTTTTTGTCATTATGTTGTATCAAATTTGACTAACAAAATTAGGGTTTAGATCTGAACATATACTGAATCGCAATAGGAGGTAATAAGATGCAAAATGAGAAACCAAACCAAACCAAACCAAGCCAAACCTTTAGTCCCATCAAATGGGGTCGGCTAAATAAGCAAAATGAGAGATTAAAAAAAAATTCAAACCAATTGGCTAAATACAATATCGATAACATTTTGTTAAATTTTTTTTCATAATCTTGAATTAATCCAAATCTAAAATAGAATATACAATCTAAAAAAATTGATAGTCGCAAAACTAGTAATCCTAATGAAGAGTATAAAAGGTACATCACATGCCTAAAACCAAAAAGCTTTTGATTTGAGAACTTTCACCTTTTGCAAAAAGGTGATCCTAGTCTGCTCGTGATGCCTCCCTTGCATTGCCATACCTTTAAGTTAACAAACACGTATCCTAGTTTCAACTAACATCTTTTCTTTTCTATTTTGGGAAGAAAAAAGGTTACGTAAACATAACTTTTATAGACAATTTTTATGTAAAACGATGGGATGATAGTATTTTTAAATTAAAAATCACAAAAAACACATTATTCTGTATAAATTTTTTTGTATAAAAATATTGTTTGTATATATAGCAAAACTCTTTTATATACCCACATTTCCAACCTCTGAGACACAATAGATTTCATTTTTATTTATTTATTTATTTATTTATTTATTTTTGTTATGATATTCTAATTGTGTATAAATATAACACACATTACATGGGAGCATATGGGCAAACTTAACAGCAATGTTGTTCCCTTAACGTCCAAATGCAGCATAAATGCTACATTGGTATTGAGGAGAACATTATTCTGGCTTCACACAACAAAGTCGCACTTGCAAAAGACCAATCATGCAACCCATAGGAGGTAAAGCCACGAGATGATAGACCAACAAACGAATTTTCTTTTTGGAAAAACAATGCTAATAAGGAAAGAAACACGATAATATGAAAAGGAAATGGGACTTTTGGAGTTCTTTAACTTTTTACCCATACAAATATCAACATTTCAACTTCATTGACCAAAATTCATGTACACAATACTTCAAACTAAATTTAATAATTTGAAATCAAATATGTATATATATATATTCAAGAATGCATCAGAGGCACTAGTTGATTAGATTTGGTGGTCCATTACTCCAAACTTACTAGATAATGATTATTTCAAAAACTATTAATTACACTGGGGAAAACAGAAAACAGAAAACAGAAAACAGTAGGGCAGACTGACTCAAAGACAGAAGGCTTATGAATTCCTGAAGAAATGCATGTTTAATTAATCAGTCTTACCCATCAACGAATCATACCATAGGACGCTTTGAAGTTTATCAATTCGTTGTAGATCAATTCTATCTATGATCTTTCAATTTCAATTTCAATCTATTTGGGCATCAATAAAGAAGTTGATATCCAAGTTAACAATTTAAAAACAAAAAAACACATTCGAGCTTCCCCCGATGCAGGTTCTGTATTCCAAGCGAACATATTGTTGATGAACAAACGATCCACATAAAACACCATAAAAGTTGTTTCTTCAAACCGTTTTCTAGTCAAGACAGTGTGTCAATTGGGGTTCAACTTAGCAACAAGTAAGGCATAAGCGCCAAAAGGCAAGCAAAAAAGCAATGACAGTACAGAGAGTGAGTTAAAAAATCAAATTGAGCACATTATCGAGAGAGTCCTCAATCAGACAAGAAGGAAAAAGGCTAAAATCAATGACTATAACAAACACACACACACACATATATATATGCAACACACACACAGGAGAAAAGAACCTGTAGAGGATTTGGAGCTGATCGATAATGGAGGACATTCTGAACTTGCATGATCTTGTTGTTCATCTTCTTCAAAACCACACTACCAACACACAAATTTGATTTTTAGGGTTCGAGGTGTAGATAGTTTTGTGATTTAGATAATGTGCCTAGCCGATAATGAAACCCTAGATATATATATATATATATATATGTGAGGCATCGCTGCGCGCCCCCGCCAAAAAAGGGCCAGTGGAAATCGGTTTTGATCCCATGGGCCCATGGCCCGTTTAGGAATTGATTATTGATTATTTTTAATTAATTTTTCATTAAAAGATATTTAAAAAATAAAAAAAAATAATTAATTTTTATTTATTTATTTTTTTGGTTATAAATTGAAACTTTCAAATGAGACCTATATATAAGACATTTGCTCCTTAGGCCATCTCCAACGTTTAATTAAATTTATCACCAAATTTGAATTTGATGAAAAATGACACTTTTTAAGTCTCTAACGATTTTTATTAAAGCTGTATCAAATTGAGGACGTTTTAAATTTTTCACCAAACTGAGAACCTGAGCCAACTTTCACCAATTTACTGTGCATGTACGTTAGAAGTAGAACCATGGGACGATCGGCCAGATGTTTGGTCGATTGTCCCTTCGGTCGTCCGGCTGACTGAAATTTTTGTGGAAAAAGCCATCGTTTGTACCAAAATTAGCCACAAAGTTGTTTACTACTTTTTTCATTGACCCATCACTTTACTGCTTGCATCACTCATCTTTGCAAACCCTCACATGTTCTATGTAATTCTCACTGTTCATTTTTGCTAGAAATAATCTTTTTAAGACTTGAATCTCTTCGAGCTTTCTCTCAAATCTAATATACTTTGATTTTGAAGACAATTTGTTCGGAGCTTCGAATTTGAAAATGGAGGGGCGTGTGAAGAAGTTCCAATAAGTGAGTCCGGAGAGGGCAAAAGTTTGGACTGAGAGGTCTTCCAAGTATCAGCAAATTTGAAAAGTCCCTATAGTTTACTATCTCTGCAAAAATCGACAACTCGAACATCCACATTTCATTGAAGTCCCTCTTTTTTCATTAGATGGCCTCTACTTGAAAGGCACAACACACACACACACACACATTTATATATTTATGTATTTTAATCTGTGACTGATTTTCAGGTATTGAAAATTTGTGTGGTGTTCTAAATGTGATTGATAGGCTTAATGTTTTGAGAGGCAAAGGCATGGCTTCTATGAATTCATGGTCTTGCAAAAGGTTAAACAAATGTAGAATTAAATCCATAGTTTGTTCCTCTTGTCGATCTGGCTAGTCATCGCCTGACATCCTGTTTTGATAAAAGTTCTGATTGTTTACCGTTGGAGTGACTGATATCAGATAAAGGAATTGGTCGTATTGTTACTCAGATTTGATGAATTTTTTTGGTGAACCGTTGGAGACACCCTTAGGAGGAAATTACAACATAACCACTTTAGGGATGGTTTTTAGTACATATTTTTTGAGATTTTAAAAATTATTTATGATGGCCTCTTATAGAGTTTCGTTTTAAAATAAAATGAATTTTATTAATCTTATTCGAAGGTATGAATTTGTCATGGTGAATTTGAGGTACCATGCCTTCAAAATTTGTCACCATTAAAGAATTTGTTACTTTCCAACATTATTCTATTAGTATAATATGCCATTTTATCACATCTTCCCCATCTTTTTAGTTTACCCTACTATCGTGGCTTAATTTTCATCTTCACAGCCTTACCCCACCATCAAATACTAATTCTCAAAACACATTGTACAATCAAATTAAGATCTTCATAATTTTCAATACATAACCAAATCAACATCATCAAATTCCAAATCAAATGTCTTTCCTCGCTATGAAATGATGTAGATCTATATTGGGAGCTTTTTTGATAAATCCACTTTCTAAGAGCTTTATTCCATCCAACCCATATTCTTTTTGACTATTCCATTAGGTCCTATTTGAGATAAGAAGACCAAAATACTCTTTTCATCTACTTATGTTCCATTTAGTTCACATTATTTTCTTATGTTTCAATAAATCCTATGGGTGACATAATTACCAAAATACCCCTAATGTGAATGTTCACACCGTCAATATGAATGTTCATATCGTCAATGTGTAGGGGCCCGGCCCATGTCAATCCTCGTGGGTGTCCGGAAAAATTCTAGTCGGGCCGGGGCGGGCTCGGCCCATTGATAATGTGAATATTCACATTAACATGTTAACATTCACATTAATATGAGTGTAAAATTGGCCCATGTCCCGTGGCGGCGCGAAACCCGCCCGTGGCCCATGGGCGGCCAGGGGCGGGTCCGGTCCGGCCTGTTGACAATGTGAATATTCACATTGATAAGAGTATAAAATTGGCCTGCGGCCCATGGGCAGCCAAAAGCCGCCATGACCTAGTGCCCATTTCTTTTTGACAATGTAAATATTCACATTGGCATGTTAACATTTACATTGATAGGAGTGTAAAATTAGCCCCGAAACCCGTCTACGGCCCATGGGCGGCCCGGGGCGGGCCCGGCCCGGCCTGTTGACAATGTAAATATTTACATTGATATGTTAACATTCATATTAATAGGAGTGTAAAATTAACCCACGCCTTGTGGCTACCCGAAACTCGCCCACGGCCCGTGGGCGACCCGGGGCGGGCCAGGGCCGGCCTGTTGACAATGTAAATATTCATATTGACATGTTAACATTCACATTGATAAGAGTATAAAATTAGCCAGCGGGCCGGGCCGGACCCGACCCTTTGACAATGTGAATATTCACATTGACATGTTAACATTTACATTGATAGGAGTGTAAAATTAGCCCGTGCCTCGTGGTTGCCCGAACCCCGCCCACGGCCCGTGGGCGGCCCGGGGCGGGCTTGGCCTTTTTTTTTTTAAATTCTTTTTAATTTTTTCTACTAAAATTTTATTATTTTCTACAAAAAAAACACTAGGCCTCGGTGCGGGCCAAGCCTTGGATCGAGCCTTGAATGGGCCTTAATCAGACCAATGGGCCCGGCCGGGCTTCAAAGTGATGGCCCAAGCGCTAGCTTAAAGTCTCGGACTAGGCTTGAGTTTGGACCTAAATGAGCCTTTCTCGGGCCGGCCCACGGGCCAAAAAATTAGGCCTAGGCTCTAGCCCTAACACAAGGGTATTCAGGCTTTAGATGGGCCGATGGATCGAGCCTCGGGTCGGGCCGGTGGGCCTGGGCCTAGCCTCGAGCTTAGGTCGGGCTTGGTCGGGCCTAGTCATTTTTTTAAATTCTTTTTAATTTCTTCTACCAAAATTTTATTATTTTTCATAAAAAAATACATTGCGCCTCGGACCGAGCCTTGAATGAGCCTTAAGCGGGCCGATGGGCCAGGCCGGGCTTCAAAGTGATGACCTAGGTCCTAACCTAGGGCTTCAAAGTGAATATTCACATTGTCAGCCAATTGGGTCCGCCTAGGCCGCTCAGCGTGGGCGGGTTTGAGGCGACCACGAGGCCGCAGGCTAATTTTACACTCCTATCAATGTGAATGTTAACATGTCAATGTGAATATTCACATTGTTAACGGGCCGGGCCGGGCCTGCCGCGGGCGGGCTTTTGGCCGCCCATGGGCCGCGAGCCAATTTTATACTTTTATTAATGTGAATGTTAACATGTCAATGCGAATATTCACATTGTCAACGGGCCAGACCGAGCCCATCCCGGGCCGTCCATGGACAGCGGGCGGGTTTCGCGCCGCCACGGGACGCGGGCCAATTTTATACTCTTATTAATGTGAATGTTAACATGTCAATGTGAAAATTTACATTGTCAACGAGATCGGGCCCGCCCCGGCTCACGGGCGGGTTTTGTGCCGCTGACGGGCCAATTTTACGTTCCTACTAATGTGAATTTTAAAATATGAATGTTCACATCATAAAATTGTTAACCGTTCAAAAAATATTTATAAAAGTATCAAAATTAAATATAAGGGTATAAGTGTCCAATAAAATAGTGTAAATCAAGAAAAAAGACTTTATGGAATAAAACTATACATACATGGGACTAAATTGGTTAAAAAATTCCTTCATGGACTTCTTGGATTAAAACACTTCTAAATGGGATTTATCAATCAAAATCCCATCTATGTTGGATGGGTTACACTGGAGAGATGGTGTAGTAGTATCATCCCTTACAAAAGCATGTTTAATGTGCTTGACTCTTATTTTGATATGTTTGAATGCGCACTCAGAATTAAAGACTCTTCTAAGTTCCATGAAATGAATAAAAAACATCATAATTTGAAGATGGTCAATGAAAAAAAATCTCTCAAAATTATAAATGAAATAAACATAAATCTTTCAAGCAAACTCAAGGAGGTGGCTTGATTACCTAGTCACCCTTATGCCTCTTGTGCTGTGAGAGCTATTTTGTTAGGGCCTATGGTTTTATTGGTATCTAATCTCGTGCTTCATGATGGTAAAGGATTTTGCTTTTAATAGATTTGCTCTCAAGAGCTTGTATTTTGTTGTGAGAACTTCATTGTATATCATTTTTTCATGGCGATGGAACACTCAAAAGGGGAAAAAAAAAAAAAAAAAAACTAAAAAGTATGTTATTTTTTGGAGATTTATGTGTAAGTCTTAATAGGTGAACCTGTTATTCAATTAGTCTTATGATAATTAATAATATTTTTCATTAACTACTTTTAAAAACATCACTAATTGTTAATTTTTAGTAACAGTTTCAAAAAATTTTCACAAAAAATGTCACTAATTATTAGTTTTTTGCGACAGTTTAAAAAAATCGCCACCAAAAAAGTACCTAATTTTCAACTTTCAACGACTGTTTGAAAAATTCATCACAAAAAGTTACTAATTGTAACTTTTAGCGACAATTTACAAAAATCGTAACAAAAAAGTCACTAATTGTCAATTTTTAACAATATATGAAAAAAAATCATTACAAAAAATAATTTTTAGCGACGATTTTACTAGGATTTATTTTCAATAGAACTTGCAAATTAATTCCAACAATTATGACCTATTAATAGTTCACCCCTATTTCTTTGAGCTCAAAAGCAAAAAATTTGTACGGCATTGCATGATCAAACCAATATATATATATATATTAGTTTACACAGACTTGTGCATGATACGGGCTATTATTATAATATGTTTAAGTTTTGTATTTTAATAATTTTTTTAAAATTAAAATATTGTTACATGAAATTGAATAGAATAAATCATTAGATATATGATAGAATTATGTGGTATGATATGTATATTTTTTGATTTGTTATACACCCAATCACTCCAATTTTATTACAATATCATTTTGGATGAATTTATGAGTCTTTAACATTTCTTCCGAATTTATATTAAAAAAAAATTATGGTGTATAACTTTTCTCAACAGATAAATATAAAACAAATATTAAGATAATTCTCCTATTTAAAAAAAAAAAAAAAAACCCTACTAAGACTGAACTAATAAAGAAGCAGAAGAAAATACATATATATAAATGACTAATTTTATTAATACATAAATCATACTTGCATAACAAATGATCAATTTCATTAATAAGTAAATTATTAAGTAAATTAACAATTTTTAATGATAAGAAAAGTATTTTTCAATTAACACTTTTGTTACTAAATAAATCATTAAGTCAATTAACAATTTTTTATGATGTGAGAAATATTTTTCAATAAACAATTTTGATAATTTATTATTACATAGGAGAATAATTTTATTTTTCCTTGACTATTGTGTTAAATTAAAATTTATAACAAACGATAATTGTAATTGTTAGTATTATAGGGCCGATTCATATTTTCAACAAATTTTATGAGTGTATTTGTAATTTGTCAAAAAATAAAATATTTATGCTTCATAATTGACCAAGAATGTTTGCATAATTATGAAAAAATCTATTTCATAATTGACTAAGAATGTTTGCGTAATTACGAAAAAACCTGTTATATAATTGACCAAGAATGCTTGCGTAATTACAAAAAAATCTTTACTCAATATATAGCTACCATTAGTAAATTATTCAAAATAAAAGGACAAAATCAAAAAGAAAAGATGAACCTCAAACAATTAAGCGCCTCTTATATATATATAATCTTTAATTATCCTCCCAAAAAATAAGTAGCGTTAACATATGCCCTTAAAGCAGATATGTCAAGAAAGTTTGAAAAAATCGTATATTATTTTTTTACACAACTTTGTAACATATACCTTAAAGCACACTTGGAATTTTTTTTTTAAAAAATTGTCAAAAGAGAAGCCAACATATATGACACAACAATTGAAGGAGCTATATTCATATCACGTTTGTTTCCACCCTTTCATAGACATACATCAAACTCCATAACCCACAAAAGCAGACACAAATATGCTTGACAAGTAGCCACAAAAGACATCTACACAATCCAGACAGTTGGATTATTCAGAAGTCCATGGCTGTCTTATTTTACTTTATATAACCCCAAGACTCTTTCCAACATAAAAACACAAGCATAGACATGTCAAGCTATATCGCTGCTTTGCTTGAGATCCATTTTTGTTCATTTTAACAGGTACAAGGGTCACACTTGCAGTTTGATCCGCACTTGCAACCATGCCCTCCTTCTGCTCCAAAGCTCTTCTCCGATCCCTCAGAGTACCTACAAGAAATCCACAACTTACAATCCATATCCATATAGGTACATATATAATCAAATTTACTTTTTATTTATTACCAAACGAAGAAAAACAAAAAATTTCAACTGCGTGAAATGTTGAAGGTGATACGTACATGTTCACTGGTGGTGCAACGCCAGCGATGATAGTTGTTGTGGTGGTGTTCTCTATGTCAGGGTACATCCCACATCTGCCAATAAATTTTCACACAAAATAAAGAAATAAATAATACATAAACACTTACTAATTTTTATGTACATGTTGAACCTTTTTTTTAATTAGGAGAGGAAACTATTTTATAAGGAAACAAAAAAATGGCAAGAAAATTGGAGTGCGAGGTTGGGGGAGAGAAAAAGATATACTTGGAGCTGCTGTCGCACTTGCAGTCAGAGCCGCAGTTACAGTTTCCTCCACAGCCAGACATTTTTTTTTTTGGGGGGTGAGAACAGAGAACAATGGAAAGTTATTTCAGAGGAAATTGAATTGTTTTGCTTCAAAGGTTGGAGGCCCTGACTGCAATTTATAATGCAGGTGAGGGGAGGAGAGGAGCTGATCCACCATACACGTGTCAGAATCACAGAGGACTTGAGGCTTTGGTTGGTTATTATATTATAGCCGCACAAAGGGCATATCAGCATATTTTCCTCAAGCAAGAGCTGACAAGAAAATCTATACCTCTCAATCATTGTCATCATAGACTAATTAATTGGATGGTGGTAATTTTATCATGTATACTTGCTAACAGAGAAAACAAGAGATTACATAGGCTCTAATGTCTTTGTGACTTTGTGTATTTTTACTTTATAAAGATCTGAAGCTTACTCAAAACTCAAAAACAAAAATAAAAACAATAATGATACATTCTTCTAAATCAGTAAGTTTAAATGAGCTCTAATGACATGGAAGTCAAAAAAAAAAAAAATCACAACACACAAACATCACTATCACAGTGGGATCCACACTCCATTAGAGTTTCTTTATTGCAGCTCCAAAACATTTTTTAAATAAAAAGAAGGTAGGAAAAAAAATGAAATCACATTTTAGTATATGTCACATCGAATAATTGCTGAATAATTTCCTTATTCATTAAACTATTCATAACTATCAAATGTTTTTCTCATTTATCAAAGTATTCGTCAATCATTAAACTATCTAAAATTTTAATTACAAAATTATAAGCGCATCGTATTTACCTATCGTTAATATATATATTGAGATGGAAGTCGCATTCAGTGACTGATAAGTGTAGACATGATTGCCAATTTGGCATTTTCATCTGTGCCAAACATTTGACTGTTTATCTCTATGATATGATCCCGCCAAAAAAAGGTGTTTGAAATTGTCAATTCCTGGACGGCTGCACAAATGATAGCTCCTCCATAGTCCATACATATAAGACATTTCATTTGTTTGGCACAACTTATTTGGAGCTATTGGATCCAAGCCGTCGCTAAACTCTGAAATTCTCTAGTATGAATACTGTTTTTTTTTATTTATTAGGTAAATTATGTAAATAGTCCCTCTAATTTACACCATGTGTCAATTTGGTCTCCGTTGTTTTAATTTGTTCAATTTTGTCGCTTAATTTAACAAATTGTGTCATTTTAGTCCAATAAATAACGGTTGTTAAATTTGATAGACGGAAAGTCTACATAATATGTCAATTTGGTCCGTGTGGTTTACACAATGTGTCAATTTAGTCCCTGTTATTTTAATTTGCTCAATTTTGACATGAACCAAATTGACACATTATGTAAACTACAGGGATCAAATTGACATATAATTTGACTTTCCGCTCACCAAACTTAACAACTGTCATTTATTTGACTAAAATAATACAATCCGTTAAATTAAGGGACAAAATTGAACAAATTAAAATAACGTGGACCAAATTGACACATCTACAAAGACTATTTATATAATTTGCCTTTTTATTTTTTATTTGGAAAATGCCTTGGACCCCTAGTGGGGGTGCTGGGGGTCCTGCGTGAAGGCTCATGATTGGCTTTAAAAAAAATTGTTTTTTTTTTTTTTTATTTTCGACGAATCAGAAAGCTCCACGTCACTGGGGGTGCCACCCCCAGTGGGGGTATGAAGCAGCACTCTTTTTATTTATTGAGTAACTATTAGGTAGTTATAGAGCACAAGTTATGAGATGGCTTTGAAGATGAGTGCTTCATAAAGTTTGGGGGGACATGGCTTTGTAATTAAATTAATAACCAAACCAAATCAAATTAATTCTTGTGTTCTAGGTTAGTAACATAAATCATTTTTTTTTGTCATTGCAGACTATTAAATTTGACTGAGAAAATTAGGGTTTAGATCTGAACACGTACTGAATCGCGATAGGAGGTCATAAGATGCAAAATGAGAGATTAAAAAAAATGCAAACCAATTGGCTAAATTCAATATTGATAACATTTTGTTGATTTTTTTCTCTTAATCTTAAATTAATTCAAATATGAAATAGAATATACACTTTAAAAAAATTGATAATCTCAAAACTAATTGACATGGGTAGGCCCATAAAGGCTACTGCCCACTATGAACAACCCAAGCCCACCACTTAGGGCCCAACACATAATCCAAATAATGAAGCCCAGTACTGCTGAAGCCCCACATAGCAATAAAAACCAATGGCACCAAGACACATGACAAGAGAAGGGCAAGCCACATCAGCAAACAAAAATCTGCAAAATTATTGTCACTGCACATCGTCATTAATGAAGCCCCTTATAGCATTTATTGTAACAAGCCCTCTCCGTCGGAACAAAGCGCCCTCACCATGAACAAGGTAAGCTAGAGCATAGATTTTCGGCCAAGGCGACAGGTCGGAAGGGACAACGAAATGATTACCAAAGGATATAAGTAAACGTCGAAGACAGAAAGAAGATTAAGCTTTTCTATCTCTAATCCATCACTACATTTCACTTCTCTTCCTAACTTGCTCATCGAAGGGTTCGCTGGGGGACTCCCCGTTCTCCATTGGACTTTTGTGTAGGTTCTCCCGTGGACTTGGTCATTCGGACGTAGGCTTGAGGAGTGTGGATTAGTCTGACCCGTTCTACCATTACGAACTGTATCATCAGTTGGCGCCGTCTGTGGGAACGCTTTGTTCCGCGCGCTAGTTGTGTTCATTGTCACCGAAAACCCTGTCCCAACAACCCTCTCTTTCTACCCATCAAAGTGTATGGTCACGACTAGATCCACGGCTTCTCACCATAACGCTGCTGACCACCAAGCTGACCCCCTCAATCCAAATAATCCACCACAGTATTTCATCGAGCTTACCAACAGCATTAACTACATGGCTGAGCAAAACCAAGTCCTGATAAATGCTCTACTCCAAATAAACCTTCCTATGCCTCCTCTACCACCTCCAGATATTCCCCCCAATCAAGAGCGAGCCCCGAGCCATACTATCCTGCAGCCTAATCCACCCAACTTGGAAGGCTTACAACCTCCTCCCCCAAATATAAATTTACCACCCCGACCCCCACATCCATCGGTCTGGACACCAACTCTTGAAGGAGAGGCCAGTAGCGTCCAACCCCCGCTGCCTTTTGGTGGTGACAACATTCCTCTCTGGGACGCAAAACTCCGAGCCATGAAGCTCTAACTCCAAGGGGTCATGCAGAACATCCAGTATAAACCCTCTACCACAGCTAACTTGTCATTCGTTGCCTCCATCCGGGATACACCTCTACCCCCTAAGTTCAAAATGCCCACCATCGACTCTTTTGACGGTACGACAGACCCAGTCGACCACTTAGAGACCTTCAGGACCCTTATGATCCTCTATGCTTTCCTTGACGAAATCATGTGCCGGGCTTTTCCCGTGACACTCAAGGGGTCAGCTCGACTTTGGTTTAGTCAACTACCAGCAGACTCTGTCTCCACTTTCCAGCACCTCAGTGACTCTTTCCTCAGCCATTTCATTGGAGCCTAGTGCCAGCGACGTCCGGCGACCAAACTTCTCAACATCCGTCAGACCGAGGGGGAGTCACTACGCAATTTCGTTACCCGCTTCAACACCAAAGCCCTGCAAGTAGCGGAAAACGATGACAAGGTCATCCTTACGGCTTTCATGGCCGGTCTGCGATCATCTAACTTTATTTTCTCTCTCTCTAAAAACCCCCCGACCTCCATGGCAGCCCTACTCTCCAAAGCTCAAAAATACATGAATGCTGAAGATTCCTTAGCCGCCCGGCAAGATCTTATAACCAAAAACCCGACCCCTAAAGAAAAGAGAAAAGATTCAGAAACCAGAAATACCCAGTATAATAACCAAACATCTCAATACACTAACCAACCCCGTAACCGGGCCCAGGCTTTGGCATCGCCGTCGCGACGGTTTGAATGTTACACCCCCCTAAACTCCCCCATGGAACAAGTCCTCCATCAAATCCAGGGGGACTACCCCCTAAAATGGCCCCAACCATCACGGACTCCTTCCAATCGGAAAGACCAGTCCAAATATTGCCGTTTTCACCAGGATCATGGTCATAATACCGAGCAGTGTGTTAACCTCAAAGATCAGGTCGAGGGCCTGATTCGTCAAGGACGCCTCAGCCGATTCACGGATACTCGCCTTCAGCAAAGGCAGCAGACTGAACCCATCAGAAACAACTACCGGTGCATTCCTCCCCGACAGCCAACACAACCTAACCAAGGTCATGATCACCCTCCACAACAACCTCGGGCACAAGGTAACCCCACCCCACCTGTTGGAGAAATCACAGTTATCTCTGGCGGGCTTGCTTGTGGAAGACCATCCCGGTCGGCTCAGCGGGCAGAACTCAAGAAAATAAAGCAAGGCTCAGACAAAGAGGTTGCCACGTTGGACCGACCCTCTAAACACCCCAGGCAATGGACCGAGCTTATCACCTTTACGGATGCCGACTGCATAGGCATCTGTTATCCTCATGACAACCCTCTCGTTATTTCTGCCCTCCTCTCCAATTATAAGGTCAGACGGGTTCTCGTCGACAATGGCAGTTCTTCAGACATTATCTTTCTCAATTGCTTCCGCCAGCTCAAGATTGGGGAAGAAAGTCTATCTCCCCTCCAAACCCCTTTGGTCGGTTTCACTGGTGACCGGGTGACCTCCATCGGCTCCATCGATCTTCCTATCACAATTGGCGAGTACTCGCGACAGACCACAAAGTTGCTCACCTTCCTTGTTGTTGACTACCCATCTGCCTACAATATCATCTTCGGCCGCACTACCCTAAATGATTTCTAAACAATCACATCCACTTACCACCTTGCTATCAAGTTCCCCACCAATCTTGGGGTCGGAATAGTGAGAGGAGAGCAGACCGTGGCCAGAGAATGTTATGTTGCCTCATTTAAAAAAGTCAAGCTGAAGGAGGCTATGATCATTGAAGGACTCGATGTGAGAGATGAAGACGAGCTGGTCAAAGGGGAACCAGTGGAGGAGCTCGTCGAAGTCCTCGTCGACCCCACCAACCCTTCCAAAACCGCCAAGATCGGTAGCCAACTATCCCCCCAAGCCAAGGCCGACCTCACTGCCCTCCTGGTTGAACACAACGACGTGTTTGCCTAGACTCACTCTGATATGCCGAGTATTGATCCCTTATTCATCAGCCACCGTCTCAGTGTTGAGCCCTATTTCTGACCTATCCACCAAAAGTAGCACATTTTTCACCCGAAACGTAACAACCTTACTGCTTCTGAAGTAGACAAACTCTTTGAGGCACAGTTTATCACTAATGTAGACTACCCCAGATGGCTGTCGAATGTGGTCCTGGTTCATAAAAACAATGGTAAATGGCGACTCTGTGTCGACTACTCCGACCTCAACCGAGCTTGCCCCAAGGACAGCTACCCTCTCCCTCGCATAGATCTGCTGGTCGATGCCACGGCCGGTCATCAGATGCTCAGTTTCATGGATACCTTATCTGGATACAACCAAATCTTGATGCACCCATCTGATCAGGAGCACCGAGGCACCTACCATTACCGTGTAATGCCATTTGGGTTGAAGAATGCCGGGGCCACTTACCAACGGTTGGTCAATACCATCTTCCATTATCAGATCGGCCGAAACATGGAAGTATATGTCAATGTCATGCTGGTCAAGAGTAAGCTCTCCACTGATCATCTGGCCGACTTGCGAGAAACCTTCGCCACCCTACGAAAGTACCAGATGAAGCTCAATTTGGAAAAATGTGCCTTCGGCGTAGGATCTGGGAAGTTTTTGGGATTCATGGTCAATCAGCGGGGCATCGAGGCTAACCCTGAAAAGATCAAGGCCTTAATCGAAATGCAATCACCCAGAACGGTCAAGGAGGTTCAAAGACTTACTGGCCAAGTGGTCGCACTTAACCGCTTCATTTCCCGAGCGACGGATAAGTGCCTCCCCTTTTTCAAAGTCCTTCGGCAAACTTTTGAATGGATGGCAGAATCTAAAGAGATCTTTCAACAGTTGAAACAGTGCATGGCTAATCCCCCCTACTTTCTCAAGCCATCACAGGCGAACCCCTCTTCCTCTATCTAGCCGTGTCACAGTGAGTGCAGCACTCGTCAGGGAAGACAGTTCCGTCCAACGACCGGTTTACTACATCAGTCGGGCTCTTCGGGGGGCGGAACAGAACTACCCATTGTTGGAAAAAATGTCCTTGGCCTTGGTCACCGCCTCTAGACGACTCTGCCCTTACTTCCAAGCCCATTCCATAGTGGTCCTCACTGACCAATCGTTGAAGAAGATAATACAACAACCAGAGCTTTCTGGCAGGCTTATGCAGTGGTCGGTCGAACTCAGTCAGTTTGATATCTCCTACCGGCCTCGGACAGCAATTAAGGGACAGGTTGTTGCCGACTCATCCTGGAATTCACTAACCTCACCCCAGCCACAACTCTTCCGCCCCCACCAACCCCTACCGAGCTAGAAGACCCCCATTCTTGGATCCTCAACGTCGACGGATCATTCCACAAAGAAGGCAGTGGGGCTGGTCTCATCCTTACCGCCCCTGATGGTGGTTATTTCAAATGTGCTCTCAGTTTCCTATTCGATGCAAGCAATAATGAAGCCGAATATGAGGCACTGATAGTAGGTCTCCGCCTAGCCAGAGACATCGATGTCAGCTACATCCGAGTGTTCAGCGATTCTCAGCTTATCGTCGAGCAAATTATAGGAGAATTCAACGCCAAGGAGGACACCATGCGGACATATAGGGATATTGCTCTTCCCCTTGCTCGCCTCTTCAATATCTTCCATATCAAGCACATCCCTCAGGCTGAAAACTCCAAGGCAGATGAGATGGCCCAACTGGCTTCTGTAGACCAGTTAGACCTTAACCACGGTGTCTGCCTCGAATACCTGTCCCACCCGGCTATCTCCCCTAACCTGCAGGAAGTCCACTTTCTCCAAGATGTGCTTATCCCATAGGTGGCAGACATCTTTTTGTATCTGACAACGGGAGAACTTCTAAACGACAAACAGCAGGCCGCCAAAGTCAGGGCCCAGTCGTCCAACTACATTCTTGTTGGCGACCTCTTATACAAATGTGGTTTTTCACGCCCATACCTCAAATGCCTCAATCCTGCTCAAGCAACTTACATGATGAGGGAAATCCATGAGGATATCTGTGGTAATCATTCAGGCGCCCGGTCTCTAGCCCACAAAATACTTCGCACTGGTTATTTCTGGCCTACTCTTAATCAGGATGCGACAGACTTCGTGCTCAAATGTGATAAGTGCTAGGGTTTTGCCAACATCTCCTATGCTCCTCCTACAGAATTAATTACGTTTTGCAGTCCCTATCCATTCGCCAAATGGGGGATCGACCTAGCCGGCCCGTTATCCATTGGCTGAGGCCAAACCAAATTTGCCATTGTTGCCATTGATTACTTCACTAAATGGGTGGAGACAGAACCCTTGCCACAATTACCGAGCAGAACACAACCAGATTCATTTGGCAGTCGATCGTATGTAGATTTGGCATCCCTCAAGCCATTGTCTCCGACAACGGCAAACAATTTGACAATGCCAAGTTTAGAAAATTCTGTGCAGAGCTTTAAATCCAGCCATGTTTCTCTTCCTTAGGTCATCCCCAAGCCAACGGTCAAGTTGAGGTCACCAACCGTTCTCTTCTGAAGATCATCAAAACCAAATTGGAAGCTGCTAAGGGACTTTGGGCTGAGGAACTACCGAATGTACTCTGGGCCTACCGCACTACCGCTCGAATTCCCACTGGGGAGACCCCCTTTCGCTTAACATACGATGCTGAGGCAGTCATCCCAGTGGAAGTCGGTCTTCCTACCCTAAGGGTTCTACATCCGAATCCAGAACTGACCGAAGAGCTGCGTCGGGCAGACCTAGACCTAATTGAGGAGCTCCGAGAAACCACCGCTGTTAGACGGGCCTCATACCAACAGAAAATGAGAACACACTACAACCGCAAAGTCAGACCGAGAGAATTCGCCGTGGGGGACCTTGTTTTGCGAGAAGTAACTCTTGCCACCAAAAATCCGACTAAGGGCAAACTGGCAGCCAAATGGGAGGGACCTTACGTTGTGAAAGCCAGACCACGTCTGGGCATTTACCGACTTCAGGACATGAAAGGTCGAGACCTCCCCCATCCTTGGAACGCTGAACATTTGAAGTGCTATTTTCAATAAAAGTTGTATTTTTGCATTGTCCAATTGTTGTATGTTCTTTTTGACAATCTGCACACTTGAATGTTCTCATTTTCTCCTCATATGGTGTAAATTTATGACCCCATGGGCTACACTTTGTATGACAGCAAGCTTATATCTCAGTTATCTGTGGTATTCTAATAACGCTTTGATTGCAGCCTCAGTCAGACTAAGCACTAAAAGCCTCAGCCAGACTGAGCATGAAGAGTTCGACCAGATTGAGTCACAAAAAGCCTCAGCTAGACTGAGCATGAAGAACTCGGCCAGACCGAGTCACTTAAAGCCTCAGCTAGACTGAGCACAAAAAGCCTCAGCCAGACTAAGCATGAAGAGCTTGGCCAGACCGAGTCACTAAAAGCCTCAGCTAGACTGAGCACAAAAAGCCTCAGCCAAACTGAGCATGAAGAGCTCCGCCAGACTAAGTTACTTCAAGCCCCAACCAGGCGAAGCCACCATTACGACTTCATGATCGTAAGCATAACGACCATACTTAGTTAAATTCCAGTCCAACGTTTTCCACATCAGACTTTTCCTTACTGGTTTGGGATTCACAAACTTTGCGTCTTTAACACTCTTACAAGTTAAACTCCACTTTACATCGAGTCTTCCTTACAGTCACTCTACATTGAGGTTGCCTTACGTTTTAAACTTCACTTTACAATGAGTTTTCTTTACATTTTGCGCTTCACAATGATTTATACATAAGCCTTACACAAGTCACCATTCTCATTCATTTCAGATGCGCAAACAAAAGCAATAGCATGAAAACAAGATTCAAAATTTTATTTATTCACAAACTTGTACATAAGTTTCTTACAGTCATTCAAAAAAACAAAAAAACAAAAACAAAACAAAACAAAACAAAAAAAAAACAAAACACAAAACAAACTCTAAGTACAAATTTTGACCACTTCCATCATTCCTCTTCACTTGACACAAGGTCTTCTTTTTCAACGCCCTCGTTTAGGGGGGTCTGGGCCACGTCATCATCGTCAATCTTGACACCGCTCAAGTCTAAGTCTAGGAACAGCTCTTCCGCTTTACGTTTGAACGTCTTCTACTCGCTGTCCCAAAACTCAGCCATTTCGTGCTTGTAGAAGTCCGACCGCTGGAAGCTCTTGATCACTTCTGCTTTACTCCACCTCCGTCGCCTCGACGGCAACCCCCAGCCCCTCTCTCGCCAAGTTCTTTGGCGGCCATGCATCGATCGCCACCTAGAAGTCAGCAGACCCCTTGAACTGCTTCACTGTTGCGACGTACAGGTCGGGGTATGCTGCCCTTTCAGAGGCTGCCTTAGTTTTTTCTTCCTCTAACTCCTTCTCCAACCTCGCCTTATCCTCCATTGCCCTAGCGCGCTCATCTTCCAGCTCCTTCTGCAGCCCAGCAATCTTCAGGTCTACTTCATCATTTTCTTTGATTTGCTGGGCGCGCAGTTCTTCATTGCTGGTCATAGCCTCTTCAAACCGCTCGGTGGCGACTGTGCAGGCATTTTGAGCATCCCCCAGCTTCTTCTGCTCACCAGCCAACTGGAACTCGAGTAACACTACCTTGCGGCGTTCGTCCTCTAGCTCCAACTTAACCGCAAGCAGCTCAGCATGGGCTCGAGCAGTAACATTGCGCTGTACGATCGCCAACACCTCCATCTTCTTCGTCTTCTGCGCCTCTTCCAACCCCCTAGCGCAAACGCTTCGTGCAGTCCTCCTCCACCCCGCTGTTTCACTCCTCAAACTCTCAAGTTGGGCCTTCGCCTCCTCCAACTTGGCCTTCAGAGGCTTCATTTCACCTTTTACAGCCACCGCCTTTCGAAGCAGAGCCCCTGCTAAAGTGGTCACCTCCATTTGGGCAGAGCACAACCACCTTAGCAGCTCAGCCTCATTGAACCTGTGGCAGAGCACACGGCTGCTTTGTCCACTACCCACAAGAGAAGATTTGCCGCTGTCCTGGCTGGGCCTTCTTCTCCCTCCAGTCGCCCAGCCACTGCGGGGCGTGATAGATGGCATGCTTCAGCCTGACCACCTCTCTTTGGGGCGCAGGCCCCTCCTTAGGCTACTGTTCCATCACCTCCTCAGGATCGGCTGACCCACTCTCTACTTGCATCTTAGGCATGACACTCATGTGCGTTTCTACCTCCTGGTCCCCCTGACTTTTGTCCCTTTGCACCTCTGGGACAACCACCCTTTCTGGGCTCACCCTCACTCCCTTCTCCCCTGCTTTCTCAGCCATAGGGGTGTCCTCCCCACCAACCCTCGCCTTCTTCGATCCAAGCACATCTGCAGCCCCCTCAGGGACACTCCTCTTTTTCTTCTTCTTCTTCAGAGCCTCTCTCTCCTTGTTCGCCCTTTCCTTCACTAGATCAACTGGGGGCGGTCGTGGCTCAAAACTGCCCAAGTCCTTCTCTCCTAGCGGCTTGGGGCGCGGTCGGATACATTCCCTCGTGATCGGCTTCGGGGCAGGCCCCAGTTGGGTCTCCTTGTACTTGTCCGCTCGGGCAAACAACCTCCTCTCCTCCTCCTCCCCTACCTTCCTTTGCGCCTCTAACTGCTCCATTGCTGGATCCTCCTCCAACGGTTGCGACCCCAAGCCTAGGGCAAACAACTTTGAAGGCAGAACCAACTCGTTCCACCTCACCCTCTTTTCCTCCTTCCATTCCCTTACCTTCTTCACTCGGTCCTCCGCCGCCTTGTCCAACCTGGGCTCGATCGATTTGGCGGGTACCTTCCATGTTACACGAATTCCCTCCCCACCGTTCGCTGTTACAAAAAACCATCTCGGCCTCCATTCCTTCACCGACGATGGAAGACCCGCCACCAGCCCTCGCCCCGCCACTGCTTGCAAGATGACCCAGGTCTCCTGCTGACCAGATGCCTTGTAACACGAGAAGAACTCGTCCACAGACATTGCCGTCGCCCCAGTCGCCTGCAACCAGGCACTCGCACACGCCATTACTATCTTCCAGGCGTTTGGCATCAGTTGCCCTAGCGCCGCCTCCAACCTGTTTAACACCTCCACTACCACTTGGGGGAGGGGTAGCCTCAAACCTCCTTGCAGCGCCTTCTCGTACAAACTGAACTTGCCCGGTCGCACATCTGATGCCCTCTCCGCGGATTCGGGCAGTCTTAGCCCTATCTCCACCGAAATTTGATACTTTTTCCTTATTCCCTCGAGCTCCTCCACTGTCAATACGGATCTGTCTGGCTTGGTGTGCCAATGGTCCGTCTCCACCTGGCTAATTGGTCTTGCGGCCGAGATCATTGTCCTGGGGCGAACTCGCACAACCTGACTCGCTTCTTGCCCCTCCCTACGCTCCATACGATATTGTTCTGCCAAACCTACCGCATTGTCGTCGCCTGGTGGATCAACCCTTGTGTTTGTTGCTTCCTCTTGGGCCATCTCTCTCGTGTGTCTGCAAATCGCTTCGGATGCGGGCGCAAGAAAATCCACAAAGTGTCGCAGGGGCGTATCGCTAGCAATGAAGAAGTTTACACTGGGAATGTTTTGATGTTTTGCAAACAGATAGGTGAAGCGAATAATACCAAAGGCCCAAGGCTTGCCTGTATTCCAAGGGTCACAATTACTTTTCGCCAGTTTGAAAAATTTTCAACCATCTGCCAAAACTGTCTTTTTAACATCCATCATGACCTATCATTTCACTTTTGGCCCAACACCTAACCTTTCCCACCACGTGATTTTGCCACGTGTACGGCCACGATTCACTGCCCCCTTCTCTTACCCTATCTTTTCCACTTCAACTCACCACGTGACCCGCCGCTTCTCGAGTCCCGCACCCCGCCACCTCCCCCTCCGCAGTCGGTCGTCCTCATGGTCAGTCTCTCCACTCGGCCACCCTCCATGGCTGGCCGTCCTCATGGTCGGTCCCTCCACTCGGCCACCCTCCGCAGTCGGCCCTTCTCATAGTTGGTCTTTCTCATAGTCGGTCCCTCCACTCGACTACCCTTCGCAGTCGGCCCTCCTCGTGGTCGGTCCCTCCACTCGGCCACCCTCCGCGGCCAGCCCTCCTCGTGATCGATCCCACCACTCGGCCACCCTCCGCGGTCGGACCACCTCATGGTTGGTCCCTCCACTCGGCCACCCTTCGCGGCCAACCGTCCTCATGGTCGGTCCATCCACTCGGTCACTCCTATTGGTCGGCCCTCCTCATGGTCAGTCTCTTCACTTGGCTACCCTTCGCGGTCGGCCCTTCTCGTGGTCGGTCCCTCCACTCGGCTACCCTTCGCGGTCGGCCCGCCTCGTGGTCGGTCCCTCCACTCGGCCACCCTCCGCAGTCGGCCCACCTAATGGTCGGTCCCTCCACTCGGCCACCCTTCGCGGCCGGCCGTCCTCATGGTCGGTCCATCCACTCGGTCACTCCTATTGGTCGGCCTCCATCCTACCGGTCTCTAACAACCCTCATTTTATTCATTATTTTCTTCGTTTGACTAAAGCTGCACTTGGGAATGGGGGACTATTGACATGGGTAGGCCCATAAAAGGCTACAACCCACTACGAACAACCCAAGCCCACTACTTTGGGCCCAACACATAATCCAATTAATGAAGCCCAGCATTGCTGAAGCCCCATATAGCAATAAGAACTAATGGCACCAAGACACATGACAAGAGAAGGGCAAGCCACATCAGCAGACAAAGATCTGCAAAGTTATTGCCACTGCACATCGCCATTAATGAAGCCCCTTACAGCATTTATTGCGACAAGCCCTCTCCGTCGGAACAGAACGCCCTCACCATGAACAAAGTAAGTTAGAGCATAGACTTTCGGCCAAGGCGATAGGTCGGAAGGGACAACGAAATGGTTACCAAAGGATATAAGCAGACGTCAAAGACAGAAAGAAGGTTAAGCTTTTCTATCTTTAATCTATCACTATATTCCACTTCTCTTCCTAACTTGCTCGTCGGAGGATTCGCTGGGGGACTCCCCGTTTCCCATTGGACTTTTGTGCAGGTTCTCCCGTGGACTTGGTCATTCGGATGTAGGCTTGAGGAGCGTGGATCAGTCCGACCCATTCTACCATCACGAACTGTATCATCACTAATAATCCTAATGAAGGTATAAAAGGTACATCACATGCCTAAAACCAAAAAGCTTTTGATTTGAGAACTTTCACCTTTTGCGAAAGAGTAATGTTAGGGATTATAAAAGAAAAAAAAAATTATGAAATGTTCATAATTTTTTTTTATCCTTTGATTAGTGTTTGATATTTTATTATATATGTAATTCAAGAATATATAAAATTTTAATGAAATATTTCATAATCTTTTTTTTTTAATGATCCCTGACATTACTAAAAGATGATCCTAGTCTGCTGGTGATGCCTCCTTTCATTGCCATACCTTTAAGTTAAAAACACATACAAGTTTCAACTAACATCTTTTCTTTTCTCTTTTGGGAAGAAAAATGGTTACATCAACATAATTTTTATACAGAATTTTTATGTAAAATTATGAGATGATAGTATTTTCTAAATTAAAAGTCACAAAAAAAACACGTTATTTTGTATAAATTTTTTTGTACAAAAATATTGTTTGTATATATAGCAAAATCTCTTTTATATTCCCACATTTCCAACCTCTCATCGCAATAAATTTCATTTTTATTTTTTTTTATTTTTATTTTTTGTTGTGATATTCTAATTGTGTATAAATATAACACATATTACACACTAGTACTGCAAGTTTTAATCAAAATTCATGTTGTTTTTTTTCAAATATAAAAATGAGAATTCATGTCATTTAATTCTTCAACATATATATTTTCTTCCTTAAATACAATATTTGTTAGTAAGTCAATTAGGCCACCCAGGTCATGGGCTGAATGTAGGAAGCTTGGGCCATTTTAAACCCAATAAGCAACCCTTCATCACCGGGTAATCTTACTCCCAAGTTTATAACTTAAACAATTTTAATGGTGTTTAAAGTTTCATTTGGCATATGCTAAAAAGTCTATCAACCAAAAAAAAATCTCAATTTATTAAAAAAATCTTAACTCCTTCGATGAACTCATTTTTGGTAAAAAAAAAAAAAAACTCAGTTATGCCACTCAAAAAAAATAAATAAATAAATTTAGAAATCCCTAAATTTGGAAGCCAATAAACTATTTTTTTAGTTGAAGCCTAAATGAACTACACATGAAAGTCTAAAAAATTTTTGAATTAAATTATTCAAATGAGAGCTATGGTGAACCCAGGAGTTCAGACCAGACCATCCAATTATCTTAGCCTTGGTTTAGTAAAATGATTGGGACTAATTTAGTCTATTAAAAGATAAAATATGTTAAAAAATCAATATGACAAAATGTCACATTCAAATCATAATCATATTATTTTTTCTTTCACAAAACTACCAAAAAAAAAATAAATTAAAAGTTCATCATAAACGGAACTTCTTTAGTCATGCTAAAATAATTAAAAAGCTAAAAAATCAAGCTAAAAAAATTATTCCCAAACAAACCCTTAAAGGATTGGAGAAACGTTGCATTTTGTGTTAAATCCTAACTATCTTTTAAATTTCATTTGATATTTGCTTAGGTTCTATAGAACCCATTTTTGTTTCCATTTTCTTGAAAGCAACGTTATACAATTTCGGTTGAGGATCCAAATTTGTTGAGGTGGGTAAGTGGATCTTGCATTTGTGAACCTATAAAAAAAAAAAAAAAAAAATTAGAGTTTTCATTCATATAGAGGGAGATTGTGAATGTGATAAAATAATTTTTTAAAAAATAAAATTTAAAAGATTAATAATAAGTACAATTTAATTGACTCTTTGTGTACGTTCTTAACTAGAGGTACATGAGTCAATTTTTATCTAATACAAAAATTGATTATTTCTCTTCAGTTATAAGTGTTCTTTCTTATATGCTGAGCTTTTTTATTTCTTCCATCACAATGAACTTGTTATAGTGTTAATTGAAAAATAGGTTTTTTTTAATTTTTTATTTAAAAAAATTTCATGATTCACCCACATCCATTTTCTTGATTTTTTTCAAATATTTTTTCTAAATCCCTGTATAAATTCATAATCTAACTACAGTTGCAAAATTATTTAAAGGGTGGTAGAAGTATTAAAAAACAAGTGAAGGAGCTATATTATTGTTCCCATTACATTGCAATAAGATTGCAACCTCTCCAAAGATACACACCACCAAACTCCAACACCCATAAAAGAAACATGACCAACAAAAAGACACAAATAGCAGCATCTACAATCCAAGCTAACAATGGATTAGCAGAAGCCCATCATGCCCATTTTATTTTGAGTATTATATAAATATTATAATTGTGTCATGACTTTACATGACACATATTGATGTCTTCTTCATTTGCAACACTTGCAATCTGAGCAGCCACAGCCGGTCCCACACTTGCAGCCAGAGCCACAGGCTCCACAGGCACAAGCACAGCTTCCTTCGAGGCAAGGCATTTTTTTTTTTGTAGTTGTTTGGAAACAGAGAAAATTGGAGGAAGACGATGATTTCTATGGAACTTGTGAATTCAACAAAGATCTTTCTCGAGTTTTACATAGCTAGCTGCCTCATCCTATTTATAGTGAAGGTGAGCAGAGGAGTAGTGATGATCCATTGTACACGTGTTCGTATCGTAGACCAATTCCCATGCATTAGAGTTCCAAAAAAAAAAAAAAAATCTCATGCATTATCATATGGGTAATGTTAGAAATATCAAATTTTTGATTAAATAAATGATTAAATATCTCACATAGATGTGAGGTCCACAAAAGTGTAGAGTCCACACCCGTGTGACACATTTAGTCATTTATTTAGTAGAAAATTTGAGAGCTCTAACATTTTTCTTATTATATCATATCACATCATATTTCCATACAAATATATATATATATATATATATATATATATATATCTTATATTAACTTAAATAAATTTTATTTTACTTTATTTTTTTTTAAGGAAGCATTTGTTCCCCTTAGAGTTGAATATTTTGTCCGCTAAGACTATATATATATATTTTTTTAGGTGACCCACCCGGTATCCGACCCTTAGGGCCGACTAATCCGGATTCGGGGGAGCAGTTTTGGATGGTTAGACTCAAGCCCCCTCCCAATTGGCGTTGCGGGGGATCGAACCGTAGTCCTCCCTACCAAGTCGAGCTCCAATCGCCACTCGACCAACAACCAATTGGTCGCTAAGACTATATTTGATTACCTCATTTGTTTGATGACAAGATAAAGAAGAAAATAAGATGTGGAGTAGTTGTGTCCCATTATTTTTAAATTTGCTTTTTATTTATCACATTATTAAAATTTTGAATAATTTTAATATATAGTAATACAAAAGATTAAATGAAAATAAATAAATAAATAAATAATACCATAGTGCTAGATAGATGTCTTTACAAGTTATTTAAGAAAAATAATACCATAGTGCTGAGACAAAGGATAATTCCAAAGTTTTGTTCTCTGTCCCATCTAAAACCTCATATATATTTATAAAATTAAAAGGAAAACATTATGGTTATATTTATATATTTGTTTCTTTGATCCTCCCTCCAAAAAAACAAAATAACGCACCTAGATTTTAAATTTGTAAGAAGAAAAAAACTGAAATTGTTAAAAAAAAAAATTCTTATTTATTTGTTAAAATATATATATATATATATATTTTTCATTTGAAAATCAAAACATAACTAGTGCATTTGATTGGAGTGTGGATGACTATAGGATTCCCCCTATAATGGTATTTTCATTGTACACTTCTATTTATCATTGATGCCTTCCTTGACTGTATTTGCCATCCCTTTCACAAACCCCGTATCAAATTCCCCAAAAACTTTTTCTTCCCCTTCTTTTATTTTTTTTATTTTTTATTTTATTTTATTTTTTTGATCAGAAAAAAAGGGCTCTGTGGTGTCATCACAGCCCCTGCGGGCCCTGACCCCGGGGTAGCCGGTTGCCAGCCAATAATTAACCCCACCAAGTGGGGGACCCACCACTGAGGCACCAGCGGAGCTCATCAACCGGCCTAGCCACGAACAAGTTTCTTCCCTTTCTTTTATTTAATTATGTAAAAATCAAATTAATGAAAAAAGAACAATTCGAGTTTGAATTTGTTAAAGTTAAAAATTTCTATTTTATGGGTAAAATTAGAGCATTGTGGAATTAATTTATATTTATGTCAATGATCTGAACTATTCATCTCATATGACAACTGAAAATAATAAGAACGTAAAAAATTACATTGATCAAATATGATGATACAGCGTGTTCCAGATGGAAGAGGTCGGATTGATCCACGCTTCCCAAACTGGTGCCTGAGGTATCAAGCCCATAGAGAGACCTGCACAAGAGTTCAACGGGGAATGGAGAATCCCCCAGCGAACCCTCCGACGAGCAAGTTAGAAAGAGAGATGGAATGTAGAGATAGATTAGTGATAGAAAAGCTTAACCCTTTCCTTGTCTTCGATGCCTGCTTATATTTTCTGCTAATCATTTCGTTGTCCCTTCCGACCTGTCACCTTGGCCGAAAGTCTATGCTCTAGCTTACCTTGTTCATAGTGAGGCCATTCTGTCCCGACAGCAAAGGGTTATCACAATAAATGCTGCAGAAAAACTCATTAATGGCTGATGTGTGGTGTAATAACTTTGCAGGATCTTTGTCTGCTGATGTGGGTGATTCTCTACTTGCCAAGTGTTTAGATGTCATGGGTGTTTGGTGTAACGCTGGGTTTCACGAGTGTTGAGCTTTAGTATTTGAATCATGGATTGGACCTTAGGTGGTGGGTCATATCCTTTATGGGCTTATCCATGTCAGTAGTCCCTCATTCCCAAGTGCAGCTTTATTCCAACGAAGAGAATAATGAAGAAAATGAGGGTTGTAACAGATCGACGGGGCGAAGACCGACCGAGAGGTGGGCCGACGGCGAGGGGTGACTGAGTGGAGGAACCGACCGTGAGGAGGGCCGACCGCGAAGGGTGACCGAGTAGAGGGACCGACTGTGAGGAGGGCTGACCGCGAAGGGTGACCGAGTGGAGGAATTGACCGTGAGGAGGGCCGACTGCGAAGAGGGACTGAGTGGAGGGAGAAGTGACGGTGCGCGAGGCTCGAGGAGTGGCAGGGCACGTGGTGATTTGAAGTGGAAAAGACAGGGTAAGGGAAGGGAGCAGTGGATCGTGGTCATACACATGGCGAAATCCCGTAGTAGAGAAGGTTAGGTGTTGAGCAAGAAACGAAGGGATAGGTCAATATAGGGTGTTTGAAAAGGCGGTTTTGAAAATTTTCAAACTAGCAAAATTTGACCTTGACCCTTGGAATACAGGTAAACCTTGGGCATTTGGTTTTATCCGTTTTACCTATCTTTGTGCAAAAAACCAACACGTCCCAAAAGTAAACTCGTTTGTTTCCAGTGATACACCTCTGCAACATTTTGTGAACTTCTTGTGCCCACGTCCGAAGCCATTCGTAGACACGAGAGAAATGGCCAAGAGGAAGTAGCAACCGCAAGGCTTGATTCGTTAGGCGATGACGATGCAGTGAAGTTGATGGAACAGTACCGTGCGGAGCGAAGGGATGGGGGTAGTTAGTCAGGCAGTTCGAGCTCGTCCTATGATGATGATTGCAGCCGCGAAACCTATTAGTCAAGTGGGGCCAGACCATTGGCACACGAAGGCTGATAAATCGACATGTACGACGGAGGAGTAGGAGGAGATGCGCGAGAGGTATCAGATTCCCGCGGAGATAGAGTTGAAATTGCCGACATCGAAGGAGAGGCCATCAGACGCCCAATCGGGGAAGTTTGCTCTCTACAAAGAGGCGCTAAAGGGGGGGTTGAGGTTGCCGCTTCCCCGGATAGTAGTGGACGTATTGAATCGGCTGGGTGTGGCTCCGGGCTAACTGATACCCAATGCGTGGAAGATTTTATTGGCCTGTGCAAGCGCGTAGCCGTGGGTGAACGAGAGGGCTGCAATGACGGTGGATAAGTTTTTTGCATGCTACAAGGCTTCAGGCCAGCAAGAGACTTGGGTCACTTTACAAGCGGCGGTAGGGAAGGGTCTGGTGGCAGGGTTGTCGTCGTTAGTGAAGGGGTGGAGGCCGCGGTGGCTCTATGTGTCCGCCAACAGGGGAGTAGGAGTGCGCATGGTGTGAAAGGTGCCAACCAAGTCGGTTGAGCCAAGGTTGGAGGCGGAGGTAGAGGAGATGGTAAAAAAGGTGAAGGTATGGAGGGAGAAGAAGGTGAAGCCAGGACTGCTGCAGATCGGCTCTTGGGAGTAGTGGAGGACGCGGCAGTGCGTTTGATGGCAAGTTTCATAGAGACCGAACTGCTAAGGGGGCTGTGCTCGACCTAGATGGAGGCGACGGCCTTAGCAGGAGCCTTACTGAACAAAGCGGCATGCACAAAAGGCGAAGTTAGGCCACTGAAGGCAAAACTAGAGAAAGTGAAGGGCCAGCTTGAAAGTTTAAGGAGGGAGACCGGGGGCTGGAGGAAAGCCGTGCGGAGTGCATGTGTTAAGGGGCTGGAGTATGCCCAGAACGCCAAGAAGATGGAGGTGTTGGCGATGGTGCAAGGCTATTCAGCAGACCGTGCTAATGCTGAGCTGCTCGTGACCAAGTTAAAGCTGGAAACAGAATGCCGCAAGGTGGTGTCGCTCGAGTTCCAGTTGGCTGGCGAGCAGAAGAAGCTGAAAGAGGCCCAGAAAGCCTACACCGTCGCCAACAAAAGATAGGATGAGGCCATGGTCTATAATGAAGATCTACGTGCTCAGTCGATCAAAGAAAAGGAAAAAGCAAATCAGAAGATCGCTAAGTTGGAGAGGGCGCTGGCGAACGAACGGGCTAGACTGGCGATTAAGAGGGCAGAGATGGAGAAGGCCCTGGCCAGCGAGAGGGCCAGGTCAGTGGCTAAGAAGGTAGGGTTGGAGAAGACCTTGGAAGAGGAGAGGACCAAGTTGGCATCTAAGAGGGCGGCGTACCCCAACCTATGTATTGCAGCAGTAGAACAGTTCAAGGGGTCCGCCGAATTTCTAATGGTTATTGATGCCGCCATCGCCAGCAACTTGGCAAGAGAGGAGGATAGGGGGGTTGGCCCGTCAGGAGCGACCGCTGGAAATAGGAGTGAAGAGGAAGTGATCTAGAGCTTCCAGCGGTCGGACTTCTATAAGCATGAGATGGCTGAGCTCTGAGACAGCGGTTGGAAGACTTTTAAACGTAAAATAGAGGAGTTGTTCCCAGACTTGGACTTCAGCAATGTGAGAATAGATGAAGACGATGTGGCCCAGACCTCCCTTGATGAAGGGGTTGACGAAGAAGACCTGACCTCGAGCGAGGATGAATGATTGATGTAAAATTTTTGCGTTTTGCACGTTGTTGTTTGTAAATAAAATTTTTGTTGTTATTGTTGTTTTTTTTTTTTTTTTTTGGTCATGTAATTTCTGTAATGAATTTTTGTGTAAGTTTGTAAATAAAATAATGAGTTATGCTTTTTCGTACTGTTGTCTTTATTTCTTGTAGATCTGAAAAGAATGAGAATGAGCATTTAAATAAGGCTTGTGTATAAATCGTTGTAAAAGTTGAGAAGTAGGGAACCAGTCTAACTTGTGAGAAAACCATGACACAAAGAATGTTAACAATAAAAATGTTCAAATGTAAAGGTCTTAAAGTGTGAAGTTTTAAATCATGTTGTAAGAGTGTTGAGAAATGAAAGATTGGGTGGGGTGACGAGGCGTGTGGATTGTAACGGAATTAAAAATGAAAGTTAAAAATGTAACGAATGTTTAGAGATGTAAAAACATGGACCTGGATTTTAACTAAGTATGGCAACTATGCTACAATCATGAAGTTGCAAGAATGGCCTTGGACAAACTCTTCATTCGTGCTCGGTTTGGCTTGCGCCAGAATTAACTCAGTCTGGCTGAGCCCTTCGTACTCAATCTGGCTGAGGGTTCAAGTAACTCAGTCTGGCTGAGCCTTTCGTGCTCAGTCTGTCTGAGGCTTTAAGTAACTCAGTCTGGCTGAGGCTTGAGTGTAGATGTGTTTTACTGCTTAGTATGATTTCTGCAAAGTCTTGGGCAGAATTCACGATCCCAACAATTATGGTCTATTAAATTTGATTGAGAAAATTAGGGTTTAGATCTAAACATGTACTGAATCGCAATAGGAGGTCATAAGATGCAAAATTTGAGATTAAAAAAAATGCAAACCAATTGGCTAAATACAATATTGATAACATTTTGTTTTTTTTTTTTTCTTCTTAATCTTGAATTAATTCAAATATGAAATAGAATATACACTCTAAAAAAATTGATAACCTCAAAACTAATAATCCTAATGAAGGGTATAAAAGGTACATCACATGCCTAAAACCAAATAGCTTTTGATTTAAGAACTTTCACCTTTGCGAAAGAGTAATGTTAGGGATTATAAAAAAAATATTATGAAATGTTTCATAATTTTCTTTTTATCATTTGAATAATTTTGGTATTTTATTATATGTGTAATCCAAGAGTATATAAAATTTTTATAAAATATCTCATAATCTTTTTTTTCATGATCCCTAACATTACTAAAAGGTGATCCTAGTCTGCTCGTGATGCCTCCGTTGCATTGCCATACCTTTAAGTTAAAAACACATACTAGTATCAACTAACATCTTTTCTTTTCTCTTTTGGGAAAAAAAATGGTTACATCAACATAATTTTTATAGAGAATTTTTATGTAAAATTATGAGATGATAGTATTTTTTAATTTAAAAGCAACAAAAAACACATTATTTTGTATAATTTTTTTTGTACAAAAATATTGTTTGTATATATAGCAAAACTCTTTCATACTCCCACATTTCCAACCTCTCAGACACAACACAAATTTCATTTTTATTTTATTTTATTTTTATTTCTTGTTATGATATTTTAATTTTTTTATAAATATAACACACATTACACACTAGTACTGCGAGTTTTTAATCAAAATTCATGTTGTTGTTTTTTTCAAATATAGAAATGAGAATTCATGTCATTTAATTCTTCAACATATATATTTTCTTCCTTAAATCCAATATTTGTTAGTAAGTCAATTAGGCCACCCAGGTCATGGGCTGAATGTAGGAAGCTTGGGCCATTTTATACCCAATAAGCAACCCTTCATCACTGGGTAATCTTACTTCCGAGTTTATAACTTTAATAATATTAATCACCATGTTTGTTTTTAGTTTTTTGAAAATATTTTTAAAAAAATTCTGTTTTCTTATTTTTCGTATTTTTTTTTACTCATTATTTTTAATATTTTAAGTAATTTTTTTTAATTTTTAGACACACCTAACATATTTACACTTAAAAAGTATAATTTTCGTGAAAAAAATCTTTAAAAAATTCTCTAAATATCAAAAATACAAAAAAAAAATAAAAATTCAGTATATTTTTCATATTTTTGTTTATTTGTTAATTTTTTTAAATTTTTTCACAAATATTTTACTTTTTAAATACATCTAAGTAAAGGTGTATCTAAAAAAGGAAAAAAAAAATACTTAAAATTTTAAAAATATTCACTAAAAATAAAATAACATAAAAAATAAAAAATTTAATTTTTAAAAAATTAAATTTAAAAAACTGAAACTAAACATACTGAATGATATTTAAAGTTTCATTTGGCATATGCTAAAAAGTCTATTGACCAAAAAAATCTCATTTTATTAAAAAAATCTTAACTCATTCGATGAACTCATTTCTGGCAAAAAAAAAACTCATGCCACTCAAAAAAAAAAAAAAAAAAAAAATCCCCGAATTTGGAAGCCAATAAACTATTTTTTTTTTTAGTTGAAAATGAACTACACATGAAAGTCTAAAAAATTTATTAATTAAATTATTCAAATGAGACTTATGGTAAACCCACGAGTTCAGATGTTTGGGATGTGCTATATAAGTATATTTTTTGACTAAAAAAGTAGAGAAAAAAATATGTATGTTTGGAATAACTTTTTGACTTTTTACAAAAAGATATGTAATAAAATATTGTAGTAAAATCAAAATGACAATTTTACCCTTTTGACTTTTAACTTTTTGACTTTTTAGGTAGTTGAATTCGAAGCTATCCTTAAATAGTATAGACTTTTTAATTTTTTTAATAACTTTTTAACTTTTTGATTTTTTTTTATTTATACCAAACAAGGTTGTCCAATTATCTTAGTCTTCATTTGGCAAAATAGTTGGAACTTGCTCCAGTAAAAGATAAGATAGACTAAAAAATTAATAAGACAAAATATCACATCCAAATTATAATCATGTTACTTTTTCTCTCACAAAATTATAAAAAAATTAAAAGTTCATCTTAAACGGAACTTCTTTGACCAGATTAAAATAATTAAAAAATTAAAAAGTCAAGCTATAAAAATTATTCCCAAATGAACCCTTAAAGGACTGGAGAAAAGTTGCCTTTTGTGTTAAATCCTATCTTTTAAATTTCATTTGACATTTGCTTAGGTTCTATAGGACCCATTTTTGTTTCCATTTTCTTGAAAGCAACGTTATACAATTTCGTTCGGGGATCCAAATTTGTTGAGGTGGGTAAGTGGATCTTGCATTTGTGAACCTATAAAAAAAAAAAAAAAAAAAATTAGAGTTTTCATTCATATAGAGGGGGAGTGTGAATGTGATAAAATAATTTTTTAAAAAATAAAATTTAAAAGATTAATAATAAGTATAGTTTAATTCACTCTTTTTGTACGTTCTTAATTAGAGGTACGGGAGTCAATTTTAATTTAATACAAAATTTCATCATTTCTCTTCGGTTATAAAAGTTTTTTCTTATATGTTGAGCTTTTTTATTTCTTCCATCACAATGAACTTGTTATAGTGTTAATTGAAAAATAGATTTTTTTTATTTTTTATTTTTTTTTTGAAATTTTCATGATTCACCCACATCCATTTTCTTGATTTTTTTCAAATATTTTTTTTCTAAATCCCTGTATAAATTCATAATCCAACCACAATTGCAAAATTATTTAAAGGGTGATAGAAGTATTAAAAAACAAGTGAAGGAGCCATATTATTGTTCCCATTACATTGCAATAAGATTGCAACCTCTCCAAAGATACACACCACCAAACTCCAACACCCATAAAAGAAACATGACCAACAAAAAGACACAAATAGCAGCATCTACAATCCAAGCTAAGCAATGGATTAGCAGAAGCCTATCATGCCCATTTTATTTTAAAGTATTATATAAATATTATAATTTTGTCATGACTTTGCATGACACATGCGGATGTCTTCTTCATTTGCAACACTTGCAATCTGAGCAGCCACAGCCGGTCCCACACTTGCAGCCAGAGCCACAGGCTCCACAGGCACAAGCACAGCTTCCTTCAAGGCAAGGCATTTTTTTTTTAGTAGTTGTTGTTTGGAAACAGAGAAAATTGGAGGAAGATGATGATTTCTATGGAACTTGTGAATTCAACAAAGATCTTTCTCGAGTTTTACATAGCTAGCTGCCTCATCCTATTTATAGTGAAGGTGAGCAGAGGAGTAGTGCTGATCCATTGTACACGTGTTCGAATGGTAGACCAATTCCCATGCTTTAGAGTTAAAAAAAAAAAAAAAAAAAAAAAAAAAAATCTCATGCATTATCATATGGGTAATATTAGAAATACCAAATTTTTGATTAAATAAATAACCAAATGTCTCACATAAATATAAGGTCTACAAAAGTGTACGGTCCACACCCGTGTGACACATTTGGTCATTTATTTAGTAAAAAATTTGAGAGCTCTAGCATTTTCCTTATTATATCATATCACATCATATTCCCATACAAATATATATATATATATATCTTATATTAACTTAAATAAAATTTATTTTACTTTATTTTTTTTTAACGACGCATTTGTTCTCCTTAGAGTTGAACATTCTGTCCGCCAAGACTATATTTGATTACCTCTTTTGTTTGATTACAAGATAAAGAAGGAAATAAGAAGTGGAGTAGTTGTGTCCCATTATTTTTAAATTTGCTTTTTATTTATCACATTATTGAAATTTTGAATAATTTTAATATATAGTAATACAAAAGAAAATAAATAAATAAACAATACCATAGTGCTAGATAGATGTCTTTACAAGTTATTTAAGAAAAATAATACCATAAGGCTGACACAAAGGATAATTCCAAAGTCTTGTTCTCTGTCCCAGCTAAAACCTCATATATATTTATAAAAGTAAAAAGAAAACATTATGGTTATATTTATATATTTGTTTCTTTGATCCTCCCTCCAAAAAAATAAATAAATAACGCATTTAGATTTTAAATTTATAAGAAGAAAAAAAATGAATTTGTTAAAAAAAAATTCTTATTTATTTGTAAAATATATATATATATATATACATATATAAATTTGTATATATATATTTTTCATTTGAAAATCAAAACATAACAAGTGCATTTGATTGGAGTGTGTATGACTATAGCCTATAGGATTCCCCTATAATGGTATTTTCATTGTACACTTCTATTTATCATTGATGCCTTCACTGTATTTGCCACCCCTTTCACGAACCACGTATCAAATTCCCCAAAGACTTTTTCCTTCCCTTTCTTTTATTTAATTATGTAAAAATCAAATAAAAGAAAAAAGAACCATTTGAGTTTGAATTTGTTAAAGTTAAAAATCTCTATTTTATGGGTAAAGTTAGAGCATTGTGGGATTAATTTATACTCATGTCAATGATCTGAACCGTTCATCTCATATGATAAATTGAGAAAAATAAGAATGCAAAAAATTAGATTGATCAAATATAAGTAATCACATGATCAAATCAAATATATATTATAACACATTTACAATCTATTCTTAAAAATATGAAAGTCTTATAAATAAAAATGATATACTAGTATGATAATCAATATTAAATCAATTTAATTTTTTACATAAATAATTTTTTTTGATTGCGCATAGATAATTTTCTTAATTAATTACATAAAATAAATAATTTAAAGAGTCATGATAGAGACCCCCTCCGATCACCACCCCCACAATCTCCACACACACGTGGCAGGTGGTGATTGGAGGAGTAGGAAAAAAGAAAAAAGAAAAAGAAAATGCAACCAATAAGAGAGAGAGGAGGTCAAAGAGAGTGGGGAAAAAGGGGACATGAAACATTTTTTTTTAATAAATCCGGACTCTATTGTATTGTGGGTCCCAAACGGCCTCTATCCGCCCGTTGTGGAGTCCCTGTCCCTTCAAAACAAAAGGTAGTTTTGTTCCAACTTTCTTTCAAGACTAAAATTTCTTTTCTTTTCTTTTCTTTTCTTTTCTTTTTTTCTTTTTTAATTAATGAACAAATACTACTTTCAAGTTTCAATTCGTATCTTGGATTTAGTGGTAAGGCATTCGTTACTGGTTGCTTAAGAACCTCTAGCCATTTATAAACTGCTATATTTGTGCAAAGAGAAAAGATGCTCAAATCTACTTGAGACTTTTGATAAAAACAAATCAATAAAAAAAATTAGACCACTTATATGGTTTGGCCAAAAAACACCTATTAAAAGGTAGAACCTGACCATGTCTTTTGGTTTGTTTTGTTTTGTTATTCTCTTTTCTTTTTTCCTTTTTTTTCTTTTTTTTTTTTTTTTTGGTAGATTTAGAAAAAAGTATAACAAATCTCACCGTTTTGACATAATTATACCGATCTCTCTTTTTAATAATGCTAAACAAATCATAACTAATGCAGATGTGTTAAAACACAAAGATAAGTAAAATATACATTTTAGTATACAATATTTTTCAATCCATATAACTATCAAACAACTAATGCTTAGGGGGTAAGTGTTATAAGAATTAGAATGTTAAGATTGTATTTGAATCATGAATTTCGGCACAAAAAAAATAGGGGTAAGGGAAATTTAACACAAGAAAAGTCTCATATTTATTAACTTTTATCAGTTTACACTGACACACAAATTTAATTTTCCCATTGGATGTGCTCTAACCTTCTTGATGCAATAGACCAGTTGTAAGAAACCAGTTTTGCATGTCAGTTTGAAAGTACAAATTATAGCGAGTGTCATGGTCACCGGGAAAAAAACTGACAGACCACACAACATAGCATTGAAGGATGAATATGATCTCCAAACAGAGTCTCCTTAATAAAGAAATCCAACAACCTTAAACGACTCAAAACTACAAGAACACATTGGGGAACTACAAAACTTCAATCAATTACGTTAAACAAGAAATCAACTCATTTTCTCTAGAACAAAAATCCACAACTATAGAAGCCACCCTATACATTCATATGAACTATAACTCTATGAATGTTGGCAACAAATACTTGAATAGCAAATAAAGAAGAAAGCTTGGAATCCTATAACATGTAGCAGCCGGGATAGCTATTGTCGGATTCCAAGTTTTCATCTTTTCCCTACAAAGTTTTCACACTCAAATGGACCGTAGAGTTTCCTATACTACAAGAACACACTATTTACACACAATGGACTAAACGCAAAACTTTGTGTAACGAGGCTTGCCTGGAAAAAAATACAAGAGGACCCTGAAAATTGCAACCTGATATGGCCCCAAGAATCTCAAGAACACATTACTTCTTCCAAAAGTTCATCAAAAATCATATCCTCCACCTCAAGAGCCACACACTCGGATTCCAGCTGGAGGTTCATCCACCCATTATCTGTCCCCAAATCGTGAGAGACAACATGATCCACTGACTGATCAGCCCTTGGCCTCAAGCTCAGGGTTTTGCTAATTCTTGCCCAGACCTCATCTAGAACATGGTACCTCACTGGCATTGGACATATGCGACAATTGGAGGACAATGCTTTTGGGTAGTATGGGAAAGAACTATCATATATCTGGAGAAGAACCTCATTGATTATATCAAACAGAAGCTGGTGATGAAAACAGGCATAGATTTTCTCTTCATAATGTTGGGGTTCATGAGGGCAGCAATCTTCCACTTCGTCAAACACCAAAGGGTTCAATGGCTGGTCCTGTGAATACCATGGTCCATGGAAGCCATTTTCATTGAAGCCCGAGCACTCAAGAATATCGCTCACATAATTGAAGTCAGCATTATCTTTTGTACATAACTCAACATGACTGTGATTCTTAACACTCTTGGACCTATATTGTGAGTCAACTGAAGATTCTTTCTCATCAGCAAAATTGCATCTGCGCTCCAAACCTAGTACAACATAAAAGAAACAATCAACTGCCAGTTTCAATCATACTTGGAAGAAGTTTCATAGAAAATTTTAGATTTTCTTTCAATGTCAAACTATGGGTTTTTAGTTAAGAGTTCCATCTCATGCGGTAAAATTCACAACGATAATAATAAAAGAGAAGAAGATGAAGACACCATTACTAAAGCTAAACAAAATCTCAACAAGAAATAGCTTAGGATTAGGGGAACAACCTAGCTCTATTAAAACCAAATGGATTGTTAACTTATCTAATAACCAAAATGCTATCCAAGGAAGTTTCCTAACATGCATTAAAAAAAGAAAAGAAAAGAGAAGGAAAATGTTTGGGATCCCTAAAAAGCCTTCCCCTAATTTGACCCACAATGACATGGCATGCTACATGTCAACTTCTGATTTGTCAGAAACTCAACCATATGAGGCCCTACTCCCTTGCCATATCATTGTGGGTGAATTTGGGTATAAATATTGTGGGTATCTAGCATTTCTGCATAAAAAATGTTTGAAGTGCACTGGATAGCAGTTGGCCATGATTGTTTACCTTCTGAGGTTGGAAGATCAGTGGGGCTGGTTTCATCTTCTTGGATACAGTTTAGAAGAACTGAAACTGGACTTGGTTGCAGAAGATTATTGATAACAAGCTCTGCTGAAGTAATTTCCGGTTCTTTGTTCAAATTGCTTTCCCCAACTGTTTGCTCATCCATTTCCTCATCAAGCCCAAGCATCTCATCAGTAACATGCTCGTTTATATGTTCCATCAAGCTAGCTAGATGTTCCTCACTTTTTTCTGCAATGTTATGGAGACACTCAGTCTCTTCATTAGCTTCTAGTGGAACACATTTCTCTGTACTTACAGGAAGATTAAACCGCTTCAGCTCATCATTCCCATGACTATCACTTTCAAGATTTTCACTCCTATCAACTACTGTCGTAATTGGTATCCCTGAAAGATGAGCATCGCAATGCGGCTCACTTTGAAGGGAAGAATTAAAATCAAGATGAGATAGAGACAGGGAGCGAACCCTTTTGAAGGATATTGGAGCGTGGCCACCTGATGGAATCTCATATTCATTTGTCAATTTTAAGCTACTAGAGTGATTCAACTTGGCCTCTTTGCTGAAACTACTCTGAAACAACTGAGCATATCTTTCCAGTGATTCGTTTACAGAGGACGTTCTTCTATGGGTTGGTGTACCCTTTCTGAGATAAAAAACAGAACCATCAATTTCATAACTACTGCTGGACATGTTTGTGTTACTCATTTGCTTATTCTGTCCCTGAGTTGAATCTGTAGAAGAAAAACATGCATCTTGATTTCGCATTTTGCCTCCAATATCATCAGCCATGACAACCTCTGACTTTGCATAGAGATCCTTTGGAAACTTGGATACAACTAACTTTGGTGCCTGAGCACCAGCGAACAACTTCTCTCCCTTTGGGAAGGACCAAACTTCATTCTGTTTGTTTTTGAGTGTACTAGATCTAAAATTTCTAGTTCTTGACAAATCAGCTGTAGGATATGACCCTGATTTAGTTAATCTTGCTCGCGTTTCAGAAGCCTGAAGATTATGGAAGCAATCTTCAATACCATCATCTGTATCTTGCAGAATTTTTAAAAATATGTCCTTGTTTACCCTAAATATTTCCAGAACATCCACATACTCCTTACACTCGTAATGCGAAGCATTTCCATTTTGCTGGTTATCTTCCGTCTGTTCCTGGTTTACTGAAGTTTCCTTTTCCATTTCACACTTCTCTGGGCAAATTGTGTGGTTCTCAGCAAGCTGTTCATGCTCCAAGCATTCCAAACCACCCACATTAAACTTTTCAGCACCATTCATGTTGCCTTGGTTGTGCGATCTCGTGGCACTAGTGTCATTGTCAGCATTGCTGTGAAGGAAATCAAGTGGGCGACTCCAACCGTTTATTTCTCCATTATGACCACAATCAAAAGGTTCACGATGATGGATTGAATAAGTTCGCTGCAACCGTGATCGTAGAGGAGAAACTGAACCCCTTCTTCTGCAGCTCTCTTCTTTAGAAATCTCTTCAAAAACTAATGCTTTTAAGCGAGCTTTGAGAGACCTTTTGTTGGTTCTGGTTGGGCTAGCTTTTGTGGTACTCAGATCAATCTGATTTATTACACAGTAAGGCATGCACTGTCAATTTACTTGCTGTTACATCCAGATACAATATTTTACATTTGTACAGAAGCAGTCGTGACTCCTTGGAAAATTCATATTTTAAATGTAGCAAATGAACTTACAATGAAGTGACTTCCTTCAGCATCCAGCAGATTTTCCACTTCATCCAAACCCTGGACATTCAATCTTGTTTTTGGTCTGCCATAGCCTACAAAATTTAAGAAATAACAAAATCATTACGAACATTCAGAACAGAAAATTTAGTACATGCATCCCAAGCTTAATGTAACGAAGAACACCATTTTCTACCCAAGAATTCCTCCATACCAAAATTAAGCCATATGATTAGCATCCAGTTGGAGTTTTGAGGACAGAAAGCGACATTGCCCCCCTCAAAACAAATATAAATTAATTTGTTTAACAACATCCAGTAGGATTAGCATTTGATTTTTTCCTCTTGTTTTTACTTTTTAATGAAAAAAGAAAAAAATTTCAACCTATGAAGCACGGGTACGGGTATGAGTGCAAGTACGAGTACTGGTACTGATATGATACGAGTACGTCGATACAGTAAAATCCAAAAAAAGTAAGGTACGGGTACTACTTGGTACGCTTGTAAAAAATATTTATTTTTAATTTAGAATAATGAAAAAATTAATTAAATGGTTTAATTTGTTAAGATCCAACAACCTATAATTAACATTTAATGGCAAAAGTAAAGGTATAAATCAAAATTAAATGTCAAGATATTAAATAACTTACAAACCATAGTTTAATTTTAAAATTATGCTAAGCATAAAACTAAAAATAAAAAATAAGTATAGTGAAAGGAGTTTTATCTCTATTGTAGAAGAAAATATTGTTTCAACTGAGGTACAGTACGGCTTGAGTATATACTAAGTATGCCTGGATATACCAAAAATTAAGAAAAAAAAATTTGGGTATGTGTTTCGTGTACCCGGTACATATGCAAAAGTACCATATGAGGTACCATACACGGGTAAGTACGGCATGTTTTTAGAAGTACCCATGCTTCATAGATTTCTACAGATTGCCAAAGAAATGGCACAAAGTACACACGATGTATGCAGCAGTATCATCCCACACTAGAAGAAAGTGTTGAATGGAGAGATTAATTTCTACTGAGGATTTAGATTTTGCTAATTGAACATATTTGAAAAATGAAAACATCTGAGCACGAGAATCTGGAAAAGAAATGCTTCACTAGGATTGGCATGTGAAATCATTCAACAGTAGCTGTAGAGGAAATTAATCTCCAAATAAGTAACAAGAAAAAAAATCCAAACTCCAAACATATTTTTAGCAGAAAAACTCACCCCAAAGTTTTCTAAATTTAATCATGCAGATTTTTATATTGAAATTTTCACAGGAATGATAGAAATGTTGATGTAACTATAATATCCAACTCCCACCATATATATTTGTTTTTTCTCCTGAACCCATCGTATTGGATAAGTTCCCTGACTGTTCTACTCTCGTATTTCAAATAATTTGTGTACTTTTTAGGTCTTTAAATTACACTTTTGAGTATTCTGGTAAGAAAAAGTTCAACCCAAAAACTTACTCCATTTTGGTCAATAATGAAATTGAGTACCCAATTAGACATTCATGGGCATGTGGTGAACAGAATAAACAGGTTCAGGCATATTTCAAAACAATTATACATAGGTTACTAGGCTTAGTACCCAATTAGACATTTAGTGGCAACCAAACTCAACCCATTTAAGTTTACAAAGATTTGAGATATTGATCACTGAAGCTCCTCATCCACCCAAGTCACTAGCATCAGCTGAAATTTGAAGGATGCATATACTTGAAGTGATCCCAGAAAATAGAAATTCAGGTATGCACATAGATATGTGTACTCGCATGCTCATACTAACCCACATAAAACAGAGGAACATTAGCAGGCCACTGAAAATGAAGGATATATTTGTGCATAAAGCATAAAGCTGTGTTTAATTATGAGTCCAAAAGTACCCAAGTGTTGCATAGTTGAGGGGAAAAACAAACAAAAATCAAAGCTTCAGTAAAGACTAAAATAATAAAAACAGCATGAAATCATGACATATTAGCCTGTATGTCATTCATAATCACATAGTGATGCATGTTGTAGACTTTTAATCATAGCATGATTACATTAAATTTTCTTTTGGAAATTATGCTCCTTATTTATAGAATCATTATGCTACTGGGGAACATTTTTTCCAAAAGAGAAGTCAAGACAATCATGACCACTTGGCCACTGAATTTTACTAATGAGGTCAAAATGAAATATATCCTAGTAAATTTCATTAAAAGAGAGATTAGTAACTCTATTCGTTGTATGCTCACTGGATAGTGAGTGTTTCTTGATGAATGGTTACAAAAGTAAACTGCATATGCAAATTCCACAGTAAACAGAACTGCCAAAGTTCCTGCTAGAAATGAAGAAGAAAGAAAGAGACACACTGTGGAAATATATACTGCTTACCTTTTGTATGTCTTGGTCCATTATGCTTTTTGTGGGGTAGCATCTTCTTAACACTGTTATGCCAATCGAGAGCATGAATTATTCCCCACATGCAGCTTGGACGATTAACCTCAAATAGCTCGTCTTCGGATTCAGTCCATAAGTGCTTTCCCATTTCTAACACTATAAGCAATAATCCTAAGAACTTGATAATGGAATTCAGACACTATCTCCTCCAACCTGATAGAAGTAATTAAGCAAATACCATGTAAATAATCATTTTGATCACCAAACAAATGCAACTGAGATACTAAATTCCAAATAACCAATAACCCATTTCTTAAAAGCTTGTTAAATCTCACACAAAACAAAAATCAAACATTTTGTCAGCAAGCCAGAAAACTAGGCCTTTTACACAGATTCTTCTGGTGGTTTTTCTAGACCAAACCCAAACAACAATATCACAAATTACCCCAAACCCATATCTACAAATTGCAAATTGGAGTTTCTTTCCAATTGTGTTTCTGTTTCTGTTGTTGCAACATCGCATATTACCCCAAACCCAAATCTATAAATTGCAAATTAGAGTTTTTTTCAAATTGTATGTCTATTTCTGTTGTTGCTACATCGCATATTACCCCAAACCCATATCTGTAATCAGCCAGAAAGGCTCAAATTAACAGGGTCGATAACTCCTAATCAAACTAAAGAAGTTAGAAGAAAAAACAGAAAGAAAGATATAGAGCAAAGAAATCAATCCAGAGACCCAAACAAAAACTACACAAACAGAAGCGATAATAAGTTATTCATATGTCAAAATTCAAGAAACAAAACGAACAAAAAAAAAAAAAAACGTAAAATTGATGGTGCAATTAATGTAAATTTAACAGAAACTGCTTAAAACTTAGATTACAAAAACAGAAACAGAGTCAAAGAAAAACAGAGAGCTGACCTTTGGGTCGGTTAAGGAGGGAGGAGAGAAAGGAGTGAGGCTCATTGAAATTTGAACACTAAAGTGTTTAATATATGATTTTATAGCAGAAGGGGGTTTGGGGTTGTGTTATGTTGGATTAACGTATACGATGAATAGAAGAATGACGAGGAGGAAGAGAGGTTTATCTTGTTGTAGCTAGTACTTTTCAAGCGAGCAGCAGACGCCAAAATCTGTTTTCGAACCCCTTTACCCGTCAGCTACCCTATGTACGTATGAGAAAATTCTGGGTTTTGGTGGGAAGGCGACAAAGAGACTGTGTCAATGGAGTAAGTTTGGAGGGTGAGGTTAGATTACCAAATGGTGTATATATAATAATAATAATAAATAAATAAAAGGATTATGGACTGGTAAACAATGTACAAGTCAAACCAACTACCATTAGTTTGGTTTTATTCAGCTCAGCTCACATTGGAAAAGGTTAGGGGTGAGCCAACCTCCGGACGAATCTGAGATCCGGCCAAGCTTGCACCCGTATAGTAAGTTTAGACCGTCTAACCACCTTCAATCCAAATCTTTCAAAATTTAAATTTCATAAAAAAATTTACATTTTACTGCTCTGATTCAGTACCAAATATTTTATCAAATTTAAAATTTCTCAAATCTTTCATTAAATTGTAGATAGATTCGCCTTTCATCAAATCTCTATTTATAACCATTGGAACTGCAGGTTATTTTTGCCACTGGACGACCGATTGGTTGTCCCTCGAATGGCCATCTCTTTGCATAAAATTATGAAAAAATTACACTAGCCAGTCTACCGATTGGTCGTTTTCCCTGTTGATCGGTGATTTGATGAAATCTTAGATCACTCCATTGAAACACACGATATCAAATCAAACTTTTTTATTAAATTTAAGTGAAATTTGATAAAAATTTTGAGTGAAACATTGGAAATGACCATCTCCAATCCTGATCCTTCATCAAATGTAAATTTAATAAAAAAAATAATAAAAATGATACTTTAATCGTTTCATCAGTTTGGTATCAAATGGAAGAAGTGATACTTTTTTCATCAAACAAAATAAGTGTTTATCTTTTCGTCAGATTTGTAAGTAATGTTGGAACAATCTTCTGTGTAAATAAAATAAATTGAAATAATTCAAACAAAATAAAATAAAACTTACATAATTTATTTTGTTGAATTGAATCAATAATTAAAATACTAAAACATAATTTTAAGTAATGAAAACTCAAAAAATAATTTTTAAAACTCAAAATTAATTTCTGAAAAAATTTCACAAAAATATATTTTGAATTGTTAATGACACCAGTATCGTAATACTAGTTGTCAAAGAAAATAGACAGTATATTACTACTATCTGTCAAATAGCATATAATCACCATTTATTTTTTCAATCAGAATATTATTTTGTAAATCCACAAAAAATAATTTTTTTAAAAGAAGAAAGAGAAACGGACACAAACGAAAATTTCTGTAAATAGAATAATTCGAGTATGTCTTAAGATTGTTGGAACAATCTTCTGTGAAAATAAAATAAATTCAAACAATTCAAACAAAATAAAATAAAACTTACAGTATTTATTTTGTAGAACCGAATTAATAATTCAAAGACCAAGTCGAGTGTGTGACACTCTGTCCTTAAGACAGATTCGCCCCGCTATGGTGCTTACGGTTGAGTGGCATCTATCTCCTAGGATACAATGATCTTCACAAAATTGTTGTAGCACACCAAACAAAATTGTACGGCGAACCAAACATTGTGTTCTATACTCTCTTTGATTTTTTTCCTAAAACTAGAATGAAGAAAAATGTACAAGTAAAATATAGACAGCAAAAGGAATTAATCAGACTGATTTTTCGAATATCTTAGACTGTTGGAAATGAAGGTATTTATAGGCACACAAGTGTTGTCCCGAACAAGTGCAACACATGTAGTGAACAGGTGCAAAACTGTGTCAACAGATACTGTTTTGAAAATCAAACAGATCTGGACAGTTTGCTGAAAAACTGCCTGGACAGTTTTATAACCGAATCTGTTCGGTGGTTCAACAGATTAAGACGTGTTTGGACTGTCTAACAAAACTGAAATTGATTAAATTAGTTCGGCAGTTACAGTAGGAAATTCGGACTGAAAGAGGCAAAACATTTGGACAAGAATTTGAATTCAAATTCAAATTATAAAATTTAAATTAATTTTTCCCGCAAGAAATTTTGGAAAAGATTCAAATAAATTTTGTCTAAAAAATTAATATTACAACCGACCCACAACCCACACCAGTGCCCGGCACGGCTGGACGGACGGCGGCGGCGCGTCCACGCGTGTGGTAGTTTGGGCTAAGGTTCACTTTGTTCATAACGCCTCCCTTCTACAAACTTGGAGTGCCCCTTGGGGCCCAACCCAAGTATTGTAGGCTAGAGCTTATATACACAAATAATCTCTCTTAAAGTTTCAATGTGGGACAACCCTTTCCAAAAAAATCCACATTTACTTCCTTAAATTTCCTTTTCCACGAATCCGAAAACGACGTCATGTTCCCATTCACTCATAAATGGTTTTGACGAACCGTCTTCACCGTGTGACTTGCCACACGGCAAGGAACACTTCACCTCTTCGGACCCGTCCCAAAAGACGTTCGAGGCCCACTCAATTTTGGGCTCAAAGTCGGCCCAAAATATGACTTTATAAAACTATTTTTCCAATAATCCCCCACATGAATGGAATTTGACAGAGAGAAAATGCAACAACATGATCTAAATACAGAGAGTACAGAAATTGGAAATATTCTACAAAAGATAGGTAGCTTTTGGCTTTGAACCTTCCCTTGTGAGACACTATCGGATTTACTAGCTAAACAATGAACATGATGTCTTGAACTGTTCAGCCGTTTGTGTAAACCAAGATAATAGAACTCACACCGTATATCCCCAGACACAGTTTAGTTCTTACTATTGTGTTCATTTTGGCCCTGAACAACCTGGTTTTTCATGAGTGCTCTAAAGAATTGTAGCCCTTCACAAATCTCACAGAACCAACCCAGTTCACACTCACATAGATGATTCTTATGAAGAGTATCCTGCCATACTCTACTAGGTTTACCTAGATATAAGAATTATTAAAATTTTACTTAACCTCAAATGCTGCAAACATCACTATTTCATTATAGAAATAGGTAGGAGTTAGACTCCCCAGTGATCTTTCTGAGTCATTCACAACTCGGATGTCCCTTTGAACCTAGATCTTGGGATCTCCAGTCAACTAGGTTAGGTTGCCGTTATGGTAACTCTTATTTAATAGGCTTTAGTCCCATTCCCTTCGATGAATTCTCAACTAACTCTCTTGCTAACCCTTTGGTTAGTGGATCCGCTATGTTATCTTTAGATTTAACATATTCTATGAAAATAATTCCATTAAAGAGTAGTTGTCTCACGGTGTTATGTCGACAACGAATGTGTCGTGACTTACCGTTATATATATGACTCTGTGCTCTACCTATAGTTGATTGACTATCACAATGTATGCATATAGCAGGCACCGGTTTTGGCCATATTGGAATATCTTCAAGGAAGTGGCGAAGCCATTCTGCTTCTTCCCCTGCTTTGTCTAAAGCTATGAATTCTGATTCCATAGTAGACCTAGCAATGCAAGTTTGTTTGGAAGATTTCCAAGATACAGCCGCTCCACCAAGAGTAAAGACATACCCACTAGTGGACTTTGAGTCTCTTATATCTGATATCCAATTTGCATCACAGTATCCTTCAAGTACTGCTGGATATCTAGTATAATTTACCCCAATATTACGAGTAAACCGGAGATACCTTAGAACCCTTATAATAGCTTTCTAGTGTTCTACTCCCGGATTACTCGTATATCTACTTAATTTACTTACTGCATAAGCTATATCTGGGTGAGTGCAGTTTATCAAGTACATTAAGCTTCCAATAATTTGGACATACTCTAATTGAGAAATACTGTTCTGTACATTCTTAGAAAGATGCAAATTAACATCTATAGGTGTTCTAGCAAGATGATCATCATCTTTGCTGAATTTGTCAAGTATTTTCTCAATGTAATGAGATTGTGGCAAAGCATAACATTATAACTATTAAATTACAAACAAAAAAAACACAAGCACATACATCAGTTAAATAAAAAATGTGCAAGGGAATAATGTAACAGCTTAAGAATTTGAGCCAAGTTTTTCAAATGTGTTGAACAACTAATCTTTGAGCCAAGTTAGTGTTAATCACATTGAAGAAGAGAAGAATAGAGGTACAAGATGAACAAGGATGATGTGGTATTATTGAATCACATTGTGGAAAATTATGCCTACACTACAACAAATTTGAGATTTAAAGACGAAACAAATTTGTCCCAAAATGTATATATTTCGTCACCCAAACTAATTACGACGAACATTTTTCGTCACCCGTTTTGTTTCCAAAGGGTCGTCGCTAAAGGGTCTTAGAGACGAAAAAAAAATTTCGTCATTGAAAATGATAAATTTGTGACGAATTTTTTTGTCTCCAATACACTTTGTTGGGAACATACTTGTAAGTAATTAACGACAAAATATTTTGTCATTAAAGAAGAAATTAGAGACAAAAGTATTTCGTCATAAATATAAGAAATAGAGACAAAATAATTTTGTCACGTTTAATATAAACGAAGATAAAAAATTTTTGTCAAAGAAGCTACCAATAGAGACAAAAATAAATTCATCATTAAAAATGATAAATTTGTGACGAATTTTTTTGTCTCCAATACATTCTATTGGGAACATACTTGCAAGTAATTAGCGACAAAATATTTTGTCATTAAAGAAAAAATTAGAGACAAAAATATTTTGTCATAAATATAAGAAATAGAGACGAAATAATTTTGTCACGTTTAATATAAACGAAGAAAAAAAAAATTTGTCAAAGAAGCTACCAATAGAGACAAAAACAAATTCATCATTAAAAATGATAAATTTGTGACGAATTTTTTTTGTCTCCAATACACTCTGTTGGGAACATACTTATAAGTAATTAACGACAAAATATTTTGCCATTAAATGAGAAATTAGAGACAAAAGTATTTTGTCATAAATATAAGAAATGGAGACAAAATAATTTTGTCACGTTTAATATAAACGAAGACGAAATTTTATTGTCAAAGAAGCCACCAATAGAGATAAAAAACAAATTTATCATTAAAAATGATGAAATAATGTCAAAAAAAATTCGTCACACATTGAGGGTAATAGTGACAAAATGTGACAATATTTTGTCATGACAAATTCATTTAGCGACGAAATAAAGAATTTATGACAATTAATCATCCACCAAAGCCAAATAAGAGACAAAAACCTTCTTTAGGGATGAAAAATTTTGTCAATAATTTCATAATATTTTTTTCCACATTATATACCTATTTTATCAAAATCTAAATTTTAGTTCAACAAATATGACCTTGTTCATGTTAAAACCTGTTGAATATAACAATTCCATCACAACTTAACCTAACATGTTATAAACACATTTACGAATTAACAAAATAAAAATATCCATTCATCATTACAAATAATTTCATCCTGATATAATAAAATAGTGAAATATCCACAAAATATCCAAAAGTTATAACTTGTTCAATTCCACCAAAAATCCAACAATAACTAGTGTAACTCCAAAAAGTATTTGTATCCTTATCAAACAAAAATGAACATTCAAACAAATTACATCATTGTTGCACATCAAAAATGCCACCCCAATCCAATCTGCAAAAAAATAAATTAAAAGTTTTAATAATTAATCAATTATACAAAAGATTAAAAACATTAGTAACTCATCAATTTACAATTAGATCAATTATACAATTTATCCCTGTAACAGACTTTTATTGGATTATGAGAACAAAAAATTAATTTTAAGGCTAATTCACAAATGGTGCATCCCATTAAGGTGCCGTAAGTTCATAAAACTTATATTGGTCCCTCCTAAGGTATTTCTATTGGTTCTTGTACAAATCTGTAATTGTGTGATAATTTAGCATTTCTATTGGATCACATTTACTAAAACAAATTATTCATATTCCAGGTTACTGAAAGCTTATCCTTGAGCATCAAGAAAATGAACTAACTGACTGACAGGATTACCGTTCCAAGATACTTCTGACCATTTTTCACTCCTCCAAGTACAAGTGAATTCCATAGTGGGTTGAACTTGTTGCGACCATTGTACATCATCCTAGTCAAATAGTTGTGCACTTCCTTAGGCCCCACTAAGTTCCCATCATCCCACATATTGTCATACAAACTGCCAAATTAAGCACTCACAAAAAAAAGTCGACGAATCTACAATGAACACTAGGCGCCACCATCCTCCATATAGTGATAGGAACAATAGAAAACAAATAAAAATTAATAAATACAAAAGAATTGACATTTTATCACTTGCCAAGTCTTTCTACAAGATCAGATGCGTACATGAGCTTGTCAAGGTTGCATAAAATCTCCTGGAAATCACTTATTTCGCCACTTGCACCAAGGAGAGTGTTTCCCAACAGACTTCAATCGCTCCACACTCTTATAACGCAGGGTAGACCCATAGGAACCTGTAAATGAAAGCATCAATCACTTGAAGTAGACATAATTTTAGAATTGTCTCAAGTACCCAGATAGAAGCATATGTGAAACATGAGGAATAAAGAAGTATCAATGCTATCTCTACTAGTATGAATAACTAAAAAGTGCAAATAGCCAAATCTTCGGTGTTGACTTCCAGTAGATTATCCACTGTCTGCATCTAAACAATTATACTCTTCAAACAGATGTTTTGGTACCAAAGAATTGGATATTGACAAAAAAAAAAAATCAAATCAATTAAATCAATAAATAAGTATATGTCATGCGAATTCAAGTAAGACAAGTTAAGGAGCTACCTCCCATATCAGCAGCCATGAGAATACCATCCTTGAACTTGATGCCAATTACTGATGTACCGGTCACATATGGATAACTGTACCAAAATTCATCAAGTAATGATTTCATACTTAACATACACACACACACCCAAAAAAAAAAAAAAAATAGAAAAAGAAGAGAAGCTAATCCATTACTTGGCATGCATCAATATACGTATATACACGTGTTTGTTGATATATATGAGTATAAATTCAGGTCCAGCAATTCAACCCTGGTTCAGAGTTTCAACTCCTAACTAAAGCCATGAGATACGAACATGACTAGTGACCCTCCAATAATCTACCACTCAATACATTCTTGTATTTCAGTAATGAGTACCCATCATAGAAAGGCCACATTTGGTTGCACAAATTCAACCATTCCATTTAGAATTTAATAATTCCAATGAGCAATCCTAAATTAGTTAATTCAAAAACTGGTATAGCCATAAGAGGACAAAAATATATATATATATATATATATATATATTAAATCTCCCAATTATAGATTACGTAATTCTTTAGTTTATAACGAATGATTGATTTTAAATTTTTAATACAAAAGCAAAATATAGTAGATTTGGGAAAAAGCACGAAGAAGGAAAAAGAAAAAAAATAGTACACCATTGTTCTTTCTCGAACCTTAAAAGCAGTCTACCAATTTTACAACAAAACCATAAACACCGAATTGTGCACAAGTAATGGTACTGCACTTACCTCCAAGTCCAAGCACCTGACTCCACGTAACATATGTCATTTAAAAAATGTCATCAAGATTTTTTAATTTTTTTATTATTATTATCATTTTTTGGATCTTTGACTCATGAAGATCAAACAACTGAAGCCTCAATATCAATCATCGTATGAGTACTTGAATTCATTCGATGAGTTTGGACATCGGAAAAAATCTCAAATGATTCACATTCACATATGCATACAGCCAATTAAATGACTATCTGGGTTTTCAAACAAAATATTGCAGATTGAGGCAGATAACAATATTATGGTAAAATTTTCTTTTGCCAACATGCACAAAGAACACAACCAAATAAAACTTGAATTGAATAATTCTATAACAAAGCTCAACCTATTCATATTTCCATCACAGCAATGAGTTGCAACAAGGAAACATATATTGAAAAACCACATATTAGGACTACATTAATTTCATCTTCTAAAAGCTAATTCCAAATGTTTGAACTCTCTAGATTAAAACTCTTGACAAATCATGGAATTGATTACGTGTCGATATCAAAATACAGGTATCATACATATGTCATCATCAATATTTCAAACTCATGTAATGTAAAAACCCACAACAACAATGAAGAAAGAATAATCAAGACCCACCAACTGTTCGATCAAATGTATGAATAATCAAGACCCACCAACTGTTCGATCAAATGTATGAATACAACAACGAAGAAAGAATAATCAAGACCCACCAACTATTCGAAAACCAGAGTCTTACACTGCCCAAAGAATTGAAATAACAGAATCAAAAAAAGAGAGGAGCATAAATTGGAGTCACAAAATGGATCGTTCATCTTACTTAAGCTACTAAAATGTTTCTAACCTTTTTGGCATAGTTCTCCTGACATCACATGCTTTCAGAAGCAGCTCAATTATCTCCAACTGAACTTAAAGGCAAAAACAAAACTAAATATCCATGTACATTGAGATAGATTGTGAAATATTTATGCTTCAAGACACATACAAGATAAATTTACGAGTTTGAACTATCACTCAATATCATTTACCGTCCTCAACTAGAAAGAAAATGTTCTAGAGATAGAAATGAGTTTTAGACATGAAATCCACATTGAAGAACAAAATAAAGTCACAAAGGTAATTTGCAGCTGTAAATTGAAAGATACAATTTATAATTTGTATGTCTTGGAGATCAGCTGATGATTGGAAGTATATGTACCTGTGTGTCAAGATCTTTCAACTTTACTATAACTTCCGAAATAGCAAGATGGAAAATTTCACACTTATCCTCAGCTAATGACCGAGAAGCGAGTACCCTTTGTTCACAAAGATAGAACGTTTGGCAGAAATCTTCGGGTTGCAATAATTCAATCTCTAAGAATAAGAGAGTAACATAATAGTCCACCAAAGTTATGCACTACCAAAAAAATATTATAGATGTAAGTCTTCCAATTATCACCATATCTGAAGAAGATGGGCCATTCAAATGAAGGGAACCTACTAATTTTTTATACAAATCAACATGACAAAGATGATAGATCCATTCATGCAAACAGACAGTTTGAATCCCAACACTTGCTGATCAAGATAACCAATCAACTAGTGAAGGCTGAAATCATGTGGTTGCAGATGTTTTTGGTGGCAATCACCGAAAAAAATCACTATCTAATAATAACTACCTAGAATGGGTAATCGGGTATTCATTAATCCTATTAGTGTTTACAAATTAGGCATGAGAAACTTGACAGTGCCTAAAGCTTGGGATTATGGTGAACAAACAAGTTTATTCAAATCCAATGGCATTTATGTCGATTACTACCTTTTGCTCAATAGGGATCGGTAGAAACACGGTGTTGTGAAGGATATCAATGATCTCCGTCGAGTCTTGTTGTCCTCGAGGTACTCAATTGCCTTGACGACAAACTCTTCACACAGCGTGCACACATTTTCATTCCTTCCAACTTCTTACGAAGCTTTAATTATGCCTTCGATTCTGGTGATTTATCTGCAACAACATCAGAGCGAAAACATTGATTTATTTGGATATATACTTAAGTATCATGTCTTGCAAACATTAAAATCTTAAAATTATATAAATTTGGAAGAGGAAAAAAGAAAAAAGAACTACATGAAACATCGATATTACTGGTTTCTCTACTAGAGAGTTCGGTTGTCGTTAATTCTCGGCATCACATGCCCAATTTAGTGCCCAAAACGAAAAGAACAAAGAGTCCAACCGTTGCAACCATGGTGCCTGAGGCAAAAGAAATTCAATTCAACCCAAAAAGCATTGAAAAAAGAAAAACAATATGAAAGGAAAACACTCAAATCACCAATATGATAAACTGTGGAATCTGCACAAAGGGGAGGAACAATATGAAATGCGAGGGGGAAACAATCATGTTCATAGCTTTTTCCTGTAATCAGTCAGATAAAGATGTGACTAAAAATACAACAGCATAACCTAACACATCCACACACAAAAAAAAGTAGCGGATAACCTCTGCTCCTGCAGTGAGAACCCACAGGAAGGTACCTCTTTCCACAAACTCTCTCTCCAAAAATCACACATCAGAAAGATGGCAACATAGCATTTAAATTTAATCTCTCGTGCGTGAAATGGGTGAGGAAACAAATGAAACTACACTTGCTTCTCTCTGTTTTTTATTCAATTACATCGACATCGAAACTGCAGTGCTTTTTCTGAACTAGAAACATCTGAGAGCATAAACCAAAGGAAAAAATCAACCTGACATTCTACAGAAAAAATTAATAAAAAAACACTGCATACTTGCCATTAATTAGAAAAAATTAATCAACCTGACATTCCCTTCCTTTGGTTTTTTCTGGAAACTTGACATACTGTCATACTTGCCATCAGCTCCAAGGAGTTCATTTTCTCCCTGCTAAAGATAACCTGAATAACCCAATTTTTGTCAACTGTTGAGCGACTAAATTATAAGGAAAAAAGTTAATCTCAAAAAGAAAAAGAAAAAAAAATACAAAAGATTGCTATCAATTCATCACATTATGCACTATAACTACAAAAACAAGTGGCCAAAAAAGTTACCCAGAATGCATTGGATGCCTTGCCAAGTATGCAGTACTGATAGCTTCTCTATCATTTTCAGAGACCTGCATTGTTTATCAAAACAAAAAAATATATGTACTTCAAACATTTCTACACAAGACTACAAACTGGCTTTTTTTTTTCATTAAATTTCTACACGGACTAGTTTCTACAGCAGCAATTCAATCAATCTGAAACTTTATCATGCCTCATGACAGCTGCGAACATGCTGGGCACAAGAGTAAGCAAGCTGATCGATCCTGATCAGCGAATGAGCCCCACGCTTTTCTTTGTTGCCAACCACATAGTCCAAAAGAATCCAATCCAACCTGAGATTCACAAGGATTTAAGAAACAAAATGGTAACATCAGGAGCAAATTCATCATGAAAATTCATAGGGTTCGGCTTCTATAAACTTCAATACGAGCCTAGTAATTTTATGGGAGAATACATGGGTTGGTTGAGAAGGTCCAAAAAAGAAACTAGCTCCAGCTTCGGGTGCACAAAAAATAATATTAAATCTTTAACTGGTACAAAATGTACAGTCAAATCTCAAGAACAATAGACATTCATCCGCAAGACCTCTACCAAGTCAAGTCATTGGTGATCTATCTAGATAGAGCCAAGTGTGAGCCCAAAGCGCCTTTGCAGAGACATAGATCCGATCCAATCACAATTGACAACGAGTTGGGAGAGGTAAGGGGCATACAAGTTAGTGCTACATATGCAACAGAGCCAACTATTGGTCATCAGTTACTACATACAGGGCAGTGGGAAAGTTGAGTTTTCGTCTCTTTCCCTTATTTCGTGTGAGCTGTGCGTGATGCCCACCCCAATTATTGATTTGGTTGCTAGTTGTTATCAGAGATTCCTTAAAAGTGGGAAGTTTGGAAGGCAGCCTAACCATAAAATGAGGATTGTAATTTTAAATGTACTATAATGTAAGCTTTCAGGAGATGTTAACAAAAGATTCTTTTTCATGTGTTTCTAATAGATACTAGTCGTCATCCAGTTTACATGGTTTTGAAGGTTTTCTCTTGAATCAACAAGGTCAAACATGTACAGCCAGGCATAAAAGCAAACCACAGGTAAATATCTTAGTAGTTCATGTAAATGAACCTCGATCTGTGGGAAGTTCACACATCATAATCGATCCTTTGTACGGTAGCGGCCGATTTTCATGGATGAACCATGGTTAATATAGTTCCTGCACACCTGCAGTTTTTCCTGCCTATGGAGTCCACAAATCATAATCGATCTCTGAGAGTCCATAGAGGCCTGAATCAAAGTGGTCTCAATTTATTTATGCCAAGCACAATCAACACAATGATTGAAACTTATTAGTGAAACTCATGATAACCATATTGTTTAAAGTAAGACTGAAATGTCTTAATACAGTGAAAAAAACAGTACCTGTACTATTACAATAATTGCTGCGACAATAGGCGGTCCAATTATAGTTGCTAGGATGATTCCTTTAATCATGTCCCTAATGAATAACCATATTGTTTGTTACTTGACAAAGAAAACAAGGGCAAGAGTGTAACAACTAAATTTTTAAGGTAGGAAATAACAATATATGAACATGATAATCAGTAATGAGAGAGTACAAACTTTGATGAAACCATGGCGGGCCTCAATGACAAATGTTGAGTATAGAGCAAATGGCAAGTCAGTAATCTGCAAAGATTCCAAAAATAATGAATATCAACTAGTTTGAATACAATAGGAATATAGTTACTTCAATGCATCCACTTATGAGGCACATTAATTTTAAAAAAAAATCATGCCAAATATGATGTATCCATTCCATCAGGTGCAGCCAAACCAGGAAAATTAGCTAGCCTTGACCTATAATAAGTTTAAGCAGTTTGTTGGCAAGACACTGATCCAAATATAAGCAATCAACCAATTCATATTCAAGTATAAACCCAAACCCAAACCCAAACGCAACCCAACAAAAAACAGGTTAGAACAGTTTGTGGGCAGGACATTGACACAAATATGTGCATCCTCAACCCAAATCAACCAATTTATATTCAAGTGTCAACCCAACGCAACCCAACCAGTGAATATTTTGGCAAGGAACCTGTTACCTCACACACTGTCACCTAAGAACCTCCACAGAATCTTTGACGACATATTTCATTATGACAATTTAAAAAAATAAAAAATAAAATAAAATAAGAGAGAGAGAGAGAGAGAGAGAGAGAGAGAGAGAAGGAAGAAGAAAAAAGAAAGAAATGTTATGCATTAATGCATTAATATCTGAAACAAGTACCATCTTGTTAAGCAAATCCAGCAGTGGGTATATATCTATATAAACCCTATCACTTATAAATCATTATCCATAATATACTATATCATCTTTCATTTTTATTAGTATTGTCATTTTTAAAGTTGTAAAATTAACCTGCCTACTGCTCCTCCTCCTCCTCTGCCACCTCCCTGATTTGCCCTGCCCCCAATATGATTTGAGGCGGGGGTGCGGCACTACAAACCAGTCCCCGCTGTCATCCCTAGCTGTGATTTATAAACATATGATGAAATGCAATATATACTCTACCTTGGTAATAATAGGATCAAGATTGCCAAGTATATACAGGATGGATATAACTGAGATGTAGCCATCGCTAGCCTTGTGGATATAACTGAGATGTAACAAAGAGTTAAAACATTGTTGGTTGGGAGGACATGAGGAGCAATATTCTCTTTGGATCTTAAATCTCTGTTTCAGTGTCAAAAAAAAAAAGAAAAGATCATGAAGAAGAAAAATTGGAAACTAATTTCTTATACTCTCCCCTACTAAAAAATGAAATTAAAAATTGCTAAAAAATTAATAAAACAACATATATATATATATATATATAGAGAGGGGGGGAAATCGCAATCCGAGATGAATCACCGAACTGAAGAAGAATCGAGAGAGATTTGAGTGAGAGAAAGAGCGAGCAACTAACCTCTGATCGAAGAAGACAAAGAGTTCCAAATCCACGGAGATGAATCACGGATCTATGCTCAAAATCGAACTTCGAAATCGCAATCCCGAGATGAATCACCGAATTGAAGAAGAATCACTGAACTGAAGAAGAATCGAGAGAGATTTGAGAGAAAGAGAGAGAGAGAGAGAGAGAGAGAGAGAGAGCAAGGAGTGAGAGAGATGTGAGTGAATGAGAAGGAGACGGTGGTGCTCAAAATAGGTTTTCAAAATAAAAGTTTAGAAAGATAGAAGAGGGTGTGAAGAGAGACAGGGAAGACGGTGCGAAGAGAGAAAGGGTATGGAGGCGTTTTTTTAAAGGTCTTCCATTTACAAAACGGCACCGTTTTACCTAACAATAAAGGCGACGTTTAAAAAACGCCGTTAATTGTCAAAAAAAAGTGACGTTTAATAAAACGTCGTTAATTAAGCGCCGTTAAATCCTCATTTTCTTGTAGTGTGGATAAGAGGTGATGGTGGTGGTGATGGCGAAGGAGATTAGTAATGAAGTTGTGGTAGTGGTAGAGGTGATAAAGTGGCGGTGGTAGATGAGAGGTAATAGTAGTAGTGGTAGTGGAGTGGTAACGATGGTGGTAGTAATGGTAGTCGTAGAGGTGGAGTGGCAACAATGGTAATAATGCTAGTAGTAGAATGACATTTGTAGTAGTAGTGAATATGGTAGAGGAGATGGGTGGTAAGAGAGAGATGAGTGAGAGACAGATAGAGAAAGAGAGAGAGAGAGAGAGAGGAGAGAGAGAGAGACAAAGTAGTCGCTAAAAGTGCATTTCTTGTAGTGAAGAGCTTAGTAAATAGAGAAGAGGGGATAGAGAGAGTGAGCAAGGTGAACACAATGGGGAAGAGAGACAGACAGACAGACAGACATACAGAGAAAGAGAGAGAGAAGAGTGAGAGACAAGCAGACAAACATAGAGAGAGAAGAGTGATGAGTGAGAGAGAGAGATAGAGAGAGAAAGAGAGAGAGACAAAAAGAAAGAGATAGAGACAGAGATGCGAAGCAGAGAGAAACAATAGATGAATAAGAAATAGACAAAAAGAGAAAGAGAGCAAAAAGAGATGATCGAAAGAAAGACATAGAAAAAGAGAGATAGAAAGAAGAAAGATGAGCGAGAAATTGTTAAAATAATAATTTTTTATAGTTAATGAATTGTTTTTTTTTTATTCTTTTTTTTAAGTAATTAAAGTTGAAAATTTATTTGTTTCATTTTTATTTTAATGAATAAAAATTATTCTTATTTTTTACTTTGGTAGAAGTAGGGGTAATACTTTAATGAAAAATATTTTCCATAAATTTTATAAATTGGTTTTTGTTTATTTTAGAAAAACATAAATTACAAAGCGTTTGGTTTGAACAAAGTGTTTTTAAAAAATTAAAATATAAACTAAAAATATGTTTGTCTAGGCCTAAAATATTTATATTTATTTTTTTTATTATTTATGATGATGGGATCATACACATTATAATTGAAAAAATAAATTATTGGAAAAAAAATAATTGAAAAGAGATGAGAGAGATAGAGAAGAAAGATGAGTGAAAGAGAGAGAGAGAAGAGAATGATCAAAGGTGTGACTTCAGGTGGTGAACAAGCAGAATGGTGAACAATGAATATACAAACTCTACAAGCAGAATGAAATAGATATCAAGCAGAATGAAAAAACAAGATTGCAGATTCATTGTACATGTTGATAGACCAAAAAACTCTACAGTGAACAATGAACAAGCAGAATGAAAGGGTACCGTGAGAGCCTCTTCCAATCAGATTGTGGAAGAATGCTTCAGAGTGTGTCTAGGAATGAGGGTTTCTAGGAAGTGTTTTCTTAGGTCACGACTTGAGTGTCCATGCATATGAAAATGAGTGATAAGGGTCAGAGTGTGTCTCTTGGGGTGACGGTTTCAGTGCTCTGAAACACAAAACCATAGCATTTTAATAAAGAGAAATAATTAGTGATAAAATATTTTTGTCTCCTTAAATACAAGAACAGAGAATTTATTATTGGTGACGAAATATTTTTGTCTTCCACAACATAACCTTATGAGACGAAAAATATATTCATCACGCAATCAATCAGAATTTATTAGTGACGAAATATTTTCATCTCCCACAACTTATTCTTCCAAGACAAAAATATATTTGTCGCCCATTTAATAGAAAGATGAAACGGCATCGTTTGCATGATGGAGTGTTTATTGGTGATGAAATATTTTCGTCTTCCATAACTTATCATTCCTAGACAAAAATATATTTGTTGCCTAATAAATGGAAATATTCAACGATATTGTTTAATAGGTAGGGAATTTATTGGTGATGAATTACGTTAAATGCATAAAAATATATATATTTTGTGACAAAAATGTTCGTCTCCAATGAGTTAAAATAATTCGCGTTAATGCAAATGAAACTGGCGCCTGAATTTTGCAGACGAAATTTTTTTTCGTCTCCTATACGTTTGAGAAAAATTAAAACAAACGAAAAAATTAATATTTTGTCATCTTTGGGTTAAATTTTAAGTCACCAAATTTTGTCACAATAGCCTAGATTTCTTGTATTTTGTTTCCTTGTTTAATTATTATTATTATTATTTTCTTTTTGTGGAGAGGGGTTTACTGTAAGAAAGAATAGTAGCTTTGCACAAAATGTCTTCTTGGATAACAATGTTTGCATGCACAAACGGCTTAAATGTGAGAGAGAATAGAGAAACTTCAGTGCGAAATAGAAGAGATGGTTTATAGAGATTGTTTTCTGGAGTCACAGCTTCAATACTTATGAGAGAGGAGACTCAAGTGCAAGAGAGAAATGAGGATTTGTAGAGGGTGTCTTTTCGGGTCACGACTTTAGTATTTGTGTGTGTATGAAAGTAAGTGATTAAGGTAAGAGCCTCTCTTAGTTTCTGACAACATTTTAATAAAGAGAAATAATTAGTGAGAAAATATTTTCGTCTCAAACTCATATGTTCATTGCCTAATCAACAAAAATACAAAAACAATGTTGTGTGGGGATGGAGAATTTATTGGTGATGAAATATTTTCGTCTCGTTCAACTTAACCTTATGAGACGAAATATATTCGTCGCACAATCAATCAAAATGCAACACGACACATAAAAAATTTATTAGTAACGAAATATTTTCATCTCCCAAAACATATCCTTCCGAGACAAAAATATATTTGTCGCCTAATTAATAGAAAGATAAAATGAGCATGAAGGGTTTATTGGTGATGAAATATTTTCGTCTTCCATAACTTATCATTTCCAGACAAAAAATATATTTGTCACCAAATAAATAAAAAAATGAAACGACATCGTCTAATAAGTTTGGAATTTATTGGTGACGAATTCCTTTTGTCGCAAAAAACTTTAAATTTTGTGACAAAAATGTTCGTCTCCAATGAGCTAAAATAATTGGCGCCAACAAGAAAAAAAATTGGTGCCTCTTTTTTTCTGACAAATTTATTTTTTCGTCTCCTATAGTTTTGAAAACAATTAAAAGAAACAACAAAAGTAATATTTTGGTCATGTTTGGGTTACATTCTAAAATGAAAATAAATTTATCACCAAATTTTAAAAATTAATTATTGAAAACTCCATACTAAACAAGGTAATGTTTTCTATTAATTTTGAAAATTACAAATTTTTTATTATTTGTTTCTCTATATTTTTTCTCACAAAAAAAAAAGCTACATTAATTATCTTTTTTTTTTTTTTGGAGAGAGGTTTTGACCTTCGATTTTTCTGAAATGGGTGTTCTAGACGAAAAGGATAGAGTTGGTTCAAACAATGAGAAAAAGTGCTTGCGTGCAAGAGGAGCCTTCACTGTGAGAAAGAATAGTGGGTTTGCATAGGATGCCTTCTGGGATAATAGCTTCAATGTTGGCATGCACAAAGGGCTTAAGTGTGAGACAGAAGAGATAGGCTTTAGCGCGAAATAGAAGAAATGGTTTACAGAGTATCTTCTTGAGTCACGACTTCAATACTTGTGAGAGAGGAGTAGACTCAAGTGCGAGAGAGAAATGAGGGTTTGTAGAAAGTGTTTTCTTGGGTCACGACTTCAAGGTCCGTGTACATGAAAATGAGTGATAAGCATCAGAGTGTATCTCTTGGGGTCACAGTTCCAATGCTTTGAAACACAAAACCACGGCATTTTAATATAGAGAAATGATTAGTGATAAAATATTTTTGTATCCTTCAATACCAGAACAAAGAATTTATTATTGGTGATGAAATATTTTTGTCTTCCACAACTTAACCTTATGAGACGAAAAATATATTCGTCACGCAATCAATTAGAATTTATTAGTGACGAAATATTTTTGTCTCCTAACTTATTCTTCGAAACAAAAATATATTTGTTGCCTATTTAATAGAAAGATGAAATGACATTGTCTGCATGATGGAGTGTTTATTGGTGACGAAATATTTTCGTCTTCCATAACTTATCCTTCGCAGACAAAAATATATTTGTCGTCTAATAAATGGAAATATGCAATGACATCGTTTAATAGGTATGGAATTTATTGGCGACGAATTATGTTCGTCACAAAAAAAAAATTATATTTTGTGACAAAAAATGTTTGTCTCCAATGAGCTAAAATAATTTGCGCCAATGCAAATGAAATTGGCGCCTCATTTTTGCACACGAAATTTTGTTTTCGTCTCCTATACTTTTGAGAAAAATTAAAACAAACGACAAAATTAATATTTCGTCATCTTTGGGTTAAATTTTAAGACAAAAAAAATTTCGTCACAAAATTTTGTCACAATAGCCCAGATTTCTTATATTTTTTATTGATTTTAAGCATTTGGTGATGAAATTTGGTTTTTCTCTCTAAAAATAATACATTTGGAGACGAAATTATTTCCTCTCTAAAATTTTTTACAATGGTGACGACAAATTTCGTCTCAAAAATGGCGCCAAATCTTCCACCAAATTTTCCAAGAGCGGGAAATTGTTTTGTGACGAAAAATAAAATTTAAAGACGAATAAAATTTTCGTCACCTATTGTTTTATTTGATTTTAAGCATTTGGTGATGAAATTTGATTTTCCTCTCTAAAAATAATACATTTGGAGACGAAATTATTTCCTCTCTAAAATTTTTTACAATGGTGACGACAAATTTCATCCCCAAAATGGCGCCAAATCTTCCAAGGGCGGGAAATTGTTTTGTGACGAAAAATAAAATTTAGAAACGAATAAAATTTTCGTCACCTATTGTTTTATTTGATTTTAAGCATTTGGTGACGAAATTTGGTTTTCCTCTTTGAAAATAATACATTTGGAGACGAAATTATTTCCTCTCTAAAATTTTTTACAATTGTGACGACAAATTTCGTCTTCAAAATGGCGCCAAATCTTCCACCAAATTTTCCAAGGGCGGAAAATTGTTTTGTGACGAAAAATAAAATTTAGAGACGAATAAAATTTTCGTCACCTATTGTTTTATTTGATTTTAAGCATTTCGTGACAAAATTTGGTTTTCGTCTTTGAAAATAATATAATTGGAGGCGAAATCTTATTTTCATCACTAAAACATGCATATTTGGAGACTAAATATTTTTTCGTCACGCGTTTTCGTCACCATAGACCTTTTTTGTTGTAGTGCTAGGTAGCAGCTAAAGTGGCCAATAAAGAGTAGCACATATGGGTTTGTGGTATGTTTTTTTTGAACTGATGTTTTAGTTATTATGGGTTCTTGAAGGACTAATATGTACTCAGATTGAACATCAAATAGAGCAACTAGATTCAAGTGTTTGAATTTCCAGTTATTATTAGGATTACTTTTATAGCAACATCAATTTATTAGCATCAAATAGAGCAACTAGATTCATATGTTGTATGTACTCAGATTGAACATCAAAAATTTTATTTCATATATATTCGAGTATGCAAAACTAATGATTAATTTGAAAAGATTACTTAATTTCGAGTTTTATATGTTTTTTTAATAATTTTAAATTGGCCAATATTTAGTCAATACTAATGATTTTTTTTTTTTTTTTTTTTTTTTTTTTTTTTTTTTGCAGATGGTCACAAATGTGGATATGACTTTTTTTGACAAGTATGGAAGGGCATTATTTTTGTATCTCCGTCCGTATATATAGTGGTTCATACAAATTAGTTTTTTGGCGTGGTAAATATCCAAAATTTGGCCCGATAAAAATTAGCATTGGACGTGGTACAAATTAGTTTTTGGGGCGGTACAAAATAAATTTTTGGTGTGGTGTAGATTTCCTTTTGGATATTAAATTTGGTCAATCCTTTATTATGTATGGAATTAAATTATTGGGGTTGAATTATACTTGGTTCATATGGAATTTGTATTACATTTAGAATTGGACGTTGAATATAAATATTTTGGATGGTTGGACGTGAAATGTGTGCATGTTGTTGAATGGTTGATAATATATTTAGTATTGATGGATTATATTGTTTATATAAGGTATAGGTTGCACTAATAATGGATACAGGTGGTTTAGAAATTAAAAAAAAATAAAAAATTAATATAGTATTTGGTGACTAAATATGTTGGTAGCCAAAAATGTAAGCAAATGTTTTGGCAACCAATAATTTAGTAGCAAAAAATAACCAAATGACTTTTTCTGACCAAACCACATAGTAGCTAAAACAAATCAGAATGAGGGAAATTTAATTGCCAAATAAATATTTTAGTCACTAAAAACATGACATCCTTTGGCAACTAAAGTGTTTGGTCGCTAAATGTACGTATTCTATTAGCGACTAAAATTTTAGTCTCTAATAGTTTAATTTAGTTTTCTGTGAGAATTTTTGGCGACTAATATTTTAGTCGCCAAGATATACCTTGGCCGACTAACCAAAGTTTAGTAGCCAAAAGTTCAATTTCGGCGACCAATGATTTAGTCACCAAAAGATCACCTTTCCCGACTAACCAAAGTTTAGTAGCCAAATGTTTAACTTTCAGCGACCAAAAATAGTTTAGTTGCCAATACTATCGCCGATAGGGTATAGGCGACGAACTTGTTGACAAAAAAATTTAGTTGCTAATAGCATTCGGCGACCAAAAATGGGACTTTTGGCGACCAATACTTTGGTCGCCGAAACTGTCATTTCCTGTAGTGTCTATTGATCCATCCATCAATCCATTCCAAGAAAATCCAACAAAGCTCCGAACTTGCTCGATCTCAACTGCCATCTTCTACCCTGAGTTCATTCTTTACATCTCAATTTTTTTCCAATCTTAACTGTTTCTTATTTTTTATGCAAATTTTGTCAACGTTTTGATGAAGCTTCATCATCACAGCTCTTCAACACCTCGCCAGCTTTTCATTTTGTTCAATAGAGTTTCTCTTCACTGTTGAAGTCTTCACTGTGGACTGAAATAGGCAAGATGTTGCTCTTCAACTTCGAATAGGTGTATAGAAAAAGGGTTAGTGTGTGTAAAGAGAGTTGAGGTGGTGTATGTACAATATATGAATTAAGGGTATGATTGGTATAATTGGTATGTGAAATGAAAACAAAAATTAATAATTAAACTACTAAATGTGTGCACTGAGAAAAGATATACACTGAGATAACTATGTGTACATTAAGAAAAGATGTACACTGAGACCATAGTGCAATTTTACTTGTTTTTGTGAGTAGGATCATTTTCTATTGTTTTTGGTGCCCTTGTCTATATCACCCAAGCAAAATGGCTAAATTTCAGTATTAAATTTTAGATATCAATCATGGCTACTTTGTATCATTATAATACGAATAATGCTATATGTTTTAATTAATGTATTAATTGATATACTAACAGATGATATGACATAATTTTTAGGAACGCAGGGTCCTTGCTGCGGATCATTCCCTGTCGTGCCTGCTGTGAATTGAAACGGCACCATTTTATCCCTTTTTTTTTTTTTTCTTTCTCTTCTTTATATGTAAGGGGTTTCATTAATTCTTATTTTATTATAACAAAACAATCAACCTAGTTGCCGCTGTCTTCTGGTCCCTGCAATCCTGTAAGGTGAAGAGGTGAGTTTGTGCTGAAATTTTTTTATTTTATAAATAGAAAATATAATAAAATAAAAACAATTCATCGAACAAATCAATTTATCAAAATAAATTGTATTTTTTTTAAAAGATTAATTTTAAAATTAAAATCAAACAAACCATACACGTTTTGACTTTTTCAAAACTAGCTTAAATGCATCAAAAGTGAAATTGAAAGGGAAAAAAATTGTAATTGAACAAATCAATTTATCAAACCATAAGCAAAAAAAATGTAACTTCATAAAAATAAAAAATAGTTGTATAACAAAATAATAAATAAATAAAAACCAACTTAAGGCCAAAATATATTAAATTCACATCCAACATCTATATTAAAAAAAACAAAACAAAACAAAATTCTGAAGCATTCAAACTTCAAAATCTCTTGCCAAATATCCCAAAATCTGTCTCAACCATTCTAAATCATCCAAACAAAATTCTAAAAACCTTCAATTTCAATTCTCAAAACAAAAACTACAAAGTGGATCCCCATGTCAATTTTGTGGAAGCGGTTGGGAATAAATAGAAAAATCAAAAGAACTCTCATTTCTAAATTCGGTCTCCATTGGATTGTGCCCTGCTAGATTAAGTGATATTCCCTAAAAATAAAAAAATAAAAAATAAAAGAAAAGAAAATTAATTAGAATAAATTTTATGGACTAAATTACATTACAAACATATATACATTACTTACTTGAGAACTTTGTGGACTATGTGATACTTGGAAAGACAGAGGTTGTGATTGTGGATACCTTGGTGAGTATGAATTAGTATCACGTGTGAGAAGATTATACCCATAATTTATCAATTATGGCTAATAGAGACTCCCAACATCCTACTCCATAAAACACCATGAAAAAGTAAATACACTAGTACAACATAGTCTAAAAAATAAACAAATAACATCAAACAAGAGCTAACCTGTGGTTGGCTTAAAGATTGAACATTTGTGACATTGCTTGATTGACTAATAGTCTAAATAAGTTGTCAAATTTATCAATACATTACATAATCTATAAAAAATAAATAAATAAATAACATAAAACAATAGCTAACCTGTGATTGGCTTGAAGATGAATTTTGAACATTTGTAGGGTTTCTTGATTGACCAATAGTCTAAAAAAGTTCAAAAAGTTATCAATACTTTACACAATTTATAGAAATAAATGCATGTCATTTGAAATTTCAAAAATACGTAAGTAATACTTTACTAAGGTGGGTAGGTTATAAAACAACTTTTTTCTTCTTATTCATCATCTCATGCCAAGGTTTTAATCTACCTCTCACTTTGTACTCCAATATCTTTCTTCTTTATGCCCTTAACTTGTGCAAAGTTGGAGTCATCCACATCTAATTCTTTGGTACCAAAATTTCCAACTCCCTTCATCATATTATTTACTTTTACACAAAATTCCTTAATCCCTTCATCTACTAATTGATAGGCAGGTTTGTGCATAGATGCTTGAGTTGCTAGTTTCACCATTCTTGAACAAAGATACCTATAACGTGCTAATATTAACAACTTCGGATCATCCTCATCCATTATAACATTTTTCTCTTCAACTTCACAATCTTTTGCATCCAATCTCCATCGGCCTAATATATACCTTTCGGGAATTTCTGTAACAACCTGAAAAATTTAAGTTGTCCCTTAAATTTTTTATTTGTATTATTTAATTATAAATGAGATTATCGAAAAAATATATATATACATATATAATTAGTTTAAAATTTGGGCCACAGTAGAATTATTCTAAAGTTAAATATTTTGGATAAGTATGAATTAATGGCAAGCGAATGTGACTTAGACACGTGGGCAGCTTGTGGCTTGCTGCCCACGGTGGCCTCTCCATAAATTGGAGGATTGCTCAGGGTTGTTAAGAAGGAAAGGAAGAAAAGAAAAGAAAGAAAAAGAGAGAAAGAAAAGGAAACTGAAGGAAGAAAGGGAAAGAAAGGGAAATTGAAGGAAGGAAAGGGAAAAAAAATAATGGAAGCCGAGAGAGTCTTTGATAGTAGAAAGAAAGAATGAAGTATTAAAGTTAAGGTGAGTTATATTATACCTTGAGTTACTATAATATATTTTACGTATGTTTTGACTTACCGTATTTGTTTTATTCAAGTTATGTTTTATAAACTATTATAAATTATATAAATATTTCAATTACGTGGATTTTTTCTGAACCCTATTTGTTAAAATAAAACCCATGGATATGTTTGTTTATATTTTAAAAAATATTTTATTATAACCTTATAAACAATTATGTTTTATAAGTACCACCACGGGAGTCATACACCTTGGGAAACTTGAATAACTATTGGCCTCTGTTTGGTCACTTTGTGACCCTCTATTGTCATGAATCTATTGACCTATGTTCTGTGCGGAACAAAGTGCTATGCGAAGATAAGTGCTATACTATTGTGGGAGCCACCTCTATAATTCGTACGAGCCACCTTTTGAATCCGTGTTTCTGCTCAGACTGTCACTCTTATGACCTGTGTTTGTTCTGCTCGGTACCGTGGTTATGGTTATTTATTTACATAATCTCAGTTTTGCTACTTAAATGATTATTTGTTCAGATTAAGTTATTTCAAATATTTTAGTTACATAACTATCCATGGTTATTTTGTGTCCCTTATACTCTTGGTATAATATTCCTTACTCTGCTATGTGCTTATGGCTATTTAACAATTTTTAGGAACCAATGCAATTCAGAAATAACTTTTGGAAAGTCTTAGATGTGGGACTGCGGAATAGGCACACACAACAGTTTTATGATATTTTTATATGTAAATATCGGCCTTTTTGGTCAATAAATTTTGTAATAAAAATAGAAGCTCTGATGATTATTTTGGTACCCTCACTTAAATATTACTTCCGCTTGACTTTATTAATTTATTTAAGAATTGGCTGAAGTTAACTGAAGTTACTAGCCATCACGATACTTAACCCTTAGGTATGAGGAGCGGGCCATGACAAGTGGTATCAAAGCAATGGTTTATAAAATTAAAAAAAAAATTATCATTGGAGTATAGGACACACGCATATTTAAGTAGGATAGCGGGTAATTAGTACCTAAATATTATATTTTGTTAGTCGATTTAATTATATTATAATTTTATATGATTTTATATATATATATATATATATTACATTTTTTTCCAATTTTTTAATTGCATAATTTGTGAAGGATATTAGATATAATTTATATTTGTTATAGCAAAATAAGGAAAAGAAATAAAAGATGTCGGGCTCAAGCACCCACCAAAATTATAATATAATTAAATACATAGAATTTCCAGTTCAGTATTAAAAAAAAAAAATTCATTTCAACTTTTTTAAAAGTGGGTTCAAATTTTAAAAATACTAATTTTAAAACTATTTTTCGTCAGTGGAAAGTTCACAAATAAAAGAAATGGAAGCTCATCTCAAATTCCTTCAACTCTTGCATATGATTCTGTCATTCCATTTCTAGTTGTTTGTTTAATTGCGTTCTTATTTTATTTTATTTTATTACAAAACTAATGAAAAGTTTTTAAAATCACCAATTGTTTCTCATTTTGACCCAAAACAATTTTTGACAACTAGACGGTGAGTTACTTTTGGTAAAGTTTTTTTTTTTTTTTGAGGTAATATTTTCTATCAGATTAATCATCTAATATATATATTTATCAGAGTGCGCAGCGAATAGCTTACACATATGACAAATTTCGAGGATAATTTTTAAAAGGAGGGAAGATTGTAACAATTTGAAAAATTTAAGTTGTCTCTTAAATTTTATATTCGTATTATTTAATTATAAATGAGATTATCGAAAAATATATATATACATATATAATTAGTTTAAAATTTGGGCCATAGTAGAATTATTCTAAAGTTAAATATTTTGAATAAGTATGAATTAATGGCAAGAGAATGCGACGTCGACACTGGGCAGCTTGTGGCTTGCTGCCCACGGTGGCCTCTCCATAAATTGGAGGATTGCTCAGGATCTCTAAGAAGGAAATAAAGAAAAAGAGAGAAAGAAAGGAAAAGTGAAAGAAGAAAGGGAAAGAAAGGGAAATTGAAGGAAGGAAAGGGAAAAAAAATAATAGAAGCCGAGAGGGTCTTTGATAGTGGAAAGAAAGAGTGAGATATTAAAGTTAAGGTGAGTTATATCAAACCTTTAGTTACCATAATATATTTTACGTATGTTTTAACTTACCGTATTTATTTTATATAAGTTATGTTTTATAAACTATTATAAATTATATAAATATTTTAATTACGTGGATTATTTTCTGAATCCTATTTGTTAAAATGAAACCCATGGATATGTTTGTTTATATTTTAAAGAATATTTGACTATAACCTTATAAACAATTATGTTTTGTAAGTACCACTACGGGAGTCCCACGCCTTGGGGGACTTGAATAACTATTGGCTTCTGTTTGGTCACTTTGTGGCCCTCTATTGTCATGGATCTATTGACTTCTGTTCTGTGCGGAGCAAAGTGCTATGTGGAGATAAGTGCTAAACTATTGTGGGAGCCACCTCTATAATCTGTATGAGCCATCTCTTGAATCCGTTTTCTGTTCTGACTGTCACTCCTGTGACCTCTATTTTGTTCTGTTTGGTACTGTGGTTATGATTATTTATTTACATAATCTCAGTTTTGCTACTTAAATGATTATTTGTTCAGACTAAGTTAAATATTTGAGTTACATAACTATCCATGGTTATTTTGTGTCCCTTATACTCGTGGTATAATATTCTTTACTCTGCCATGTGCTTATAGCTGTTTACCAATTTTCAGGAACTAATGCAATTTAGAAATAGCTTTTGGAAAGTCTTAGATGCGGGGCTGTGGAATAGACACACACAACAGTTTTATGATATTTTTATATGTAAATATCGACCTTTTTGGTCAATAAATTTTGTAATAAAAATAAAAGCTCCGATAATTATTTTTATACCTTCACTTAAATATTACTTCTGCTCAAGTTTATTAATTTGTTTAAAAATTGGCCGGAGGTAAATTCAATTACTGATCATCACGATCCTTAACCCTTAGGTACGAGGAGCGGGCCCTAACAAGTGGTATCAAAGCAATGGTTTATAAATAAAAAAAAAAAAAAAATCATCATTGGAGTATAGGACACACGCACATTTAAGAAGTAGAATAACGGGTAATTAGTACCTAAATATTATATTTTATTAGTCGATTTAATTATATTAAAATTTATATGATTTTATATATATATATATTAATTTTTTTTTTTCGTGCATAATCTGTGAAGGATATTAGATATAATTTATATTTGTTATAGCAAAATAAGGAAAAGAAACAAAGGATGTCGGGCTCAAGCACCCACCAAAATTATAATATAATTAAATACATAGAATTTCCGGTTTAGTATAAAAATAAAAATAAAAATTCATTTCAACTTTTTTAAAAGTAGGTTCAACTTTTAAAAATACTACTAATTTTGAAACTATTTTTCGTTAGTGGAAAGTTCACGGATAAAAGAAATGGAAACTCATCTCAAATTCCTTCAACTCTTGCATATGATTCTGTCATTCCATTTCTAGTTGCTTGTTTAATTGTATTCTTATTTTATTTTATTTTATTACAAAACTAATGAAAAGTTTTTAAAATTACCGATTGTTTCTCATTTTGGCCCAAAACAATTTTTGACAACTAGACGGTGACTTGTTTTTGGTAAATTTTTTTTTTTTGAGGTAATATTTTCTGTCAGATTAATCATCTAATATATATATTTATCAGAGTGCGCAGCGGATAGCTTACACATATGACAAATTTCGAGGACAATTTTTAAAAGAAGGGAAGATTGTAACAGCCCGAAAAATTTAAGCTGTTCCTTAAATTTTATATTCATATTATTTAATTATAAATGAGATTATCAAATATATATATATATATAATTAGTTTAAAATTTAGGCCACAGTAGAATTATTCTAAAGTTAAATATTTTGGATAAGTATGAATTAATAGCAAGCGAATGCGACTTAGACACGTGGGTTGCTTGTGGCTTGCTACCCACGGTGGCCTCTCCATAAATTAGAGGATTGCTCAGGATTGCTAAGAAACAAAAGGAAAGAAAGAAAAAGAGAGAAAGAAAGGAAAACTAAAGGAAGAAAGGGAAAGAAAGGGAAATTGAAGGAATGAAAGGGAAAAAAAAATCATGGAAGCCGAGAGGGTCTTTGATATTAGAAAGAAAGATTGGGTTATTAAAATTAAGGTGAGTTATATTATTGTTGGCTACATATTTTGTAAAAGCCAATCACAGTTTGACACGTGGCAGAGTAAGGGTAATATAGGAATATTACTCAAGTCTTCGATCCTGATCGTACACGTGGCAGTGAAAATTGATTCTCACGTGATTTGAGTAGCACTGGATCAGTAAAGAGATACAAGATGACGTGGCTTCAACGGTTATCCATATTCAAATTCAAATACAGGAAGGAAGCCCAACTGCAAGTGATGGCGTAGTGGAACTACTTCTAAGGCAGCATGATCAGCGATCATGCAGGGGCAGTTCGACGGTTTGAAGTGCAGTTCGATGGTCATCCTTGAGGAGTATAAATAGCAATGAGGTCCCCAGAAAAAAGCCCCAGACTTAGATCATACAAACCAGTCTTACTTTACATATTTTATTTTCCAGTTTTTACATTTTCAGTCTTTACCTTTCTTGCATTTTAAATACTTGTACGGGAAAGAAATATACCTTCTCGTATAATCCTGTTGATCAAGTCTGCATTCCTCCGTACGACGTCGTTTGGTCACCTGAAAACACAAACGCGAGCTGGCCGGCAGGTGTGTGCCGAAAACCTCTCCGATGCCTAAGTCAGAAAGCAAGACAAGTAGGCAAAAGCTCAATGTAATCAGGGAGCAAAAGTTGCATTACCTCTCCTTAGGTGATTTGGGTGAGCTTTTATAGGTTCCGCGTGGCACAATCCAAGTAGGACTCTTACTCCTCCATATAGAGTCCTCCCAGGATTCATACTCCTGGAAGATAAGGCTTATCCTCCAACACCCTCTCTCACTACTTAAACCAAGTGAGATGGTTTTCCTTATGGCCGAACTACTTCAAGACCGAAATAACATTGCCCTGCCAGACTAACAAATCTAGACCGATCTAACTGTTACCTCGGTCTTCCTTTCCTTTCTTCTACCTCAGCTTCACAAGCACGACCGAGCTATCCATAGAAAAACTAAGCCGAGCTAACCTTCAATCAAGCCTTAGAATGGAATACACACCTCGGCTCCGAACAGCGCGACCGAGCTACACCTCCTGTGACGGAGACCGAACTAAACACACTTACTTCATCCGGCGACAAAACCTTACTCTGGACCGGTCTACCATTTGATCGTGGCCCGGCTTCTAAGCCTCTTTACTTCGGTCCATAGAACGGCCCATAACCCTAGCTCGGCCCAATTTATAAATATAAATTACCCTCTCAATACCTATTCTGCACTTCGATTCATAGGAGTAGTTTCAAGTAGATCGTCACTGTAAACCTCTTCGAGGCTGAGTTTGGATCATTGTAAGTGTTCATTTTAATGAAATACTTCCATTGTTCTTCATATTAACTGTTATTTCTCTTAATTTCTCCTAAGTTAAGCCACCAGTAAAAGTCATCTTCATTGAGTCTGAAAGAACTAAAATACAATCGTCTGATAATTGGTTAGCAATTATAATTTCTGTAAGGACTGATTGATCCTTGCTGGCACGCTCACATTTACAAAAATACCCTTCGAAAAGCCAAAAGGCCAACAATTATACCTTAAGTTACCATAATATATTTTACGTATGTTTTGACTTACCGTATTTGTTTTATACAAGTTATGTTTTATAAACTATTATAAATAATATAAATATTTCAATTACGTGGATTATTTTCTTAACCCTATTTGTTAAAATGAAACCCATGGATATGTTTGTTTATATTTTAAGGAATATTTGACTATAACCTTATAAACAATTATGTTTTGTAAGTACCACCACGGGAGTCCCATGCCTTGGGGGACTTGAATAACCATTGGCCTTTGTTTGGTCACTTTGTGGCCCTCTATTGTTATGGATCTATTGACCTCTATTCTGTGCGGAGCAAGGTGTTATGCGGAGATAAGTGCTACACTATTGTGGGAGTCACCTTTATAATTCGTACGGGTTACCTCTTGAATCCGTGTTTCTGTTCTAACTGTCACTCCTGTGACCTCTGTTCTGTTCTGTTCGGTACCGTGGTTATGGTTATTTATTTCTATAATCTCAGTTTTGCTACTTAAATGATTATTTGTTCAGACTAAGTTATTTTAAATATTTTAGTTACATAACTATCCATGGTTATTTTGTGTCTCTTATACTCGTGGTATAATATTCCTTACTCTGCCATGTACTTATAGCTGTTTACCAATTTTCAGGAACTAATGATATTCAAAAATAGTTTTTAGAAAGTCTTAGATGCGGGGCTGCGGAATAGACACACACAATAGTTTTATAATATTTTTATATGTAAATATCGGCATTTTTGGTCAATAAATTTTGTAATAAAAATAGAAACTCCGATGATTATTTTGGTACCTCACTTAAATATTACTTCCGCTCGAGTTTATTAATTTGTTTAAGAATTGGCCGAAGGTAACTTCAGTTACTGGTTATCACGATACTTAACCCTTAGGTACGAGGAGCAGGCCGTGACAAGTGGTATCAAAGCAATGGTTTAAAAAAAAAAAAAAATCATCATTAGAGTATAGGACACACACACAATTAAGAAGTAGGATAGCGGGTAATTAGTACCTAAATATTATATTTTGTTAGTCGATTTAATTATATTATAATTTTATATGATTTTATATATATATATATATTTCGTGCATAATCTGTGAAGGATATTAGATATAATTTTTATTTGTTATAGCAAAATAAGGAAAAAAAACAAAGGATGTCGGGTTCAAGCACCCACCAAAATTATAATATAATTAATTACACAGAATTTCCAGTTTAGTATAAAAAATTAAAAAAAAAAATTTCATTTCAACTTTTTTAAAAGTGGGTTCAAATTTTAAAAATACTAATTTTAAAACTATTTTCGTCAGTGGAAAGTTCATGGATAAACAAAATGGAAGCTCATCTCAAATTCCTTTAACTCTTGCATATGATTCTGTCATTCCATTTCTAGTTGCTAGTTTAATTGTGTTCTTATTTTATTTTATTTTATTACAAAACTAATGAAAATTTTTTAAAATTACCGATTGTTTCTCATTTTTGCCCTAAAACAATTTTTGACAACTAGACGTTGAGTTGTTTTTGGTAAAGTTTTTTTTTTTTGAGGTAATATTTTCTATTAGATTAATCATCTAATATATATATTTATCAGAGTGCGCAGTGGATAGCTTACACATATAACAAATTTTGAGGACAATTTTTAAAAGGATGGAAGATTGTAACAACTCAAAAAATTTAAGTTGTCCCTTAAATTTTATATTCGTATTATTTAATTATAGATGAGATTATCAAAAAAATATATATACATATATAATTAGTTTAAAATTTAGGCCACAGTAGAATTATTGTAAAGTTAAATATTTTGGATAAGTATGAATTAATAGCAAGCGAATACGACTTAGACACGTGGGCAACTTGTGGCTTGCTGCCCACGATGACCTCTCCATAAATTGGAGGATTGCTCAGGATTGCTAAGAAGGAAAGAAAAAAAAAAGAGAGAAAGAAAGGAAAACTGAAGGAAGAAAGAGAAAGAAAGCGAAATTGAAGGAAGGAAAGGGAAAAAAAATCATGGAAGCTGAGAGGGTCTTTGATAGTAGAAAGAAAGAATGAGGTATTAAAGTTAAGGTGAGTTATATTATACGTTGAGTTACCATAATATATTTTACGTATATTTTGACTTACCGTATTTGTTTTATACAAATTATGTTTTATAAGCTATTATAAATTATATAAATATTTTAATTACGTGGATTATTTTCTGAACCCTATTTGTTAAAATGAAACCCATGAATATGTTTGTTTATATTTTAAAGAATATTTGACTATAACCTTATAAACAATTATGTTTTGTAAGTACCATCACGGGAGTCCCACGCCTATTTGGTCACTTTGTGACCCTCTATTGTCATGGATCTATTGACCTATGTGCTATGCGGAGCAAAGTGCTATGCGGAGATAAGTGCTACACTATTGTAGGAGCCACCTCTATAATTCATACGAGCCACCTCTTGAATCCGTGTTTCTATTCTGACTGTCACTCCTGTGACCTCTGTTTTGTTCTGTTCGGTACCGTGGTTATGGCTATTTATTTACATAATCTCAGTTTTGCTACTTAAATGATTATTTGTTCAGACTTAGTTATTTTAAATATTTTAATTACATAACTACCCATAGTTATTTTGTGTCCCTTTATACTTTTGGTATAATATTCCTCACTCTGCCATGTGCTTATAGTTGTTTACCAATTTTCATGAACTAATGCAATTCAGAAATAGCTTTTGGAAAGTCTTAGATGCGGGGCTGCGGAATAGACATACACAACAATTTTATGATATTTTTATATGTAAATATCGGCATTTTTGGTCAATAATTTTTGTAATAAAAATAGAAGCTCCGATGATTATTTTGGTACCTTCACTTAAATATTACTTCTGCTCACGTTTATTAATTTGTTTAAGAATTGGCTGGAGGTAACTTCAGTTACTGGCCATCACAATGCTTAACCCTTGGGTACTGGGAGCGGGTCATGACAATTTCCATAACATTCATTCTATCAAATGCTTTGATTGCTTGACTACATAAAATTCCAAAATTCTCAAATTTCTTACAAATACAATGCATTTCTCGACAGATTTTTTCTCCTCTTAGCCCAGTAACTTCCATCCTATCCTTCACAATATACTCTTCATCATTACCATACAAGCCAATCACGCACTTAACTTCTCCTTCTAACTCATGGAATTGCTTCACTTGACAACAAAGAGATGTATCTAACTCATAATGAAATAAATCAAAGATAGGGGGGTGTACAAACTCACAATCTAGATTAAAATGAGAGACTTTTTCAATTTCATTCTTGGCAACTTTTGTCTAGAATCATATATTGCAAAAATTTCGTCATGCCGCTTATCTATAACAATCCGATTGAAGTGAGTAAAGAATTGAATAATGTTATGATCACCTTTCAAATATCCCTTTAATGTTCCATTTAGACTTTCACTAAGTTGTGTGCTTCGCATTCCTCCAGTAAATACCCACTTCATATACACATACGCCCAATGCTCTTTTTTTCTCCAAGTTCATTTCATTTACTCATTCTCTTGCAAGTTTTATTTATCAATCAAAGAATTCCAAGCTTCAATTAATTCATGCTCATTCTCGTAGTCATAAATGCAAGCTTTTAAATCGCTACTAAATTTTGAACCATTCTTGAACAAGTAACCTAAATGCTTCAAAGCATTTTACATTAGGTGAAAAGTGTACAACCCCTGAAAAACCTCAAGCATGATTTGTGAAATTGCCTTAGCCATTGCTTGATCTTGGTCTATGAAAAAACTAATAGGCTTTTTTTCTAACATTGCATCCAAAAAAGTTTCAAATAACCATTCAAATGACTCTGCAGTTTTATCATACAATAATGCTACATCAAAAATTACTGTCATTCTAAAGTGGTTAAAGTTAGAAAATAAAGCAAGTAGACGGTACTCCTTAGTTGTTCAAAAAGTTGTGTCGAATGACACCGTATCACCGAAAAGCCTATACTCTATTATCATTTGATGATCAGCCCAAAAAAATTAGTAATCATCTCATCTACATCCAACTGAATGGCATAGTAAAAATATGAATTTTCTGCCACTTGCTACTGGAAATATCTTAACAAACTCCTTACTTCACCATACTGCAAGTTTTGCTATCTTTTTGCACGTAAATAGGTTTTCTAATCCTCCCAGATGAACCCTACAAATTCATTTCCTCCTGCTATAGCATTAATAAGATCATGTGAAACCTTAAGAGATATTCTAGTCTTATCAACTATATCAATATTTATACCCTGAGCATTACATACCTTTTTCTGAGATAGTATCAAATGAGTACATTGAAGAAGATGCCAAAGGTGGTTATGGTTGTTATCAAACTTTGTATGGCGATCTCGGGTTTGACCCGACCTTTGTTATATTCTGGACTCGGGTTTCGTGGTTTAATATTATTATCTATGTCTTGTTTTCCCTTATTTGTTTTTGAGATTGAGTATTGGAATGTCTTTGGCATGTTTAAAGCAGGTTAGTTGCTAGTTATTCAAGTTGTTGTTGTCTAGAGATTTGCTTCTTCGCTTGAGTGAAGCTTGTGAAATTTGCTTTTTTGCTCAAGCGAGATTTCTTACACTCGAGCAAGCGTTAAGAGTTCTTAGTATTTTTCCCTAGACTTGCAAAATTTTTGGGAAGGTAATGTTTTTTACTCGAGCGAGACTTTTTGAACTCGAGCGACGGTGTACGTCTGTAAAACTTCTTAGAGGATGTATTCTGCACTCGAACGACGCTTCTTGCATTCGAGCGAGGTCACTTTTGTATCTAGTCGCTCAAGCGACAACTCTTTTGCTCGAGCAAGCCTCACGTATATCAGTTCGCAACAGCTCATTTTTACACAGAAATTTTATATCTTTTCACCCCAAAACCCTAAGTCGGCTCCTTTTCTCTCTAAAACTTGACTTCTCTCTACAAATACTCCAAGATCTAAGCATCTCTACCCTACTTTCTTTGAGAAAAAGGTGGAGCATCTCTTGGGCTTCCATTTGATCCGAGTAAAAAACAAGTTTGGGCAATTTTTGAAGTTCTTCCTCTTCTTCTTTGGGCTTCTACTCTTGAGGTAGGGATATTTTGTACCTTAATATGATTTTTAACCTAGATATTTGTTGTTATATATAAATGGTGAAATTTTGGAAGGATTTGGGTAAAGTTAGGGTTTGGATTCAAATTGAAAGAAGGGTTTCTATGTTGGGTTCTATAAATGGATTTGGGGCTTTGAATATAAGGTTACCTTGGGTTAAAATAGTGAAATTTGGCCTTGGGGTTGATATTTGAGAAGGGAGAGATTTACCCTAATTTATGTTGAATGATTATTTCGTATAAATAATGGAATTGTTATGGAAAATGTGAAATTGAGAGGATGTATGAATGAATGATGTAATTGGATTTGTTAAATTACTCACCTATGAAAATTTGATAAAATATCTATTATATAGATTATATATCTGTTTTGGGCTATCAGTGGAGGATAGTTATGATTCTTGAAGAAATTGCATGAGGATTAGGTGAATTGAAACTAATCATTTAAATTATGTCATTGAACATGACAGTATGATTAAATCATTGAATATGTTGTGGTTAATCATTGTATATGACGATGTTTTGGATACATGGTATATGTATAATTGTTTGAGAGGAGAAATGAGATGTACTCTATTATTTGGAAGGAGATAAAGGATGGACTCCATTTAAAATTAAGTTGGCCGGAGTGTCCGAGGTGAAAGTCTCAAAATCTTGTATATATATACATATATATGGGTGCCGATTCCCTCGGATGAAAATTCCATAAAATGGCATGTTGAAGTGTTTTAAATAATAGATGTTATTGAGTGGTGGACCAATGAGTTGTAGTCTCATTTGGGTTGTTTATATAACAATGAACTAGACTCATGAATTGACTTAAAATGAATGAGTGGAAATGGATTGAGATGTGAATATCAATATTGAATGGTCATGGAAAGATATAAGTTGGTTAAGTATGTTGAGCATTTATCTAACACTTATATCTTAGTTAAACCTCATATATTGTGTTAGTCTCTCTCTACCGGGTTTTGGCTTACCCTATTTGGGAAACCATTTTCAGGTATAGGTGGTATGCTTCTTCCAAGAACGTAGCTTGGGAGAACTTAGGAGCTGGAGGCTCTGTTTTTGTTATTTTTGTGTTTAACTGTTTATTGAAGCCGAGGGCTTTAAATATATAGAGCTTATGACTCTCTTTTGTGTAACCAAGCTATGTCTTAGAAAGATGTAAGCCCGTAGGGCGTTTATTTTGTTGTTATTAGTTAGTGTTACATGTAGTTTCAGAATGAACATTTATGAAAGTATAATGCATGTAATTTCTTTTGTAATATAAACTCTGATATATGAAAGTATATTAATTCCATTTATATTCTCATCGCTTATGAGTTGGATTATTGGTATCTTTTTGGGGGCGTAACACTTTGACACAATCCACTTGAACAAGTCCCGCTTAAAAGATATATGCATGAATGCATTACAATTTATTTTTGTCTCACTTCGAGAATTTTTTATCACCGTGTACCGTTTGTCTTTTCCCTCTCTCTCTCTCCTTACAACAAACAAATTTTCTAATAGTCATAACATATCTTTCTTGCTTTTATTACAATAATCTTTTCTAATATTAAACCCCACAATTCTTCTGTATTCATTATAAAACTCATATGCAGCTTCTTTTGATGGAAACTCCAACCAAGATATAGTGATTTATCCTTGGCCAACTCTCCCATTTCTTCGATGCATCTCTCAAGTCCACCATCATCCATTATACCATCCTCCATTTCAACACTAACAAATATGAAGAAAAAAAATTAAATGAAACAAGAATCTAAGCAAAAAAGTTATTAATTAATTTTAAATGCTGAGTAATTAAACAATTCAATGAAATCTAATAAATCAATTAATAATGTAAATTAATTAAGAGGATAGGGGAGAGAGAAAAAAAAAATGTGTAATTTGTACAGTAGCATTGGAAATTTATTGTGTCTAAATAGATTATAATATACAATTGCAAAATTATATTAGAATTAGTATATTATTTAATATAGGAAATCTTTTGACAGACACGCTTAACGATGTGAATCATATGCCCTCTTATTATATAAATTTTTTATATATGTTTTGTATTTTTGTCACAAATGTTATGTCATTTTTTATTGAGTTATGACAATTTATGATTAAAAAATTAAATTCGTATTTTGTAGTAAAGTTATAGATTTTTTTATTGAAACTTTTTTTGGACCATAAAATGCATAACATTATTACAAAAATACATAACATTTCTATAAAAAAAAAATAATTATGAATTACAAATTATCGTAACTCCTTTAAAAAATTATATAATATTTATACAAAAATACATAGCATGTACAAAACAAACTACATAACAAAATTTTTTTCATATAATATACAATTATGTTTCTCAATCCATTCATAGAAAAAAAACCAAACCATTATACTTGTTGAACCCACTAACACACTGTACAAAATAAAATACAAAACATATATACACATATAATATATATACACACATACCAGTTTGTTGAACAATAATGATCTGTAGTGAAGCAAAGACAGAGAACACTGTTCAATCTATTTGAGAGAAAACAAAAATGTATTTAAAAAAAAAAAAACTAACTTTTCTACTCCATGTAAAGTAGAGACCTTTTGCTTGAGGGGGGTAGAGAAGACAACGGTAGCTAGGTTGATTGTTTTGTTATAATAAAATAAGAATTAATGAAACCCTTACATATATATAAAAAAAAAAGAAAAAAAGAAAAAAAAGAGAGGATAAAACGATGCTGTTTCAATTCACGGCAGACACGATAGGGAGTGATCCACAACAGGGACCCCGTGTCCTAATTTTAGAGGTTTTGAGTATTTATAATTTGTATAATAGGTGAGGTCAGTAATAATGGCATAACACTAGTTGATACACTAGTGTGTATATTAATTGGTACTTATAGTACTACCGTTATATTACATTTTTAATGTGAGATTCATTAAATTCATATATTCAAGACATATTAAATAAGGTAAATTACACGGATCAATCTTCAAATTAAAAACAAAAAAATAAATTTTTTTTTTATAATTTTGATATAATTATATTGAATTAGAAGCTTTGGCTTAATGGTGGTGTGTGTGAGGTTACAACATTATTTTCTATCTATATGATTAATTAATTATTAATGAAAATAGAATTAATTGTTATGTGAATTTAAAAAAAAATTAAAAACTCAATATAATTAAGCTAAACTAACAGAATTTAATATATTTCATGGTGTAATTTACCCTATTAAATAATATTTAAAATTTAATATTTTCAAAGGTTATAAAATATATATAAATAAATAGACAACGGTACAGTTGGAATGCCGCTGATAGCAACCTTAGCCGTTTTAGCATATAAGAAATCGGCATCATTGATGGCAAATGGTTGAGTGAAGTTTTTGTAAGTTAAATAAGAGAACAATTATTTGGTGCACATTGCTCTACCTCGAAAAACTAAAATTAAAAATAGAGAGGCAAATATTAATGATTGTCTAATTAAATAGTTATTAATCTTGATAAAATGTATACAAAAATATGTAAAAAAATGGGAGCTTTTTTAATAAATCCACTTTCTAAGAGTTTTATTCCATCCAACTCATATTCTTTTTGAGTATTCTATTAGGTCTTATTTGCGATAAGAAGACTAAAATACCCTTTTCATCTATTTATGTTCCATTTAGTTCACATTATTTTCTTATGTTTTAATAAGTCCTATGTGTAACATAATTACCAAAATACCTCTAATGTGAATGTTCACACCGTCAATATGAATGTTCATATCGTCAATGTGTAGGGGCCCGGCCTATGTCGATCCTCGTGGGTGCCCGGAAAAATTCAAATCGGGCTAGGGCGAGCCCGGCCTATTGACAATGTGAATGTTAACTATTTACATTGACATGTTAACATTCACATTAATAGGAGTGTAAAATTGGCCCTCGTCCCGTGGCGGCGCGAAACCCACCCGGGGCTTGGGGTAGGCTCGGTCCAGCCCGTTGACAATGTAAATATTCACATTGACATGTTAACATTCATATTGATAAGAGTATAAAATTGGTCAGTGACCCATGGGCGGCCAAAAGCACGCCATGACCTGTATGGCGGCCAGTAGTTGACAATGTGAATATTCACATTGATATGTTAACATTCACATTAATAGGAGTGTAAAATTAGCCCGTGCCTCGTGGCTGTCCGAAACCCGACCACAGCCCGTGGGCGGCCCGGGGTGAGCCTGGCCTTTTTTTTTTAATTCTTTTAATTTTTTCTACCAAAATTTTATTATTTTTCACAAAAAAAAAAACACTAGGCCTCAACGTGGGCCGGGCCGCGAACCGAGCCTTGAATGGGCCTTAACTAGGCCAATGGGCCGGGCCGGGCTTCAAAGTGATGGCCCAGGCCCTAGCCTAGGGTCTCGGACTAGACTCGAGCCTGGGCCCAAACGAGCCTTTCTCGGGCCGGCTCATGGGCCAAAAAATTAGGCCCAGGCCCTAGCCTTAACACAAGGGTATTCGGGCTTTGGATGGGTCGATGGATCGAGCCTCGGGTCGGGCCAGTGGGCCTAGGCCTAGCCTCGAGCTTAGGTCGGGCTTGGGCGGGCCTGGCCATTTTTTTTAAATTCTTTTTAATTTTTTCTACCAAAATTTTATTATTTTTCACAAAAAAATACATTGCGCCTCGGGCGGGCTAAGCCTCGGATCAAGCCTTGAATGGGCCTTAAGCGGGTCGATGGTCCGGGCCGGGCTTCAAAGTGATGACCTAGGCCCTAACCTAGGGTCTCGGACATGCTCAGGCCTGGACCTAAACAAGCCTGTCCCGGGCCGTGGGCGGGTTTTAGGCAGCCCACGGGCCGCGGGCCAATTCTACATTCCTATCAATGTGCATTTTAACATGTCAATGTGAATATTCACATTGTCAACGAGCCGAGCTGGGCCTACCCCAGGCCGCGGGCAAGCTTCGAGCAGCGGACAAATTTTACACTCCTACCAATATTAATGTTAACATGTCCATGTGAATATTCACATTGTCACGTCGCCAAGCGCCGGCCGTCATAGCTTGACTTTGGGCTACCAGGTTGCGGGCCAATTTTACACTCTTATCAATGTGAATGTTAACATGTCAATGTGAATATTCACATTGTCAACGGGCCAGGTCGGGCCCACCCTGGGCCGCTGGCCAATTTTATACTCTTATCAATGTGAATGTTAACATGTCAATGTGAATATTCACATTGTCAACAGGCTGGGCCGGGCCGGGCCCGCCTCGGGCCGCCTATGGGCCGTGGGCGAGTTTTAGGCAGCCAGGAGGCGCGGGCTAATTTTACACTCCTATCAATGTAATGTTAATATGTTAATGTGAATATTCACATTGTTAACAGGCCGGGCCGGGTCCGCCTCGGGTCGCCCATGGGCCGGGGGCAGGTTTTGGGCAACCACGGGGCGTGGGCTAATTTTACACTTCTATCAATGTGAATGTTAACATGTCAATGTGAATATTCACATTGTCAACGGGCCAGACCGGGCTCGCCCCGGGCCGCCCATGGGCCGCGGACGGGTTTCGCGCCGCCACGGGACACAGGCAAATTTTACACTCTTATCAATGTGAATGTTAACATGCCAATGTGAATATTCACATTGTCAACGGGTCGGGTCCGCCCCGGCTCGCGAGCGGGTTTTTGGCCGCCCACGGGCCAATTTTATATTCCTACCAATGTGAATTTTAAAATATGAATGTTCACATCATAAAATTGTTAACCGTTCAAAAAATATTTATAAGAGTATCAAAATTAAATATAAGGGCATAAGTGTTCAAGAAAATAATATAAATCAAGAAAAATGATTTTATGGAATAAAACTATACATACATAAGACTAAATGGGTTAAAAAATTCCTTCATGAACTTCTTGGATTAAAATACTTCTAAATAAGATTTATCAATAATTTTCTCTAAAAAAATATATATTAAATCATAATTATTTTGCCATTATCACTACTTTAAAGAAAGTCATGAGATTAATGATCCTAAAGGGAAAGGTAGAATTGGTTTGTCTGTCATGAATCATGAAGTAACATGTCATTATTGTTGAAGCATAACTCAATTAGATGATCCACTATGATTGGATATTCTACTTTCAAAAAAATAAATGATATATAAATTATTATTTTCTATAATTACTTTCTAAACTCAGTGATATGTAAAAGATGTAGTTGGTTAATTATTAGAGAAGATATGAGAGAGAGAGAGAGAGTTGCTTTAAATATTTTAAGAAATTATTATATCATTAAATTTGAAATGAAAATGCCTGGTAGCTCGAAGCTACCAGGCTCGAATTGGCTCGAGAGGAGAAACAGAAGAGAGGAGGAAGAAGAGAGGAGAAAGAGGGAGAGAAGGGAGGAGATCGCGCCACTGCCGTCGCCTCGTCGCCTCGTCGTCGCCGCGTCGTCGTCAGCTCCTCCGCCTGCTTCCTCCGTCAGCCCCACCGCAGCTCACCGTCTGCCTCGCCTCGCCTCCCACCGCCATTTTGATGGCCCCCTCCTGTTCCTCCTCCCTCCTCCTCCCTCCTCCTCCTCCCCCTCCTTTCTCTTCTCTTCTTCTCCCTTCTCCTTCTCCGCTTCAACCAGTCTGCAACAAACAGAGGAAAAAAAAAAAAAACAAAATCGACGCCAAAACAACGTCGTTTTGGCGTCGAGCCGCTATTCGAGCCCCGCGATTCGAGCTACGTAGCACTTCCGAATTTGAAAAATGAATCTAATTTTTTAACCTAAATACAGCCGCTCTTAAAAAAATAATAATAATAACAAAAAAGGGATTCTAAAGTATGAATTTGTCCATTCTCAGGTTGAGAGCATCAGTTAAAATACTTGGCATATAATTAGACATTTTGTATAAGTTAAAATATATTAATTAAATACAATTATCCTTCAAACGTTAGACAAAATATATTTAATTTTTATGATGAATAACTAAAATAAATAACAAAAAGTAACTACTTTTCTTTTGTCAAACTGCACCTAAACTAAAAAGTAGTATTTGGTTATACTCAAATCAATGTTAGTTATCATAATTGACTCAAATTTAATATTTTTTAATTCACTAACTAAAAATAAAATTATATATGACATGCAAAATTTCATGAGTATGTATAAGTATAATAGAAGTTTCCTAAAAAAAATACTCCTCTCCTTTTAATAAGAAAAAATAAACAAAAAGTTATAACTATCAACATATTAGTACATGTAAATGTTAACGGGACAATTACATTCTAGTATAATTTTAAAAAAAATAATTACATATACATGATAAATTTTATAATTTTAATTATTAATATTTATAAAATTTATTACTAATTTATAATTATTTTTTTAAAATGTCATTAATTTAATATTTTTCCAATTATAAATAAGATTTAGGTCATTTTGATGAGAGATTAAATTAAAACCCAAATGATGACTATATATAAATGTGAATATGACTCGTCCACTTAATAAGAAGCAAAAAGTAGTCGCCAAAAAGGACTGAACAAAAGATTTGGACTTTGGCTTGAACGAAAAATGAAATCAATCCCTCTCGGCCCTGCGATTGCACCACCAATGACTCGGGCTGAAACTTGGACTTTTGACTCCCTGATTTAATTCATAATTTAAACTGATAAATGTTGTCATTTTCATTTTATCTAATCAACTCGGTTAATTCAGATATTTTTTGTACACTCTTAATTGATAGGTCACGAGTTCAACTTTTTAATATTTCTCTTTTATTATGAGACCTTTGTTGTTTATTTCTTATTTTTTGAGTTTATTGTTGTTTGATGTAATTCTCTTTATATCGGTTAAGGATCAAAAATCCAAACATAAAAAAATATCAAAAAAAAAATAATGTATGGCTATCAAATTCATTCAAAGTGTGTGTCCTACTATATAAGTGTTGAATTTAAACCACGTTATTTTATTTTAGGTAATTTTTTGTGTCTGAATTAATGATTATTGAACAAAAAAAGTCATTTTACTTAAATTATAAACGCTATGTATTTAGAAAAATATATATAGAAAAAATAAATTTTAAATGTATGATATAAATTTAAATTTAGTTCATGTAAGTAAACTCAAAATGAATTTTATTTACACATTTTAAAATTTTTAATATTATTTGATTAGTTGCTTTTTAGAATGTTATGGTAAACCTAATTTTAAATATCATTGCAAAGTGTTACTAATTCATTGGTATAATATGTAAGGTAAAGGTCACTAAACCAAATAGTGACTCAACTAATGATATTTTTAAATTTTGATAATTTGCATTTAATAAGAGCGGCCTTAATGATAGTTTTATTAGTCTAAGTTTTCATATACCGAATCAAATGGGTTTAAAGTTTGACAAAATCTCAAGGAGACCAAGTTCATTCTGGAAGTGTCAACCAAAAAAAAAAAAAAAAAAAAAGTTTGACTCCGAGAGAGCTTTTGAATGGTGGAACACAATCTAATTATTTGACATTTTAGGACATCCCACACATTAAATATAATTTAGCTCTTCTTTGGACATTCCTTGCTTTTTAAATTGCCTCATTTTTATAAATTTTAGCAACAGAAAAAGTGAAAATTATTGGACCAATAAGTGTAATCTACAAGTCAACGAGTCAAAGAGTATTGTTGAGAGGTAATTGGATTTATACTGTCGGTTACCTATTGTTGTTGTGTAACCTATCACTATTGGATCAATAAATAAATAAATAAATAAATTCTTTTTGTATATTTAAAAAAAAAAAAAAATTATGAGAATCGTCTCGTTTAGTAATATTTTCATTTTATTTAATTTAAATAAAAAATAAAAACAAAATCCTTTTTAATTATGAAAAAGTATAAGACTTAATATATTGTACATCCGATAATAAATTGTTCAATAAAGTATATTATAATATAAAATAGATCCCAAGAGGAATAAAGAGAACTTCAATGCAAGAAGGATACAAGTCCCTAGGAGAAAAACAAATCTCCACATAAGGAGGAGAATACTCCATGAAATGAGGAAACCTCTATATAGAGAGATATTATTGCAAAGGTGCTTTGGCAACCTAGTAAAAAGTCAGTTTTTAACTTTTTACCCATTTTGGATCACATCACCTCTCATATTTTTTACTCACAAAAAGACAAAATAGACTAAAAAAAACCAAAAAGTTAACTTTTTACAAACTTCCCAAAACACCACTATATATATATATCATTACCAAGCAAACAACACAGATCACCTTCACGATCCGTTCATTGTTGCAATCGGTAGCTTTGAGACCTGAATCTCCATATCTACGTTACAAAATAAAAATATTCTAGATCTGAAGTAGTCGCCTAGCGTATAACAACGCATTTAACAACATCTGATCTCAGTCATGAATCAAATTTGAGACTAGATCTAAAAGTTTTATCGGTGACAAACTGATGATAGATAAAAGAAGAACAATAGTGGCTAACATAGTGATAGAAACCGTAGGAGAAGAAAACGGAGAGGAGGAAAAGGTTAAAAATACCAACCTCTCCTTCCTAAAGAAAAGAGAAAGAGAGAGCGTCTAGGGTTTCTTAAAGAGAGAGAGGAAATAGGATTTCTTATAGAGAGATGGGGAATAGATCTGGTGGTGAAAAGCAATGGAAGGTAAGTGATGAGTAAACAAAACTTGTTTGGTATAAATATTTTTGTTTAAAAAAAATAGATTTGACTTTAAACTTTTGAAAACATAAAAAAATGTTTTTACTTATTTTCAGTAGAGTTTTTTTCACTTTTCTCTCTCTTTCTCACCACGTCCGGTCACCATTTACTATCACCACCGACCACCTATTACCATTTTTAATAACGTTTTTAGGATAAATTATAGCCATAGTCCCTCAAGTTTGACATTTGTTTCATAGTCTCTATAGTTTCAATTGTGATAGTTTAGTCCCTTAATTTTCAAGAATTAATCAATTTAGTCTTTAAGCCTAAACTATAAATAAATTATTAGTCCAAAAGTTTGATTAATTACTATATGCTCTATCTATTTGATGATTTAATATATATATATATATAAAGGCGTAGTTTGTTTAAAATTGCTTAGGATTTAGTAAAGAATGAATTGGAACAAATTAGAAAGTTCAAGAATTAAATTGACGAAATTCAAAGTTCGGTGACCATTTACAATCACTACTGACCACTTATTACCATTTTCAATAACTTTTTTAGGATAAATTTGTCACGACCCAAACCCGCCCCTATGGGTTTAGCACCGTAACCGGCCAGTAATCCTAGGTTACCGAAGGCTTGCTTAACAGTAATACAATAATACAGAGTACATGGGCTTGGCAGAAGCCAATACAGTAAATAAACAATGTCCAATGAGCTGTAACAGTCTGTATGCCAAAAGATTTTTCATGCATTTATCTGAGCAAGATTTAAACAAGATGTATGCATATCATATACAACCAGTCAGAACAGGGACTTAATCCCCGATAAACAGTACAGTGCAAAACGTTCAGTCTATACAGTGTTACAAAACGGTACAGAGACAGATGGGGAAATAAAAACACCTCTAAGCCATAGCTTGGCAGGTTCGGAACCTCGCAGTGAGGCACATTGGTTAGCTTGACAAAACTGGAGTTTACCCCGACGCTTCTAGCTTTGATCCGGTGCCTGTACACCTACATATATATATGAGCAATGAGCTAAAGCTCAGTGAATAACATAATGCGTAAAGAGGTTTAGAATGAATGCCCTTACAGTAATGAAAACAGTTCATTAAATCAGTATTTCAGTCTTTCAGTCAATCAGTCATATGTGGTACATCCATTAGCATAACAAAAAAAAAACAGTAGGTCTTAAAAGACCGAACAGTAGTGATGGCCATCAATCAAGAATTGATGAAGTGGTTCCATGAGGAACCAAGAGATCCTCAGAATAAGAATAAAGAAATGAGGTGCTAAGGATGCCACAATACGCCTGTAATATAGGACATACATTCATTCAAGAACAATATCGGTTTAGTAGCAGTTGATTCGATTCGAGAAGATAAGCATTTTGAACATATCTTTACACAATTGTTACTCACAGAGTTCTGGGCTACAGTGAACTAGAGCGTCTCCTCGGAATGCCAACCCTATGCAGTTAACAGATTGAACACACACTAAGCTATACAGTTGGGAAAAATAATAATTTAATCCCTAATTTGCCTTGGTGTGTTCTACATCTATATCCTTTTTAAGATGCCTTAAATATGCCCTAGGAATGCCTAGGATGGAAAGAGGATGCAAAGATGCACTTTTGAACACTATACAAAATTTGCTGAAAACAGGGGTCTTGCTCGAGCGAGGATTCCTTCGCTCGAGCGGACATGCAGACAAAGGAGATCCGCTCGAGAGTGAATTCCGCCGAGTGGATCGTGCTACAAGAAAAAATCTGGATGCTTTCGAATTTACGCCGATACTTCGCCGGCGTGAGACACAGCTCTTCGCTCGAGCGTAGGTCCATTCGCTCGAGCGTACACTTGCGCGCACTAAGATTCTGAGAGCTTGAAATTTACACTCGAGCCACCATTTCTTCGCTCGAGCGGTGCTCAGAGTAAATGGTGGTCGCTCGAGCGTAGAAGCCAAATTCTGGAATTTCCAGATTTGTCTCCCAAGCTCAAACCAAGCATTCCTTAGCTCAAAACTCGACTTCTTGGGCCCAATTTCTGGAAAAACACATCTAAACTCAATATACAACAAGTTTCAAAGCTCAATTTGTGAAATCAAAGCCCAAGGGTGAGTCAATTAAATCCAAATTCAAACCCATTTTCATAAACATGAAGAATATGCAAACATGCATGAATTCAAATCATTTCAAAGCTTCAATTTGATGCTCTAGTGAGCCAATTGTTCCAAAAACAAGTTGAAAGCATGGACCATTGCAAAATTATGAACAATGCATGTGAGAAATGATGAATTTACAACCTCAAAACTTGACAATATGCACATGCATGCAACAATTGAGCTCTAATTCAACATCATTGAACTAATTCATGCCTTAACTCTACAATTAGACTTGAATCATGTAAGAACAATCTTAAATACCACAATGAGAGGTTCAATTACCTTACTTAGGTCTTGCAATTCAAGTCTAGAGGCTCAATTGACAATCTACACTTCAATTCTACCAAGTTCTCAAGCCAAAGCAAGATGGAGCAAGATGAATTCAATTCTCTCAGTTCTCTCTCTCTCTTGGTCGGTTGCTCTCAAGAAAATAGGCTGAGGAAAAGTTTTGATTCAAGTGTACAAGGCTCAAATGTGTATAGTCTACATGGCCCACTAACAATGGCAATTCTGTAAATAAGCCTAACTCTTTGACTAGCTTTATTTTAATCTAATTTAATCGTACCAAATCACATTTTCATTAAATACACCATAAAATCACATAAATTCTCACGATCCTAAATCATCAATCAATTTCCGATTCGCCCACCGATAAGGCCTTCAATTATCAATTTAAGCACAAAACATGAACAGATCAATTAACAATCAACAGATAGAAAATGCATTTAAATGAATACAGTCAATTAATCAGTTTCAGATTTCAGTCAGTCAGTTCATTATTTCGATTACTTCAGTTATCAATCATAATCAGTCTCGATTTGGCAGTAATCAGCGGTTTATCGATAAACAGCGGTGAGGGTTATTACAAAATTACAGCCATAGTCCCTGAAGTTTGACATTTGTTTCATTTTAGTTTCTATAGTTTCAATTGTGATAATTTAGTCCCTTAATTTTCAAGAATGAGCCAATTTAGTCTTTAAGCCTAAAGTATATATAAATTATCAGCCCAATAGTTTAATTGACTCTATCTAAGTTAATTATTTAATATATAAAGGCATGTGTTTAAATTGTTAGGATTTTGTAAGGACCGAATTGGAACACATTAGAAAGTTCAAGGATCAAATTGAGGAAATTCAAAGTACAAGAATCAAACTGAAATTTTGAAGAAACTAAGAGAACCATTGATTTAATTAGTTCTTTTATTTTTATTTTTATTTTTATTTTTGTCAATATCCGATAGAAGTTTTAATTACAATGTTCATGACATTAATAACTAATGACACGGGTAAACCCATAAAGGATATAGCCCACCACTTAGGGCCCAATACATAATTCAACTACGAAAGTCCAACGTTGCTAGAACTCAACATGGTATTAAGAACCAATGACATCTAAACACGTGGCAAGAGAAGGACAAGCCACATAAGCAGACAAAGATCCTGCAAAGTTATTGCACTGCACATCAGCCATTAATGGAGTTCCTTACAGCATTTATTGCGATAACCCCTCCCCGTCGGGACAAAACGGCCTTACCATGAACAAGGCAAGCTAGAGCATAGACTTTCGGCTAAGGTGACAGAGCGGAAAGGACAAGGAAATGATTAGCAGATGACATAAGCAGGCATCGAAGACAAGGAAAATGTGAGGCTTTTCTATCACTAATCTATCTCTACTTTCCATCTCTCTTTCTAACTTGCTCATCGGAGGGTTCGCTAGGGGACTCCCTGTTCCCCGTTGAACTCTTGTGCAGGTCTCTCTGTAGGCTTGGTACCTCAGGCATTGATTTGGGAAGCGTAGATCAATCCAACCCGTTCCATATGGGACACGCCGTATCATCAAGGTCTCTCTGTGGGCTTGGTACCTTGGGCACTGGTTTGGAAAGCGTGGATCAATCCGACCCGTTCCATCTGGGACACGATATATCATCAATTGGTGCCGTTCGTGGGAAACCTTTTGCTTTGTGTGCCAGTTGTGTTCATTGCCGCCGGAGACCGTTTCCTAATAACCCCTTCCTGCCACCCATCGAGGTGAATGGTCATAACTAGATCCATGGTTTCTCACCACAATGTTGCCGATCCTCCCAATCCAAACAACCCGCTGCAGTACTTCACAGAACTTACCAACAGCATCAACCACTTAACAGAGAAAAACCAAGCCCTAATCAATGCTTTCTTCAAAGAGACCTTCCCGCCCCTCCTCCTCCACCTCAAGATATCCCACCCAACCAAGAACGAGCCCCGAGCCATCCTATCCAACAGCCCTACCCACTCAACTTGGAAGGCTTGCGAACCTCTCCTCCAGATATGAACCCGCCACCACGAGCCCTACATCCATCAGTCCAGGCACTCACCCCCAAGAGAGAAGCCAGTAGTGTCCAGCCTCCGTTGCATTCCGGTAGTGACTACGTTCCTCTCTTGGATGCAGAACTCCGAGCCATGAAGCTCCAGCTCCAAGGAGTCATGCAAAACATACAGAATAAACCATCTACCACAGCTAACTCACCGTTCGTTGCCTCCATCAGAGACAAACCCTTACCTCCTAAGTTCAAAATGCCCTCGCTCGACTCTTTCGAAGGCATAACGGACCCGGTCGACCATTTGGAAACTTATAGGACCCTCATGGTCCTCCATGCATTCCCTGACGAGATCATGTGTCGGGCTTTCCCCGTAACACTTAAGGGGTCGACTCAACTCTGGTTTAGTCAACTGCCAACAGACTTTGTCTCCACCTTCTAGCACCTAAGTGACTCCTTTCTCAGCCATTTCATTAGTGCCCAGCGCCAGCGGCGTCTAGCAACTCAGCTCCTCAACATCCGTCAGATCGAGGGGGAGTCACTGCATAGCTTCGTCACTCGCTTCAATACCGAAGCCCTGCAGGTAGCGAAAAATAATGACAAGGTCATCCTCACGGCTTTCATGGTCGGTTTACGATCATCTGATTTCTTTTTTTCCCTCTCCAAAAACCCCTCGACCTCCATGGCAACCCTACTTTCCGAAGCCCAAAAATACATGAACGCCGAAGATTTCTTAGCATCCTGACAAGATCCTACAGCCAAAAATCCGATCCCAGAGAGAAGAGAAAGGACTCTGAAACCAAAAACACCCAGTACACTCACCAAACACCCCAGTATACCGACCGACCAGTCCGAGCAGACCGGTCGGTGCCAACCCGACCGCTCGGTCGGTTCGAACGATGCACACCCCTCAATTCCCCCATGGAACAAGTCCTGAACCAGATCCAACGAGATTATTCCCTAAACTGGCCCCAACCGTCATGGTCTCTTTCCAACCGACGAGACCAGTCCAAATATTGCCGCTTTCATCAAGACCATGGCTATAATACGGAGGAGTGTGTTAACTTCAAAGACCAGGTCAAGGGCTTGATACATCAGGGACATCTCAGTCAGTTCACGGCAGCCCGCCCTCAGCAAAGGCAAATGAATGAACATATCAGAAACAACCACCGGCGCATCCCTCATCGACAACTCACACAACCTAACCAAGGGCCTCCACAACAACCCCGGGCATAAGGCAACCTTGCCCCCCCTATTGGAGAGATCAGAATTATTGTTGGCGGGCTTGCTTGTGGAGGACTATCCCACTCGGCTCAACGGGCAGAACTCAGAAAAATAAGGCAGGGCTCAGATAAAGAAGTTGCCACATTGGACCGCCCTTCCAAGCAGCCCAAGCAGTAGATGGAGCCCATCACCTTTACGAAGGCCAACTGCATAGGCATCCGTTACCCCCATGACGACCCCCTCGTCATCTCTGCCCTCCTCTCCAATTACAAAGTCAGACGGGTTCTCGTCAACAACAGCAGTTCCTTAGACATCATCTTCCTAAAGGCCTTTCGCCGGCTCAAGGTCAGGGAAGAAAGTCTATCCCCTCTCCAAACCCCATTGGTCGGTTTTACTAGAGATCGGGTGACCTCCATAGGCTCCATCGATCTTCCCATCACAATTAGGAAATATCCGCGGCAGACCACAAAGTTGCTCACTTTTCTTGTCGTCGATTGTCACTCTACTTACAACATTATCCTCGGCCGCACCGCCCTAAATGCTTTCCAAGCTGTCACATCCACTTTCCATCTTGCCGTCAAATTTCCCACCAACCTTGGGGTCGGCACAGTGAGGGGAGAGCAGACCGTGGCCAGAGAATGTTACGTCGCTTCACTTAAAGAGGTCAAGCTAAAGGAGGCTATGATCATTGAAGGACTCGACGTCAGAGATGAAGACGAGCTGGTTAGAGGGGAACTAGTGGAAGAGCTTGTCGAGGTCCTCATCGATCCCACCAACCCGACAAAAATAGCCAAGATTGGCAGCCAACTATTCCCTTAGCCAAGGCCGATCTTACAACCCTCCTGACTGAACACAGTGATGTGTTTGCTTGGATCCATTCCGATATGCCGGGTATCGATCCTTTCTTCATCACTCATCATTTGAGTATCGAACCCCATTTCCGACCCTTCCACCAAAAATAGCGCATCTTCCACCCAGAACGCAACACTTTTATTGCCTCTGAGGTAGATAAGCTACTAGAGGCACAGTTTGTCAAAAACATGGACTACCCCAGGTGGCTGTCGAATGTGGTCTTGGTCCATAAAAACAACGGTAAATGGCGACTCTGCGTCGATTACTCCGACCTCAATCAAGGTTGCCTCAAAGATAGCTATCCCCTTCATCGCATAGATCTGCTTGTTGACGCCACGACCGGTCATCAAATGCTCAGCTTCATGGACGCCTTCTCTGGGTATAACCAAATTTTGATGCACTAGTCTGACCAGGAACTGTGAAATCCCGTATTTTTATATAATAAAAATAATATATATTTTTAATTTTCTTACATAATTATTCACAATATTTTGAATTTAATAGTCTGTATATTTTTATACTAAACATTTATTCAAAATAAAATAAAATAAAATAAAATATTTTTTGACTTTATGTTATTACTCAATATTAATTTCTGAACCTTATGATATTTTTATTATATTTTTCTCTATATTTTTTTGTAATCAAATTACATTGAAACCTAACATTTTATATACTAAAACCCAATCCCAAAAAAAAAAAAAAAAAAAAATGGGCTTGCTCCCCATGTTTTCTCACCTCCCATCTTCCACGTGCAATCATTTTCTAGATCAAAAGAAAATGTGGTGGACATGCAGATGCTATATACACCGGCTATTCCATTTCCTTTTATCCCTTCTTTTTAATTTCTATCTTCTTTTACTCTTCCTCATTTTGCCCCATAAATTGAGCCTAAGTTTTCCTCACCTCTCTTCACTTCCAGTTTCATCTCTCTTGGTTCCCTCTCTTTCTCTCCACCTCTCATTCTCAAAACTCTCTTTCTCCTTCTTTATCTATGTTTTTCCTTCTCTCTCCGACCTCCATAGCCACGGCCTTAACCCACACTATCACCAACCCGCGACCTTCTCCACCATCGGTACATCGTCGGACCGCCACCACCACCATCACCTATTTCTATTATCATCTAGAACCACCATTCACAAAGTGTTGTATGTGAAGAAAGAGAAGAAGAAGGAAGATGGAGGAGAAAGAAACAAAGTTAGAGAAGTTTATTTTGAATTTCAAAAGTTGGTTTTCGGCTTACTTTCGGCATGCCAAAACCATTCATTTCGGAAAGAAGTGAGAAAAATAGGTCATGTAAGATGAAGTACGAAGTAAGTTGAAGAGATTGGCGACAGAATAAAGTAAAACCATTAAGAATTAAAAAAGTTATGGAGTCCGAAAGATGGTTCGAAAAAAATGTCCAAGACGGTTGGAAAATAATCTTATTTTTCGTCAAATTTTGGAGATTCGACGGCATGCAAAAAGAGATGGAACGAGGCGTGTGAGTAGTGAACCAAAAACTAGGCTGTGAGGTGAATCCAATGACAGAAAAATAAGATAAAACGGAGTTACGATGAAGAAGATACAAGTATTTGAACTAGTAACATTGAAACTAAATTTCTGGGTCTTTCTTTCGTGCATGCTATGGCTGTTGGAGAAGATTAATTGAATTTTATCCAACGTTTCTCGGCTCACAGTGCTACGGTGCATCCTAGTACATTTTGGTTAATCGAGTGGTCCTATGACTTTGGGGATGACCACCTTTAGGTTTTCGACATGTAGAATCCATTTTTGGGGTCAGATCTTGCAAATTCTAAGTCTAAGATGATGATCAACAACTAAAAGTTCTAAGAGAATCCAATGAGAGATCAACGGTGAGATCGCGTCCGATTAATGTGAAATTTCAACAAGACGATCATGGAGCCAGGACGGTCATATCTTACGATCCGAATCATAAATCAAATTCAGACGATAAATCGTTAGCAACCTAACATAGTAAAAAAACCCTCTCAACCCTCTCATTTTTTTATATTTGAAATTTTCAGATTATGTACATATAATAAATTATCTAAACTTGTAGATAAGATTTTATTTATAATTGTATAAAAATTTTATGATGGTATATTAAATATTGGTAGTCTGATAATCATGATAATATTGTGAAATTTGGACTTGCATGTGTTGTTTATGCCATTAAAAAGATTATTGAAGATGTTATTTGGCTCTTTAAATCTGCCAGAAAGTTGTACGAATTTTTAGACAATTTTATACTCAAAATTTGAAGATTATTTCTTCTACAAAGTTGTTGATAATAATGTCTAGTTCATCCACAAAAGTTTTCAACAATTATTGAGTTTTGTACGAATTTATAAAAAACATTTAACCAAAGCTGGAGCTATAGGCAGATTTCACTATGTGTTTGAAAAATCATTAAAAATTTTATATTAAACCAAATCTGGTAATTTCTAAGTAAAAAATGAAATTTGAGAAGTCTAGTTTCATAATAAAATTTTAAATTATGTAATTGATTTATAAATTTAAGTATGGAATTAATTTGAGAAAATGTGATAAATCTGTGTCATGAACATTCTTGGAATTTTTAAGAATTATTTATAACTTTTTTTTTTGGAAAATGCTGTCTGAAAAATGACCATAACATGTTTATTGAGTATTCTGTAGATTTATATAAATTTTAGAGTTGTATAAGTAATTTATTTATAATTTCATTTGCAAGATATACATTCTAAAAATTTTGGCAGATTAAGGAGGAATCAAAAATAATCTCTTCAATTGTTTTTTTGGACTAAAATTTAATATTGTGCTAATCTAATCTTGTAGATTAAAAATCCATGCATGTGTGTGATTATGATTTATTTCTTCTTTTTGGTATCTATATCATTATTTTATACCATGGTTTAAATAAATTGTTTATTTAAATTTTGTACATTGTTTACTATTGTGTGACATGTGTAATATTTCATGTTGGGAATTTTAATGAGTTGATAAAACATTATTGGTAATTAAATGTTGAATTATTGTGAATATCTCAACAAGTAAAGAAACACAAATTTAATCAATGATACATTAAATTTTAAAAGTGATGGGGTGAGCCTGGTTTAGAATCTTGCGCAAGTGAGTTGCGAACCCTAACATGGCACGGGAAGGTATTTCGACTCGTATCGGTGTAGGCGATATAAGGTTGGTGGTGCGGGTGTCACAACATAGACCGTTCCCTTGGGAAAGATCGTGATGTCACAACTTAGGTATGTAACCCTGGTGCATGGGCATCATTGGTAGTTATAGTAAGTAATATTTGAATATTTGACCAAGGGGGAGTCAAAATATCCCGTGGCCATTGCTTAGCGGTTGAGTGGAAATAGTGCTTCGCGAGAAGTTACTTAAACTTATCTAATAAACCAAATCTATGAAAATTTAAAAAGAAAAGTGGGTATTTTCCTTATGATGAAATACTGCCTCTGTTTGTCATTTTTTATTTATTTGTTATCTATTGTTATTATTTCAACTGATGGCATTCCTATTATACTTATTAAATGCTACATGTTATTCTGTTACTACGCATTATTCATTGTGGGTATGATTATCGGGGTGGGTATTTCGGGTTGTAGTATCTTATTGAGCTCGTCGCTCATTGGTATCCTCGTTGCCCTGGCGTTTCATGCCAGGTACCGAAGAAATCGAAGGAAACACTGAGGTGTTAGAAGGCAACATTCAGCCCTGATTAGCTTGAAGAGTCCCCAAATTTCAAGAACCATTTCCTATATTTCCTAGCTTTCTCTAGCTTTTCTTTCGCAGTTGTTTTAATTTCTTTTTGTGTACCGAGACTGAGTTTTAAGTTTTATTAGAATTGTAATTTGAAAACTTTAAATTTTTGGGTTGTTAATTAATGGATGATGGTAATATTGGTGGCAATATTGGTTTTAAGTTTCTAAATCTTATTATGATGTCCTTAAATTTTGGGGCGTCACAGGAACACACCTCCTTTATCACCGACCGGGAAACCTACCAGTATCATGTCATGCCATTTGGGTTGAAAAATACCGGAGCAACTTACCTACGGTTGGTCCACGCCATCTTTCATCATCAGATAGGCCGGAACATAGAAGTATACGTCGATGACATACTAGTCAAGAGCAAACTCTCCTCTGATCATCTAGCCGACCTGCGAAAGACCTTTGGCACCCTACGAAAGTATCAAATGAAGCTTAATCCGGAGAAATGCGCCTTCTGCGTAGGATCAGGGAAGTTCTTGGGTTTCATGGTCAGTCAGCGGGGCATCGAGGCTAACCCTGAAAAGACCAAGGCCTTGATAGAAATGCAGTCATCCAGAACGGTTAAGGAGGTTCAGAGGCTTACTGGCAGAGTCGCCGCCCTCAACTGCTTCATTTCCCACGCAACGGACAAGTGCCTCCCCTTCTTTAAAGTTCTTCAGCAGGCTTTCGAGTGGATGACCGAATCCGAAGAGGCTTTCCAACAATTGAAGCAGTGTATGGCCAACCCCCCCTTACTCTCCCAGGCGCTCACGGGTGAGCCCCTTTTTCTCTATTTAGTCGTATCGAGCATCGCAGTTAGTGCGACCCTTCTTAGGGAGGATGGTTTAATACAGCGCCCAGTTTATTACATTAGCCAGGCTCTCAGGGGCGCAGAACAAAACAACCCATTGCTAGAAAAAAATGTCCTTGGCCTTGGTCACCGCCTCAAGACAACTCTGTCTTTACTTCCAAGCCCACTCCATAGTGGTCCTCACTAACCAACCTTTGAAGAAGATAATGCAACAACCAGAGCTGTCGGGCAGACTTATGCAATGGTCAGTCGAGCTCAGCTAATTTGACATCTCCTACCAACCTTGAACAGGGATCAAAGGGCAGACTGTTGCCGATTTTGTCCTAGAATTCACTAATCCCACTTCAACCACGGCCCTCCCGCACCCCGTAATCCCACACTGAGGCAGAAGACCCCCACTCTTGGACCCTCAACATCGACGGATCATCCTTCAAAGAAGGCAGTAGGGCTGGTCTCATCCTCACCCCCCTTCCCGAGAGTGGTTATTTCAAGTGTGCTCTCCATTTCTTGTTTGACGCAAGCAATAATGAGGCTGAATATGAGGCATTGATAGCAGGTCTCCGCCTAGCCAGAGACATTGATGTCAGCCATATCCAAGTGTTCAACAATTCCCAGCTCATTGTCGGACAAATTACGGGGGAATTCGACGCCAAGGAAGACACAACGCGGGCTTACAGGGATATGGCACTCCCCCTTGCTTGCCTCTTCAACACTTTCCACATCAAGCACATCCCTTGGACAGAAAACTCCAAGGCAGATGAAATGGCTCAATTAGCTTCTGCCGACCAGTTAGACCTCAGCCATGGCGTCCGCCTTGAATACCTGGCCCACCTTGCTATTTCCCCACAACAGCAGCAAGTCCACTTCCTCCAAAATGAACCTATTCCATAGGCGGCAGATATCCTGCTATTTTTGACAAATGGAGAATTGTTTGCCGACAAACACCAGGCTGCCAAAGTCAGGGCCCGGTCGTCCAACGACATTCTTATCAGCGACCTCTTGTACAAACGTGGCTTTTTACGCCCATACCTGAGATTCCTCAATCATGCTCAAGCGACCTACATGATGAGGGAAGTGTACGATGGTGTATTTGGTAATCATTCGGGTGCCAGGTCACTAGCCTACAAAATACTTTGCACGGGTTATTTTTGGCCTACTCTCAATCAAAATGTCAAATGTGATAAGTGCCAACGCTTTGCCAACATCTCTCATGCTCCTCCTACAGAACTGATCACACTTTGTAGTCCTTACCCATTTGCCAAATGGGGGATCGACTTAGTTGGCCCATTGCCCATCGGACGAGGCCAAACCAAATTCGCAATCATCGCCATTGACTACTTCACTAAATGGGTGGAGGCGGAACCCCTCGCCACAATTACCGAGCAGAACACAACCAGATTCATCTGGCAATCGATCGTGTGCTGATTTGGCATCCCTCAAGCCATCGTCTCCGACAACAGCAAACAATTTGACAATGCCAAGTTCAGGAAATTCTATGCGGAACTTCAAATCCAGCCATGCTTCTCTTCCCCAGGTCATCCCCAAGCCAATGGCCAAGTTGAGGTTACCAACCGTTCTCTTCTGAAGATCATCAAAACTAAGTTGGAAGCTGCTAAGGGACTCTGAGCAATTACCAAATAAACTCTGGGCCGAGGAATTACCAAACGTACTCTAGGCCTACTGCACTACCTCTCGAACCCCCCACTGGAGAGACCCCATTTTGCTTAACATACGGCACTGAGGCGGTCATCCCAGTGGAAATCGATCTGCCTACCCTGAGGGTTCTGCACCCGAATCCAGAACTAACTGAAGAACTGCATTGGGCAGACTTAGACCTAATCAAAGAGCTCTGAGATACCACTGTTGTCAGACGGGCCTCATATCAACAGAAAATGAGAACACACTACAACCGCAAAGTTCGACCGAGGGAGTTCGCTCTGGAGGACCTTGTTTTGCGCAAAGCAACTCTTACCACCAAAAATCCGGCTGAGGGCAAGCTGGAAGCCAAGTGGGAGAGACCTTACGTTGTTAAGGCCAGACCTCGTCTGGGCACTTACCGACTTTAGGACATGGAAGGTCGAGATCTCCCCCATCTATGAAATGCCGAGTACTTAAAGCGTTATTTTCAATAGAGCCCTATTTTTGTATTGATCAATTGATGTATGTTCTTTTTGACAATCTACATCAGACGGAGAAAATATTCCGCCACTGCACTTCTTTTCTTCCAGCCTCACCGTCCGATCACTGAAAGTTTAAAAGCGGTGAGCTACCCGGTGTGTGGTAGGAAAACACCCGACGCCAAGTTAGAACCACACACTGGCTAAATGACTAGAGAGAAGGAGAGTGTTTGAGTGTAAGTCTTACTTACCAAAATTGTCCATCCGTAAGGGGTGGCGCCGACTTGTTTATATACCTCTCTACTTCATATCTACTCCCAATGATCTCTCAACACGTGGCTCGCTATCCCATCTGTCAAGACATAAACCATGCCTCTGTCAGTCACACCATGCCGACATTACCTAATCCCAAATGCCACTTCTTCGCTGGAGTGGCGGTCGAGCCAATACATAGTCGGGTCAGCTTGCTGCCCAAGCACGCCATTGTTGGGGAACCGACGCGAAGATCCTGGCTGACCTGTCCCAGATATCTCGCATTCATCTTTGTCGCCTTACGCCGAACAAACTCATAGCTCGGCCGACCACGCCTTCGGCGCCGGTCATCTCGCTGTCGGGTCGGCCTTCGCGAAGCATGCAATTGTTCACACAATCGGTGCTTTTAATCGAGCACCTTCTCATTGAGACTGCCGCCCAAATCTTTCGGCAGAACTCTATCCGCCAAATTGCGGCGCAGTACTGCATCGTTATTTTCCCACTCAATTGCCCCTTAATTCCGTCCGCTCTAGCGTGACAGGGATTACCTACTCCAACCGAGGTATAATTTCATTTCCTCGGTCCCCGGCTTATCGATTAGTATTCAGACTGGATGACCCTCTGTCTTCGAACTTGCCCGGTTTTGCTTTCAAACTTTCCCGGTCTTTTCTCAATCTTGCCCAGCAGTCTTCCCGGTTGATGCTACATCTGACCTAGGTGTCATCTCGTTTTTCGGCCGACGATCAATCGCCTGCCTCTTCAACTCGACGAAGTCATTAAATGGGGCACGCGTGGCGCTTCTTATTCGTCTCGGCGATACCAACCCAAATTCAAAAATTTTGGCGGTTAGACACCCTATATACAGGCCACCCTCACCCTCTTTCCTTTCCTACTGCCATTCCATCGTTCCAGCCATTCCAGAGCTCGTGCCGCTTCCCTTTCCTGCCATTGCTGCGTTAGTGCCTCGAAGAAGTCCTCCTCGCCTTCTCCTGGTAAGTTCTTCTATTTTCTCGCCATTTTCTTTCACATTACACACATTAGGGTCTGAAAATACAGCTTTTAGGATTTAGGCACCTAAAAATATCCCAAACCTTCCATAGTTCATGGTGTTCTTCATTTCTCCTGAAGAACAGCGAAGAACTGGGGCGGACCGGGCTCCTGGTCTCCATTTGATCCAAAAGAACCACAGAACCGAGAAAATAACATGTTTGTAGTGAATACAATAAAAACCGAGATAGTGGGAGTACTTGGTCGTCCAACCGGGCTAGTATCTAATCCGTTTGGGCGATTGAGCTCTCTAGCAGCCTTAGGAACCGGGGTGGTTTGGCACGCCTTCAGACCGAGCTAAAGTCAAGCTTGGTTTTGCGAGACCGCGCTCACACTTGCCATCCTTTTCCTGCAGAGTCCAAGGGGACGATTAACCATTCTCAAGCTCCCAAGACCGAGCAATCATCCAAAGGCTAAACCACAACCGAGCTACCTTAGGACCGCCTCAAATGGGAAGTACCGCTATATGGTAGACACCTACCGCTTAGACGCGTTCAGGAGGAGTACAAGATCCCGCCGATGTCCACCTCGAACTTGCAAATGAGCGAACAACTCCTTGGGGAAGAGCCGAGCAATGCCCTTCACCGTGCTCTCAATAGTTGAGGGAGGCCTTCGCTTCCACTCAATCCTCGATCACGTAATTCTTCGCCGACCGGTCGCACCAACCCAAGTGTCAACAAATACATACCGGATTATCAATGGCGTTCACGAATTAAACAACCGGCTTGGCACTCAACTAGGCTTAGCCGAGATCTTAAGGCAGTACACCATGGGCCACACCGGGGATGGTCTTGCCTACTACCTGAAAATAAGACCGGGCAAGGAGAAAATAGTGACCGGCACCCCAGATAAAGACTTGCACGATGACGACTTTTTCTGGGTGTCTGGCAACTATGAAACGGCCGACGTACTGGGCTAGTTTATTAGCAAGAACTTTGGTACTTCATGTAAGCCGCGCTTTCTTGCTTGGTCAATCCTCTTAACTGATTATTCTATACTTAGCCATTTTTTGTTTCCTTTGCAAAGAATCCAGATCTACAGTGCAAATTACGGTTCCCAAACTCCGAGTCAATCCAACTGCGGTTCGAATGCACCGTGATTGTAACGAACTGCTCGGTTATCAACCTACTTACAGATACTCGGCTCCCCGCCGGGGTAGAGTCACTGACTTCCTGCGCGAGCCAACCCCACCTCCGGATCCAACTTTACCTGACATCCCCTTAATCCGGCTCACCGAGGAACAGGAAATGGCCAAGCAGAGTCGAATCCGAAATTTGCTAACTGCCACCTCAGCCGAGCTACCGGGCGTAAGCAATCCCTCATCCGCGGCCGGTCAATCCAGCGGCGCGGTGATTGGCCTCGCCACACCTGCAACCAGCCAACCCCGCCGAGAACTCGCACGGGTGGAAAGAGTTTCGCCAGATCCTCACCGAGCTGGTGGCCGAAGCTAGAAACCGCAACCTCGCGACAAGCCAAGACCAGACCGACTGGCGCTCACCGTTGAAACACCGGTCTTGACATCCCGCCACGGTCAAAGGCGACAAGGAACATCTGTTGGCCTTCGACCTGTTAAAGGCACTCCTGCTGCCGTCTGACGTGGTTGGAAGTGACCATGTTCCAGACACCCGGCTTGTCAAATCGTCCGTGAAGTCAATGACCAGGGTAAGCACCCCAACCTACTCCCAGAATTTCACAAGTGTTTGCCCGGTTTCTTTGCTGATCAAGGTTTTTCTCTTTTTTTTTTTTGTGTGCAGGCCATCCAGAAACAGCACCTCGTGATGGAGCGCATCCACCGACTTAGGCAGAGGGCAGCTGATACAGCCAGCCAAGTTGAGAGCCTTCAGACCGAGCTGGGACGGGCAAAGGCATCTTTCGACCGGGCTAGCACCGAAAACAACAGACTGCTCGGCCAGCTGAATGAGGCCGAGAAGAAACGAGATGAACTCCAAGCCGAGCTTAACGCTACCGAAGAGTCCAGGATAAAGATGCGAAGATGCCAACAATGCAGCTTCAAAGAAGGTAAGACAACTACAAGCGTGTCTTTGCACCCCAGACCATATACTTCAAGGCCGGCTGGAAGGAAGCTTGCTCTAAGCTCGGTCAGGGCCCTGAAACCGATGTGTTTGCCTCCATACCAAAAGCCTTTCTGCCGGTCTACCTTGTGCCTTATGCCAACGACGTCTTCACTGCGTTGCAGGCAGAGGCCGAGGAAGAGCTTGCTAGAGAGACGGCTGCAGACGCCGGTGAAGGAAGCAGCCCCGAGCAGAATGTCCAGAACGAGCCCGGTGATCAGGAGAGGAATGCACCGGTCAACATTGAAGATGAATTTGACAACCTCTCCCCCCTTGTTTAGTTTCTCTTTGAACTTGCTTGTCTGTTTTTGATGTAACCGGGCTAAGTCTCACATTTTGTAACCGGGCTAAGTGCCCCACCTTTGTACTCATTTCGATTTAATGAAAAAGCTTAACTTTTATGAAGTGTTTGCACGGTTTGCTTGAACTTCAGAAAAAACAACTCACTGAACCGGGATACATCACCTCGGTTGAGAGACCAGATCATACCATCTCCAACCGAGGTAATTCATCTCGGCAAGAAATATCTAATTTGCAGACATTAATCCATCCAACCGGACAAAACATCTTGGTTGGGAATTCAAAATTGGATAACACCAACAATTCCAACCGGAGCAAAGCATCTCGGTTAGGACTTCCAAAGATGGGCAAAACCTCAACTCTTCCAACCGGATTAATCCATCTCGGTCGGGAATCCAGAGTTGGGCAAAACACCAACTCTTCCAACCGGAGCAAATCATCTCGGTTGGGAATCCAAAGTTGGGCAAAACACCAACTCTTCCAACCGGAGCAAATCATCTCGGTTGGGAATCCAAAGTTGGGCAAAACACTAACTCTTCCAACCGGAGCAAAACATCTCGGTTGGGAATCCAAAGTTGGGCAAAACACCAACTCTTCCAACCGGACTAATCCATCTCGGTTGGGCATGCTTAATTTGAACAAAACATCAAATTACGAAGGCAAAGAACACTTGTATATATTGACAAAAAAGAATTACATTCTGAAGTGTAATGCAAAAAGCTCATTCTTTGCGAACAAAACAATAGCTAGAAATAGTACACTTTGAGATTGGCCGCATTCCATGGCCGAGGTATTGCTCTACCATCCAAGTCCTCCAGGTAGTATGCCCCCTTGCCCGCCAGACCGGTTATCTTGTATGATTCTTCCCAATTTGCCCCTAGCTTGCCTTCTCTTGGCACCAGGGTATTTCCCATAACTTTCCTCAGGACCCAATCACCCACCTTGAACGGTCTGGGGTGCACCATCTTGTTGTACTTCCTGGAGAGTTCTTCTTTGGTAGCGCCACATGGATGAGAGCCTTTTCCAAGGCTCTTCACCAGTCTAATTCGAGCAATAGCCTCGGTGTTGAGCGAGCTCAAAGCTTTCACTTCTAAGGGTGGGCATGCCGACTTCAAGGAATGATCGCCTCCATGCCATAAGCCAAAGCGAATGGAGTTTCCCGATGAAACGCCATGGTAGTCCGGTATGCCCAAAGGACTGGAAGTTCTCGGCCCACTTTCCTTTGCCTTTTCAACCTTTTCTTTAACCCATCCAATATAATCTTGTTCGACGCCTCGGCTTGACCGTTGGACTGTGGGTAAGCCGGAGTGGAGTTGTAGAATTCAATCTTTAAATCTTCACAAAAACCTCTGAATAGGCGACCGTCAAACTGGGTGCCGTTGTCAGAAATCAAGATCTTGGGGACGTAAACCGCGTTACCACATTCTGCCAGACAAACCTCTTCACGTCTTTTTCCTTGATAGTTGTCAAAGGTTCGGCTTCAACCCATTTGGTGAAGTAGTCCGTCGCCGCGATAAAGAACTTGCGGTTGCCCGGTGCAGTTGGGAGGGGTCCCACTATATCTAGCCCCCACATCGCAAAAGGCCAAGGGCTGGTGAGGGGAAGAAGTTCTCTGGCCGGCTGGTGGATCTGGTGTGCAAATTTCTGGCACTTCTCACATTTCCGGACATATTTTTGTGCGTCGACTTGCATGTCTGACCACCAATAGCCTTGTGAAATAGCTCGGTAGGCCAAGGGTCGCCTCGGTGTGGCCGCCACAAATGCCTTCGTGAATTTCGATGCAGAATGCATCCACACCGCCGGGTGCACACACTTTAAGTAAGGACGGAGAAGGACTTCTTATACAACGCGCCAGATGGAGAGAGCCAAAACGCTCGACTTTACGGCAAGATTTGTGTGCTTCCTTCTTCTCGATCGGTAGAATCCGGTCTCGGAGGAACAAAATGATTGGATCCATCCACGACGGACCCAGCTCGGCGCAGAGTACTTCCGTCTGCCCGGTATCTTCAATGCTTGGTCGTGGAAGAAAGTCAATTAATAAGGGATTTGGAGACGTACTATCTACCATTGATGCCAGGCCGGCCAGCTCATCAGCTCGGCTGTTTTCTTCTCGGCCGATCTGTTGGACTCTGATTGCCTGAAACTGCTTGATGCGTTCCCTGACCAGAGCTTGGTACTTCGCCATGCGGTCATCCTTTGCCTCGTAGATCCCAGAAACTTGGTTAACCACAAGTTGGGAGTCACTGTACACTATTAGCTCGGCAGCCTTCATCTGGATTGCGCTCTTGAGCCCGGCCAGAAGGGCCTCATACTCAGCTTCGTTGTTAGATGCTGGGAAGCCAAGGGTGATAGAATGTTCAATGGTTAGGCCATCCGGGGAGATAAGAACAATACCGACCCGACCAGTGACGATTGGGCCCGTCAACAAAAAGCTTCCACATTTCCCCACAAAAGCTTCCGACAACCGATGGATCTGTGAGTGGTGAGGGTGCTACGATCAAGGTTGCTTTCGGCCGTCCGGTTTCAAGTTCTGCGCTCATGGCCCCTCCGGCCCCACTTGGTGATTTGGCACGGACTCGACAAGTCGATGCGCACGCCCTAAGTCGTGGCGAATCACCAGTGCGGTATTATCTTGACGCAGGCTCTGTGCTGAGTAGTTCCATGACTTCCCCCCTTGGTGATGCGGTGCCGGGCAGAGTTGGTGGAATAACAACACCCAACTCTGTCATCGCGTCACCGGTTGTTGGCATTGTGGAAGTGTAGGCCACTGCGGTGGTGCGCGCTAAGTCCGCGCCGCGAACCCCACCAGGTGGTAGTATCTCTGATGAACTAGCGCGCATCTCATCATCTGCCGCGGTAATATCGACCGCATCTGGGATGAGTTCGGTGAGAATTACCAGCGAAGTCGACCAAAGTTTGGGCTTTGATGGCGGTCTTGTGGTGATACTTCACATCAAGCGCTCAACTCGACCGCCCCCTTAAGAATTCGCCCAGAAAAATCCGCCCGTTCAAATAAAGCTTTGAGGGGGAACTCGGTCAAGACGACGATAGTATGTGCATGAAAGTAGTGCGCCAACTTTCTTGAAGCCATCATTAATGCCAAAGCAAGCTTTTCAAGAGGCAGGTACCTAGTCTCTGCCGGTAGTAAGGTCTTGCTAACATAAAAGATGGGGAGGTGCTTGATTCCTACAGCCCGAACAAGCACCGACCTTGCATCTTCTTGTCTGACGGATAAAGATAAAGTTCTTCTCCGGGCACCGGCGTGACCAACAATGGTGCTGAAGACAGATATTCCTTGAGCTCGGCCAATGCTCGATCGCATTCTTCATCCCATGAGAACTTGGACTTCAAGGACTGAAAGAAAGGACGGTAGCGATCTGATGACCGGCTTATAAATCGATTAAGCGGCCATTCGGCGGATGTTGCACGTCTTTCACCGAGCTAGGCTGCTTTAACTCTTGTACGGCTCTAATTTGTGTAGGGTCCGCCTCAATACCTCGGTTTGTGACTAAGAATCCTAAAAATTTCCCGGATCCCACACCGAAGGCACACTTAGACGCATTCAGGCGTAACTTATGCTTCTTGAGGACGGCAAACATCTCGGCCAGGTCGGACAAATGAGTTGTTTGTTGCCTGCTCTTTACCACCATGTCATCAATGTAAGCCTCCATTGTCCGGCCCAGCAAAGGAGCACACATCTTGGTCACCATCCTCTGGAAAGTTGCCCCGGCGTTCTTTAAACCAAAAGGCATAACTCGGTAGCAGAAGAGTCCCCTTGGTGTTGTAAATGAAGTGATTTCTCGGTCGGGGCCGTGCATGGCAATCTGATGATAGCCAGATGGCGTCCAAGAAACTTAACTGCATGGCGGTAGTCAAATCCACAATGGTCAATTCTAGGCAAAGGAAAGTCTTCGGACGAGCACGGTTGACGGTCTTGTAATCAACGCAAAACCCGCCACTTCCATTTTTCTTCGCAGATAACTTATTGTATTTGAAATCCACCGAGGATAGTGAACTTCCTGAATTGCTCGCGCCTCAAGCAGATTCTTGACTTCCTCCGCCACTACCTCAGCGTGATGCAATGCTGACCTCCTTGTTCGCTGAATGACCGGCTTGGCTCCGGGGAAAACATTGAGATGATGGCAGATAAAGTTTGGATCGAGGCCGGGCATGTCATAAGGCGACCATGCGAAAACTTCAATGTTGGCCATAAGGAATTCCACCATCTCGGTCCTTTCTTGTGCTGTGAGGGTGGAGCCGAGCAAGAAGAACTTGTCCGGCTGCTCGGTATCAATTCGCACTTCCACCAATCCTTCCACGGCTTTGTCTTCTGCCTTAGTGCCCACATCATCTAGCATTACCTGGTCCTCCGGCCCCTCAATCATCTGAACAAATCCCTTGGCAGCCCGGCTCCCATTGACCGCCACAAAGCACTGTTTTGACATAACCTGATCGCCCCCAATCTCCTCAACTGCCCCCATAGCTGAGGGGAATCTCATCACTTGGTGAAAGGTTGATGCCACGGCTCGCATAGCATGAAGGCAGCCCCTGCCAAGGATCAGTTAAGTAGATGGCACCAATACCGAACTCAACTTTGTTGGACCACCGATCCCGCTTTAACGGCGGGATAATTTTTCCCAAAGGCCACTCGGTTGTGAGTTGAAACCGACCAATGGCGGTTCTTTGGGGCCAAATCCGTGTCTCGGAGCTTAAGCTGTTTGAAAGCGTCGTAATACATGATCTCGACCGAACTCCCCTGATCGATCAAGATCCTTTTAACTTCAAAATCATTGACGCGGAGAGTTATTACCAAGGCGTCATTGTACGGTGTCTGTATGCGCTCCAAATCTTTTGAGGAAAAGCTGATTACATCCTTTACTTCTGTCTTCCCCCTCTTGAGCGCAGGCTGAACTGACAAAACTTCCCTCATGTGTTCTGCCTTCTTAATCATACCACGAAGCTCGCAAACACGCGCCGGTTCCACTATGCCGTGGATGACATTCACAACCCCTTGTGGAGGTGCGTCCCGGTCATCCGGTCCGCGTGGATCAACTGGAACCTGATTTGCCTTAACTCCTCCATCAATGTAGAGGTCCAGATGCCCAGCTGCCACTAGCTCTTCTAAGTGTTGCCTCAAAGGCAGACAGTCCTCTGTTCGGTGGCCACGTTCCCGGTGAAAGGTACAACGGTACTTGAAATTGAAGCGTCTCTGCCCGTCGCCTAACTTAGCAGGAAACCGGACGTACTCCTCGTCACGGATTTCACTAAGTATGCGATAGATTGGAATTTTGAAGACCGTGGTGATGCCTGTTCTTGCTTTCAACCTTCTGCCTGCATCGGCCACATCATCTTGGGGGTAGTCATCCCGGCGGTAATCATTCCTGTCATTACGCCGCTCCCTACCTCGGTTCTTGCGGTTTGAACCTCGGTCTGACTCTTCAGCCCGGTCACTAGATCGGCCGGACTCTTGCCCGACTGCATGCACTTTCCCTGCCAACCTCTTGGGCGTTACGACCGGGGCTGCCTTCTTGGTTGAGGCCGAGGCATCATCCTCTACCCGGATATGCTCATTGATGCGCTGCATAAGCTGTCCCATGGTCGTAGGTTGTTGCATGGTAAGTGAGTCTCGCAGTCTATGTCCGACCGGGAGCCCACGCTTATCTTGTCACGATAGCAAGGTTGATCGGGCGATCCGATTATCTCATTGAAAGTCTCCCAATACTTGGGTTATGCGCCTTGAGTGTGTCGTTTCCATCTTGATACTCAGGAGGTGATCAACTTCCTTAGGAGTTTTGGTGTTAGTCGTGAAGCGCGTTACGAAGGCTTCTGCCAGCTGTTGCCACCTTTCAATACTTCCCTCCGGTAACCTTCCGAACCACTTCAATCCCAATTCGCCCAAACTCGACGGAAAGATAAGGCACATAAGAGCATCATTCGCGGTGTCATAACCATAACACGGAAATGACTTACATGCATGTACGGATGGGTCTTTCCATCGTAAAGGCTAAACTTTGGCTGGTGGAATCCCGCAGGAAGCGGCGTTGCTTCTATCTCCAGTGAAAAAGGAGTGGCGCTCAACCTGGCCAAATCTGTATCTAGAAGGAGTGGCGCCGCTTGACGCGGTGGAGGCATTCCGACCTCCTCGCTGGCGTGGGCTCCGTAGGATAACCGCTGGAACGCCGGCACCCTCTGAGCTTCGCCCGGCGAGCAGTTCCTTTAGAAGCGTCGCAAATCCTTCTGACAAAGGAATAGGAATACCTCGGCGTCGTCTTCGGGCGTGAGGGTCAGTAAGTGCTATCTTCTTGTATTGGACTTCTCTGCGTGCAAGTCGGAATCACCATCTCTGTAGCTCCTGGTAATAGAGATTGCCGGAGTGTGCCTCTGACTCTAGCCGGTGAGCAGCGGGAGGCGGTGAGCGGCGGGATGGGGTGCGCTCACTGTGGTCACCCACTCCAGCTACACCCTTCCCTTTGTAACGCCGCTTGAGCTCCTCCATCTCTGCCGCCATTCGCCGAATGACGGCATCTTGGTCCCGCAACTTGTGTTCCAGGCGTTTAGAGTGTGACTCTCTCCGCCGTCGGTGACCGTCTGGACTACGGGAACGGCCATGACTTCTTCCGCGCTTATCCCGCGCGTCTCCCGCCTGTCCTCCGGTGGCTGTCTCCAGGTTCGCCATCGGAAGGATGGACGGGAGTCCTTCTCTCTGCCGGACAAACTCTGGGGTGGCTCCGTCGACGGCGGACAACGGAAACTCCTCGTTGTGCGCCATGAACGACGATCAGATGAACCCAGAAGACAAGGTTTTATCTGCAAGCTTCCCACAGACGGCGCCAATTGTACGGGGAGAAAATATTCCGGCTACCCGCACTTCCTTTCTTCCCAGTTCCTCAGCTGTCCGATCACCTGAAAGCGCAAAAGCGGTGAGCTACCCGGCGGTGTGTGGCCGGAAAACACCTCCGACACTCAAGTTAGAACCACACACCTGGCTAAATGACTAGAGAGAAGGGAGAGTGTTTGAGTGTAAGTCTTACTTACCAAAATTGTCCATCCCGTAAGGGGTGGCGCCGACTTGTTTATATACCTCTCTGCGCCTCATATCTACTCCCAATGATCTCTCAACACGTGGCTCTGCTATCCCATCTGCCGACATAAACCATGCCTCACAGTCACACCATCTTTGGACATTACCTAATCCCAAATGCCACCTTCTCTGCTGGAGCCGGCCGCCTAATACATACATCAGAAATTTGTGCTCAAGCACGCCATTGTTTGGCTAAGCAGAGAAGACTGAAGATCCCATTGGACCTGTCAAGATATCTCGCATTCATCTTTGTCGGTCTTCTGGCCGAACAAACTCATAGCTCGGTCGACTACGCCCTTCCTGGCGCCGGTCATCTGCCTGGCTGGTCGGCCTTCTGCTGGCTTATGCTCGGTTCACACAATCGGTGCTTTAACCGAGCACCTTCTCAGCCCAGTACCTGCTCGGCCCAAATCTTTCCCGGCGTAACTCTATCCGGCCAAATCTGTCCGGCACGGTACCAGACCGTTATTTTCCCACTCATACACACTTGGATATTTTTGTCCTTTTCTCACATGGTGTAAATTTGTGATCATTGGCTACGCTTTAAATGACAAATGATATTATATCTCAGTTATCTGCGTGGTATTTCAATAACACCCTGCTTATAGCCTCAGCTAGATTGAGTTACTTAATGCCTTAGCCAGACTGAGCATGAAGGGCTCAGCCAGACTGAGTTACTTAAAGCCCCAGCCAAACTGAGCACGAAGGGCTCAGCCAGACTGAGTTACTTAAAGCCTCAGCCAGATTGAGCACGAAGGGCTCAGCCAGACTGAGTTACTTAAAGCCCCAGTCGGACTAAGCACGAAGGATTCAGCCAGACTGAGTTACTTGAAGCCTCAGCCAGACTGAGCACGAAGGGCTCAACTAGATTGAGTTAATTATGGCTCACGCCAGACTGAGCACGAATGAAGAGTTTGGCCAAGGCCATTCTTGCAATTTCATGATTGTAGCATAGTTGCCATACTTAGTTAAAATCCAGGTCCATGCTTTTATGTCTCTTAACATTCTTTACATTTTTAACTTTCATTTTTAATTCCGTTACAATCCACGCGCCTCGTCGCCCAACCCAATCTTTCATTTCTCAACATTCTTAAGACCTTTACATTTCACCGTTTTTATTGTTAACATTCTTAGCATCATGGTTTTCTCACAAGTTAGACTGGCTCCCTATTTCTCAACTTTTACTACGATTTATACACAAGCCTTATTTAAATGCCCATCCTCATTCTTTTTAGATCTACAAGAAATAAAGACAACAGTACGAAAAAGCACAACTCATTATTTTATTTACAAACTTACACATAAATTCACTACAAAAATTACACGACCGAAAAAAACAAAAAAAAACAACAACAACAAAAAAAAATTTATTTGCAAACAACAACACGCAAAACCTAACAATTTTACATCAATCATTCATCCTCGCTCAAGGCCAGATCTTCTTCGTCAACCCCCTTATCTAGGGGGGTCTGGGCCACATCGACTTCATCTATTCTCACATTGCTGAAGTCTAAGTCTGGGAACAACTCTTCTGCTTTACGTTTAAAAGTCTTCCAGCTGTTGTCCCAAAACTCAGCCATCTCATACTTGTAGAAGTCCGACCAATGGAAGCTCTGGATCACTTCCTCTTCACTCCTACTTTCAGCGGTCGCTCCCGATGGGCCAGCCCCCCTATCCCCCTCTCTCGCCAAGCTGTTGGCGATAGCGGCATCAATAGCGATCTGGAAGTCGGCAGACCCCTTGAACAGCTTTACCGTTGCAACACATAGGTCGGGATATGCTGCCTTCTTAGATGCCAACTTGGCCCTCTCCTCTTCCAAGGCTTTCTCCATCTCTGCCCTCTCAACTGCCAGTTTAGCCTGCTCATTTACCAGCACCCTCTCCAACTCAACGATCTTCTGATCTGCTTCTTCCTTTTATTTGATCGACTGAGTGCGTAGATCTTCATTGCAGACCATGGCCTCATCCCACCTTTCGTTGGCGACGGTGCAGGCTTTCTAGGCCTCTTCCAGCTTCTTCTTCTCGCCAGCCAACTGGAACTCGAGCAACACCATCTTGTGGCGTTCCGTCTCCAGCTCTAACTTGGTCACGAGCAGTTCAGCATTAGCACGATCTGCTGAATAGCCCTGCACCATCGCCAACACCTTCATCTTCTTGGCGTTCTGGGCATACTCCAGTCCTCTAACACACGCACTCCGCGCGGCTTTCCTCCAGCCCTCGGTCTCCCTCCTTAAACTTTCAAGCTGGGCCTTCACCTCCTCCAACTTTGCCTTCAATGGCCCAACTTCGCCTTTTGCTCGCGTTGCTTTGTTCAGTAAGGCTCTTGCTAAGGTCGTCGCCTCCATCTGGGCCGAGCACAGCCTCCTTAGCAGTTCGGCCTCTGTGAAACTTGTCATCAAATACACGACCGCGTCCTCCACTACTCCCAAGAGCCGATCTGCAGCAGTCATGGCTTCCCCTCTTTCTCCCTCTAGTCACCCGGACACTGCTAGAGCGTGGTAAATGGTGGTCTTCAACCTGGCACTCCCTCCTTCTCCTTGGGGCACAGGACCCCCCTTGTGCTGTTACTTTGTTCCCTCCCTACTTAGGGCCAGTCGCCCCACCTTCCACTTGTGTTTCAGGACCCAGGGCACTCTTCATCCCCTTCGTTGTCTCCTCCAACTCCACTTCGGGGGTCCCCTTTGCCATCCCCTCATTCATCCTCTTCAAGGCTGGCCCCTCCTCCCTTTCTTTTACTCTCTTCTTCTTCTTCAGCACAACCTCCACCTCCTTTTTGCTCTTTTCCTTCAAAGGATCCACTGGAGGTGGTCGTGGCTTAAAACCGCTCAGGTCCTTCTCCCCTAACTGCTTGGGGCGCGGTCAGACTCGTTCTCTCACGATCGGTTTAGGCGAGCAGCCTAACTTCACCTCTTTGTACTGATCGGCCTTGGCAAAGGTGGTTCTGTCCTCCGCCTCTTGCCTCTTCCTCCTCGCCTCTAGTTCTGCCGGCGCAAGATCTCCACCGGTCGGCTGAGGGCCCAGCCTTGAGGCAAACAAGACTGAGGGCTGAACGAGGTCGTTCCACTTGGCGCCCTCATTCTCTCTCCGTGCCTTCACCTTCTTCACCCTCTCCTTTGCCTCCGCCTCCAACCTTGGCTTAACCGACTTGGTTGGCACCCTCCACACCCTGCGCACTCCTACTCTGCCGTTGGTGGACACATAGAACTACCGTGGCCTCCACCCCTTCACTGACCATGGCAACCCCGCCACCAGACCCTTTTCTGCCGCCACTTGTAAAGTGACCCAAGTCTCTTGCTGACCCGAAGCCTTGTAGCATGCAAAAAACCCATCCACCGTCATTGCAACACCCCCGTTCGCCCGCGGTCACGCGCTTGCACAGGCCAATAAAATCTTCCACGCATTAGGCATCAGTTGGCCCGGAGCCATCTCCAGTCGATTCAACACGTCCACTAGTATCTGGGGAAGCAGCAACCTTAAAACCTCCCTTTAACGCCTCTTCGTAGAGGGCAAACTCCCCCGGTCGGGCGTCAGATGGCCTCTCTTTCACCGTCGGCAATTTCAACTCTATCTCCGTGGAAATCTGATACTTCACGCGCATCTCCTCAAACTCCTCCACTGTCAAGGTCAATTTGTCGGCCTTCGTGTGCCAATGGTCTAGCTCTACTTGGCTGATTGGCTTCACAGCCGTTATCAGTGTGGACGAGTGGGGTCACCCCGCCGACTCCCCCTCAGTTCCTATTCGCTTCTACGTCTTGTATTGCTCTGCCAGGTCCACCGCGTCGTCGTCCTCCAATGCATCTAGTCTCATGGTGGACACATCCTCTCGAGCCATCTCTTTGGTATGCCTGCGTATAGCTTCAGACGCTGGTACCAGGTAGTTCGCAAAATATTGCAAAGGTGTATCACTCGACACAAAAGAGTTTACTTTTGGAGCGTTTTGGTTTTTTGCAAAAAGATAGGCAAAGCGGATAACACCAAAAGCCCAAGGCTTGCTTGTATTCCAAGGGTCACGATTAAATTTTATCAGTTTGAAAATTTTCAAAAACCTGCCAAAACCGCCTTTTTAACGCCCTATGTTAACCTATCCCTTCATTTCTTGCCCAACGCCTAACCTCCCTCATTATGGGATTCTACCTCGTGTATGACCACGATCTACTACCCCTTTCCCCTTCCTTGTCTATTCCACTCTCACTTCACCACGTGCCCCGCCGCCCCTCGAGCCCCACGCATCGCCACTCACCCTTCGCAGTCGGCCCTCCTCACGGTAGGTCTCTCTCCTCGGTCACCGTTTGCGGTCGGCCCTTCTCACGGTCGGTCCCTTCCCTCGGTCATTCTTCGCAGTCGGCCCTCTTCACGGTCGGTCCTTCCGCTCGGTCACCCCTCACTATCGGCCCACCTTCCGGTCGATCTTCGCCCTGTCGATCTCTCACAACTACTGTTTTTTTCCTTATTCCCTTCGTTGGACTAAAGCTGCACTTGGGAATGGGGGACTACTGGCATGGGTAAGCCCATAAAGGATATTGCCCACCACTTAGGGCCCAATACATAATTCAAATACTAAAGCCCAATGTTGCTAGAGCTTAACATGGCATTAAGAACCAATGACATCTAAACACGTGGCAAGAGAAGGACAAGCCACATAAGCAGACAAAGATCCTGCAAAGTTATTGCACTGCACATCAGCCATTAATGAAGTTCCTTACAGCATTTATTGCCATAACCCCTCCCCGTCGGGACAAAACGCCCTTACCATGAACAAGGCAAGCTAGAGCATAGACTTTTGGCCAAGGTGACAGGTTGGAAAGGACAAGGAAATGATTAGCAGAGGATATATGAAGGTATCGAAGACAAGGAAAAGGTGAGGCTTTTCTATCACTAATCTATCTCTACTTTCCATCTCTTTTTCTAACTTGCTCGTCGGAGGGTTTCCTGAGGGACTCCTCGTTCCCTGTTGAACTTTTGTACAGGTCTCTCTGTGGGCTTGATACCTCGGGCACCGGTTTGTGAAGCGTGGATCAATCCGACTCGTTCCATCTGGGGCACGCTGTATCTTCAACTAATTATATCACTTCAAGTAATTCACTACTTATAGATTCTCATGGAGTAATTCTATTAACATAGAATATGGAATACAGAATGGTTCTCAAAAAATATGCTGCTGTATTTATATTCTTTTTTTTTTTTTTGGGTTTGTTTTCATTACTTGTTGAAGAAAGTCACACCAGTTTCTTTGAATAATTTGTGACTCCTCATTCTGATGTGATGGGTCGTTGAACACACCAAAATTAAATACTAAACTATACCAAATTCAATTAGAATAATGACAAGTCCAGATATCGATCCACAGGGACTGTTGTGAAATTAAACTAATTTAATTGTTAAATTTCTAAATTAATTTTGATAAAAAGTTTGATTGTTCATAGCCTAAATTAATAACAAATAAATTAAACTAAGGAATTAAATTATCAATAATAAATGAAATTGGGTTTACTGAATTGGGAAAAAATCCTAGGGTAGAGAATTCACCACTAACCACATAATTAGGGTTTCCAATTGAAATCAATTATGCTATGGTTTGAACGGATTAATGTTTCGCAACTACAAGCTCGAAACATTTGACAAGAAGATCATCACATTCAATGTACGAGCACGAACCATCTCAAGTAATACGAATCGTTCACTCTAAACTAAGGTAGTGATACGACTCGTTCCTCGTAGTATGGTTCGTCTCATACCTTGAATGTGAAGGAATAGAAAACACATGTATGGATAACATTCAACAATCACAAAAAGTCAAATATTCGAAGAGATAATGAAAAATACATAAAAGAAACTTCCAAATCACTATACAAATGTTCAAAACTTTACATAATTAAAAATCAAAAAGAAAACAAAATAATTACATGGCTAGGGTTTTATCAAAACCCTAGAAAAGAAGACTAGCCACTCATGGAGGAGTGGAAGAAGGTAAATGGAGAAGAAACCACCATAGGAGACATCCTTGAAGCTTTTGTTTCCCTTTCTTTCCCAAACCCTAGCCTCTCTTTTTAGATCAAAACAATTTCAGAATTCTAGAAAAGTTTTTTCCTTTTCTTTTTATACATCTACTCACTTCCAAATAGATTTAAAACATCGGTTTGACTTTTTCAAAAAAAGTCAACTCTGTTAAAATTTTGTCTTTTTGCCCATTTTATGCTCCGATAATGTACAACCTGATTAACATTCAACACAGATAAAGCACACGGTTTGACCAGCAAGTGAAGTTAAGAGATTCTAATTAACGGCCTCAATGATGTACATTTCGACCTTAATCATGATGTGATTATTTGCATGAGGAGGATTTACCCAAATGAATTCTCTAAATATGAAATGATGCAGAGATCACTTCTCATATTTTTAGAAAATCAAACAATGTTGAATTTTGTTTAATAATGGACCAAGATGGGTCCAAATTGGGCCTGGACTGCATCAAAATGGTCTTCCGTAGCTTGGCCCTATGCCTTTTTTTTTCTTCACTTATTTATGTAATTAATGTTTAAAAAAGTAACCTACCTCGCATAATTTCTCTTTCACAAAAATTTTTCAGTGATAAGATTTGTTAAATAAAATTTGAGAGAAGAAAAAAATATAGAAGCATGGTTTATTAATTTTTTTTTTTTGGGTCACATCATTCGTGGAGTTGGTAGGAGAGAAATTGTGTGAGTAAAATATTTTTAAAAATAAATTTAATTAATAGTTTAACCTAAAAATATTAGAGAGATTCATGTAATTATTCACTTTGTTTGATTTTAATTTTTTGAATTCAATTTTTTCAAAGTTAAGTTTTTTTATATTTTGTATTTTTTATTTTTAATAATTTTTTTAATATTTTAAGCAAATTTTTTATTTTTTAAATACACTTAATATAAATAAAATTAAAAAGTATAATACGTATGAAAAAATATTTTAAAAATTCACTAATAACTAAAAATATAAAAAATTATAAAAAATCAATACATTTTCATATTTTTATATATTAATTAATTTTTAAAAAATATTTTGTTACAAATATTTTATTTTTGAGATACATCTAGATTAGGTGTATTTAAAAAGTAAAAAAAAATTCTTAAAATATTAAAAGAATTTACTAAAAATAAAAGAATTTACAAAAAAAATTTCTTAAAATATTAGAAAAATTACTAAAAATAAAAGAATATAAAAATAAAAAATTCAATTTTAAAAAAATTAAATTCAGAAAATTTATTATCCATAATTATAATACACATCACCATCATGCACCACCAGCATCATCATAGACCATCATCACATCATCTTTTCTCTCTCCTTCCTCTCCACTCACACACCCAATCTCCTCTCTCTCTCTCTCTCTCTCTCTTCCACTGTCCACTCCCTCACTCCTCCTCTCTCCACTTTCTGCTCATCTCTAAAGTCCAGACACAAAAATGGCTACTTTCTCCAATTCCCATTTTACCCCTCTCACATTCCTCTATTTCCTCCTCTTCTTCTCTTCCACTTCCACCCCCATTCTCTCTCTAAACATCACCACTCTCCTCTCTTCCTACCCCGATCTCTCCGACTTCACCTCCCTCCTCTCCTCCACCTCCGTCGCCGCCGATCTGACCCACCGCTCTTCCCTCACCCTACTCGTCGTCCCCAACTCCTTCCTCCACTCCTCCCATCTGACCCACCACCCCAACCTCCCCGACATCCTCCGCTACCACGTCCTCCTCCAGTACCTCTCCTCGCCGGACCTCCACCAATTTCCGCCCACCGGAAAACTCGTCACCACCCTCTTCCAAACCACCGGCCGTGCCACCGCAAACTTCGGCTCCGTCAACATCACCCGCAACCCAACCACCAACGCCGTCGCGGTCCGCTCTCCCGACTCCAACGCTACCGTACTCTCTCTCATCAAAACCTTACCCTACAATGTCAGCATCTTCTCAATCAATTCCCTCTTAATCCCGTACGGGTTCGATCTGATGGCCTCCGAGACTCAACCCCCGTTGGGTCTTAACATCACCAAAGCCCTAATCGACGGCCACGATTTCAACGTCGCCGCTTCGATTCTCACCGCCTCCGGCGTAGTAGGCGAGCTCGAGCGTGACGAAGGCGGCGCCGGAATTACCATCTTCGTCCCCACGGTCGAAGCCTTCTCCGACCTCCGGCGACGGCGAGTTTCCAATCGTTGCCGGCCGAGGAAAAAGCTGTGGTGTTGAAATTTCACGTACTCCCCTCGTACTACCCGCTCGGTTCGCTAGAATCGATTGTGAACCCGGTTCAACCCACGCTCGCGACGGAGGGGACTGGAGCTGGAAGATTCACATTGAACATCTCGAGGGTTAATGGGTCGGTGGCGATCGATACTGGGATCGTTCGAGCGGCGGTGGCTCGGACCGTGTTTGATCAAAACCCACTTGCGATTTTCGGGGTTTCGAAAGTTTTGTTGCCGAGAGAGTACTTTGGGAAGAACCCAATTGTCAATTCCAACAAGCCTGTCAGTGATATCCCCGGCGTTGCTCAGCCGCCGGAGATCTCTTTACCGCCGGAGATTTCGCCGCCGAGTCACTTGTCGTCTCCGCCGGGTTTTCGTGAAGAAATTCGATCGGAATCGGCGAGGAATTGCGTACAGAGTCTCGTTCTGTGTTTGGGTTGTATAGCATTGTATCTATTGGTATGAGATTGATTATTTCTTGCATTAATAATTATGATTTTTTTTTTTCTTGGGTTTTTGTTGTATTTTTTTTTGCAATTATCACACGAGAGCAGTTGTAATTGTAATTGTAATTGTAATTGTAATTGAATTGGGGCTTCAAAAGCTGCCATTTTTACTCTTTTGTGATGTTGAGATAATTTTTAGTTAAAATAGCAACCAATTTCGCTTGTGGGTATGCACATTGTTGGATAAAAAGCTTCGATTTTGAATGTTATGATCAAATTCTATTGTTTGAAATTTGAAGGGCTTACTGTTTGGATCTCTGTTCTTTTCGTACTCTACTTTCTGAAGCAACTGATTGCAGAAAAGGTGAGGCAACAATGGTAAAATTCACTCTCGATCATATGTTTTCTATATACTTACAACCCAAATATTCAAGATTTCTCTGCTTGAAGATGGAAAACTGGGTCTAAAAAATCAATATTCGAATGCCCAATTCCATTTTCTGTGATAAAAATTCTTGAATTTTCTGAGCTTTCTGAAGTCTGAACTCATCCAATTCTTCAATCATTTGCTTTCACTGCTCCTTGTCCCTTTGAAAGAATATATGGACTGGTATTATTTTGTATATTTTTGTACTTTTGTCATCTTTGACACATACAAACAGCAGAAATAGTCATTTGGCGGGAGGGAAGTCTTAAGGGCTTGTTTAGTTTGTTTTTGGGAGAGTTATTTTTGAAAAAAAATTTGGAGAGAGAGTTTAGAAGTTTTTTTAGTATGTTTGGTTGTATATTTTGGGAGAGTTGTTTTTTTGGGAGTTTAGAATGATTTGATATTTTAAGAGAATTTGAGTAAATGTATGTGAGAGAAAAAGTGATTGAGAAGGAGAGATGAGAGAGGAAAATTGATTGATTGATGTATAAGAGAGAGAGTGTGATTTTGGAAATTTTTTGAGAAAAATTCAAACCAAACAATTTTTTAGTATTTTTTTTTTAAAACTCATCTCCCAAATGCAAACCAAACATATGTTTATAAAAAATATTGTGAGTTTGAGCTCTCCATATATAGGCCCGTTTGGTAGAGTTGTGAAAAAGTGATTATACCTTATAATTTAACAGTTTATAACTTATAACTGTGAATATAAGTTGATTTTTGACTTATAAATTAAGCTTCTCTTTTCCCACTTAAAGATTTGACTTACAAAAAATTATAAGCTGTATTGTTAAGCTGAACCAAACGCATCAAAATAATTTAAATTAAGCTAAAAACTAAAATAAGCTGAAAATAAATTCTACCAAACAGGGCCAAACTAATTTAATAATTATTTATTTATTTTTGCCGATTTATTTATATATATATATATAAAAGAAACAAAACAAAACAAAAATAGACATAGGCTATGTTTGACGTAAAGGTTTGAGTTGAGTTGGTATTATTTTAGTCACAAATAAATAAAATAAGTTTTTTAGTTCAATAAAATAAAATGTCAAATTCAAACCATAATCATTTTATTTTTTTTTCACAAAAGTTAAAAAAATAAAAATATATATCCCAAATGAGATATTTTAACTACAAATTAAAATAATTAAAAAATCAACTTATATCTCAAACGAAGGCATAATAGTCATTTTATTCTGTGAGTCTCATGTTTACTCTCAGAGAAATGTATTTGATTATGTAATTGGGTCATGATTCAAAAAAACAAAAAAATTACAAAAAAAAAAACAAAAAATAGACAAAACAGCTATTTTATTTTGTGAGTCTCACATTTGATCTGGAAGGGATGTATTTGATTATGTAATTGAGGAGTCGTGTCCAAATGCAGACCTAACTCTGTGTGATGTGCACCGGGCACGGGAGGAACAGTAGAGATTTCCGGCGGAAAGGAGTTGTTGAGGTCATTTAGGGGAAGAGCTGGTGGGGGGTTATTTAGGTAAAATGACATTGGTCATTACGTAGGCTATGCGACAGGGAATCGTGATTGGATTGTGGTGGTGGCATCTTGGTAGATTACTTGACAGAGGGAAAGTGTCTGGTCCCACAGTATGGACGGTCCTGATCAAAGACTAATACTGTTAAAAAAGGCCGTATCAACTCCATCCCCCGCACACCAATGCCGTTCGATGTTGATTGATTGCAACTTACATGTCGACGAAGCTTTACAATCTAGCTGTTGTTGCCACCCTTCTTTATTAGGGAGAGTATTCTACAGTGTGTGCGTCCTCAGCTTCCCTTTTCTGTTCTCCACATCTGGGTTTCGTTTGATATCAATCTGGCGATCCAAGATTAACATGTGATGATGGGCCCACCTCCTAGTGTTTGTTAGATCAGTAAAGACTGGGAGTTCCGATTGTCAAGAGCCGTTGATCTTGGTGCTTATTGATATTTTAGTGGGTCCCATCCCAATTTAGTACATGTTTGTTGTGTGTCCCAGATCAAAGTCGCAAGATTTTGTGAGTACATAGCCCATTGGGCTCAGAGGTGGGACAACACCGTACATACAAGTTGTATTAAAAAAGGTTTGGAGCACTTTTCTTTATTGATTTTTGGCGTGGCAGCGATCTTTTTGTTGATTTTGATCAAGGGCAAGGATCAGCCAAGTGGCATGTGGGCTTTGTTTGCCGTACTTTGGTATGGGAATGCGAGTTTAAAATAATCGTAAAAAGATAAAATATATTAAGAAATTAATTAAATAAAATATTATATTTAAATTATAATCATCTTATTTATTTTTTTTTATAAAAGTTAAAAAAATTAAAAAATTTAACTTAAACAAAATTTTTTAGTTTCAAATTAAAATCGTTAAATGGTCAAAAAAAAAAATTTAAAAATCAATTCATTTTTCAAACAAAGCCTTTATTTGCATTCAAAAAATCACTCCGTACATCAAATTTTTCAGTACTTCCTATTAAATTATTTAAGATTGTAATTTACTATCAATACAACTTATGGTTATTAGTATTTCTTATTAAATTATTTAAGATTATAATTTACTCTTAATATACCTTATATTTTTTCATAAATTATCCTCTAAAATAAAATTATAATTTATAATACACCTATATAATAAATAAATTATGAAGAAAAAAAACACTTGATTCCTAGATGGTCATCAGTGGCCCTCGTCATTGCCAAATAAAAAGCTTTTGCTGGTTCTAGAAAAATAACAAAAAAGACTTTCAAATAAGAATCATTCCATAAGATTTGTTTATCATTATTTTATTAGATTTAATCTTTTTTTTTTTTGGATTTTCCACAGTCATCTTGGTTTATTTGTTCCAAATCTTTATATATTCATCTTTCATGTCCAGTACTCAGTTTCTTTATCCCAAATCTTTATACATTCATTTTTCATCTCCAATTACAAAACAATTTTTAAATCCATTACCACCACAAAAGTTCATTAAAATTTCTCTTCCTCTAAATCATTATTTTTTTTCTATTGATTTCATTATATGGAGACTAAAATCATCTGTTTTTATACATTGTGAAGATCTGATAAAAAAAAAAACTAAACGCAAGAACAATACGAGTTTTAGGTGCCAAAGGGTTTTTCGACAACCCGTAAACTTCAATATTTGTTCCAAATATTGCACAAATGGTCGTCGCCTTTGGGTGTGGCACCCTTATACTTCCTCTAAAGCGAGGTCTTAGCCCGAGGTTAAGGACTAGCAGAACCTGCACTACCATTTTTCTTAATACCAAAAAAAATAAAAAATAAAAAAAATCTATTCTCTTGCCTCCTCTGTGTTGTGCCTTAACAGTAGATAAAGCATAGCGAAAACTTTTTTTGAAGGCTGGGTTTAGGTAATTCCTCATAAAAAAGAGTCAATCCTATGGAGAAAATATAAAAATTTACTTTTACACATGGTGAGATGGTAACATATAATCCTAATATTATTATTCTTACTTATTATTTGATTTTGTTCAAATTGACGATAATGGTAAGTTTTGATAGAATGGATTTAAGTTTTGGAGTGAGCAAGAAGATGAAAAAAAAAAATTAAAATTTAGAAAGAAGATGAAAAGACTTGAATATGAATAATACGTATATGTAATTAGTGTGTACTATGAGGAAAAAAATAATATTTTATTTTATGATTTAATATGTATTGTCCTTATTAATAAATTTACATTAGAATATAGTAAAAAGTAAATTTTAAAATTTTAATTAAATGTACTGAGTTACTATTTGGGTGTAAATAGAAACACCCACAATGGTGTCATACTGGTAATGTTTAGTTTAGCCCATCTAAGAAAAGCAAGTGAAAGGGTGAAGATGGGCTAGCTGATTTTGATCAGGCCCAACGTCCAAAAGAAGATAATACCGAGTTAAGGCCTTGACTCACTTAGCCCAAGGACCAAGCTAGTGGTTTTATTGACAAAGCCTTTTCTAGTAGAAATAATTCCATTGAAGAGAAGTCCAAATTGAAGTTAAGTTGATAATTTTTTGATTAATTACAAATCCAAATGATAATGGTGTGAGTGGAAACGTGCTGCTTGAGCTATGCCCATGACCCGGGTTCGATCCTCATTTCCACCTCTCACTCCCCCATCTTCTTCAACTCTACACCGATAATAATTGGTTTGTGGTTGGATGTCTCTAAATAGCCCCAGGTGCCCAATGGACCTACTATGTTAGAACTAATAAATCACTGGGGCCTGCCCTAGTAGTTTGGGCTTTTAAGGACCTTTGTGTCCATCACAACTGAAGTTTGTTCATTCAGCCTTCTTCTATTAGAGAAGGCCCGCTTTATGTTGGATGTCACACCAATTTTCACATATTTTGTTTTCTAAGCTAACAATTAGGGTGTGTTTGGTAACGTTTTCAGTTTATATTTACAAAAATTTTATAAACTAGTTTTTGTTTATTTTTTGTTTATTTTTAGAAAAACATAAACTACAAACGCGTTTGGTAATTGACAAAATATTTAAAAAAAATTTAAAAATATAAAAAAGAGTGAGAAATGGCAAGTGGTGACAAGTGGCGGTGGTGGAAAGTGATAATGATGGGTGATGGGTGGGGGGTGGTGGGGGTGGGGGTGGTGGTGGTGGTGGGAGTGGATGGATAGGTGGGTGGGTGGGTGACGGTGGCGGGTGGTGGGTGGTAGCGAGCGGGTGGTGGTGGTAGTGGTGGGTGGAGGATGGTGGGTGGTGGTGGCGGATGGTGGTGGTGGATGGGTGGGTGATGGTGGCGGGTGGTAGCGAGTGGGTGGTGGTGGCGGTTGGCGGGTGGGTAGTGGGTGGGTGACGATGGCGGGTGGTGGGTGGTAGTGGCGGTGGTGGCGAGTGGTAGCGAGTGGTGGGTGGTGGTTGGTGGTGGCAGGTGGGTGGCAGGTAGGTGACGAGTGGTGGTGGTGGCAGGTGGGTGGCGGGTAGGTGACGGGTGGTGGTGGTGGTGGCAAGTGGGTGGCGGGTAGGTGACGGTGGCGGGTGGTAGCGAGTGGGTGGTGGTGGCAAGTGGGTGGCGGGTGATGGTGGTGGTGGTGGTGATGGCTGGTGGGTGGTGGTGGCGGGTGGGTGGCGGGTGGCTGGTGGTGGATGGTAGTGGCAGGTGGCTGGTGAGTGGTAGCGGCAAGTAAGTGGTGGGTGGTGGTGGCGAGTGGTGGATGGTAGTGGCGGGTAGTGGATGGTAGTGGTGGGTGGATGGCAGGCGGGTGGTGGGTGGTGGTGGCAAGGAGTGGGTGGGTGGTGGGTAGTGGTGGTAGGTGGGTGGTGAGTGGTGGTGGCAGGTGGTGATGGGGGGTGGGTGGTGGTAGCGGAAGACGGTGGTGGAAAATGGTGGTGGGTGGTGGCTAGTGTTAGGTGGTAAAAAAAAAAAAAAAACTGAAAACTCAAAATGGAAACACATTTTTTGTGTTTTCATTTTTTGGCTAAATTTATAAACTGAGACCACTGATTTATAAATAAAAAATTTTACCAAACAAGTTTTTATTTGAGTTTTTTAAATTTTTGTAAATATAAACAGAAAACTGAAAACGTAAGTGTTACCAAACGGCACCTTAATAATCACAAAGCATAAGATGAAAACATTTGTCCCCTAATTTTAATAATTAGTTTTTTTAATTTATTTAAGTTATTTTTTCTTATAAACTGTAACTAGGAACTACATACAACGCTCTAACACATACTCTTGAGAAAAAAAAAAAAAAAAAAAAAAAAAAAAAAATCCCCTTATGAGTTGAGAAATTTTAATATTATAAGATGACAAAAAATCAATTTTATTTTTTCTTTATTATGTTGTTGCATATACAACTTAAAAGTGTGAATACTAGTATTTTCATAGGTTTATCTGAATATATGTAATTTAGATAATCTTAGCTGCTCATATGTTAAATTATGTAATTTTAATTTGGAAAATGCATATAAACAACAAAATTGTCAAATTCTTACATTTTTTTTAGTAACTAAAAGTAATGCAATAAAGAAATTTTAGAATATGAAATAAGACTGATTTTAATAATATAATAAATGTCACGCCAATTAAAAAGAAAAATTTATAAATTTGTTAATTTTACCAGTGTTATTTTTTCATTTTATTTTTAATATGAAATTTGGTAAGTGAATAGGGGATATACACTAAGAAATATCAATCTTATCCAAAATAGGACATTTCCTATAACACAAAAAAGTATGACAATCTACATAGATGAGAAGAGGCATAGGTAAGGCATGCGTGAATTTCAACTCTTATTTATGTTTTTTAAATATTTTTATCTTCTATTTCTGCATATATATTTTTTCTTCCTTTTATTGGTATTTCCATTATAAAAATAAATAAATAAAACCATTTAATTATTGTTTGAACATTGAACCAAGATTTTGGCATTTGAATATAAGGTCCATGCTCCTAAATTGAAAAAGACTTGAAAACCATAATAGCTCAGTGCTATAATTGTCCATGAAGTATCATAAGGTTTAACTGAAGGTCAAAAGGAGGAGTTATTGTCTTTAGTTTATTTAATCTTTATATTTATTTAAACATGAATGAAGTCTTTAGACCAAAGTTAACCCAATGCAACATAATAAAAAAAAAAAAAAAAAAAAAATTGACTCTTAGTTAATTCTTTTAGATTTAGAGTTTTAAATACATAAATGAGACATCTAACAAAACAAAGTCCAACACGTTTTTCATTGATTTAATATCATTGTATTTGTTATATTTCAATATTAAATAATGTGTTACTATTCAAATCTAATCACTGTAGCATTTCTATTTTTTCAAATCTAGTTACCATAGCATTTCTATTTTTAAGAAATTCTATATCTAATTTAATTATCATAATATTGTTGTGTTTTAATAAATTAAATAAGAGCGAGAGTCAAATTCATAACTTCATTATTTAAGTTTAATATTTTCGAATTTGTATTGATTGCACGAGACGAAGGACGAATTAATTAGTTATTGTTTGGCAAAACTTTTTTAGTTAACTTTTTGAAATTGAGACTTTTTTTAGCTTAGAACTAAAAAATTCATTTGAGTTGACTTTTGTAAGAGAAAAAAATGAAATAATTATAACTATTTAATCTATTTCTTTTAGTAACTAATTTAGTTCTAACCCAACCCACATAGCCAAATGGGCTCCTAATATGACGGTTGAATGTAGTGGTGGCTGTAAAATATATATATATATATATATATTTGGATCAGTATAGCACTTAAAAAAAACTAGAAATAATTTTTCCTCCCTCTTATTAAATTCTTAGATATAAAATTTAGTGCATTCATACTAATGTCTGTAATAAAAATGCAATTCATGTTATGAAATTTTTACGTAGTCATCTCATTATAAAGGCTAATCTTTACATAGTTATCTAATATTTTTGCATAATAGATATTCACCAACAGACTCCTAATGAAATGTGTATTTATCTATATCAATCACCCATATATATTTATTTATTTTATAAATATAAATACATATAATTAAAACTCTATGTGGGTCATGCTTTCTTAATAGAGATATATGTAGAACAGATAGCACTAAGCTAACAAAACACAAATTTTGAATAGTTTTGAGCTGCCCAAGTTTGCTGATAAAATACACACTGTCTACTTAAACTAATTAGGAAACGAAAAAAGTTTTTGATTTGGCAAGTTGAAAAATCATATATATAGTCATGGTTGATGATAAGACCCAAAAGTGGACCTTGGACAAGACATTAAAATGGAGTTGCTAAGTAAATGGGGGCACAAAAAGCACAAGCTTATGTAGTTAGTGATAATATCAAAGCTGTAAATATAAATATACAGTGAAGACAAATAGATGAATGGTATATATATAGAAAAGAATGGAATGGAGGCAAACGCAATAGTGGGTGGTGGTGACGGTGTAATTTTTATGAGCCAAATTTGGGTTGTGTTTGCTTAATGGTTAGCTTTATTTTTTACCTAGTAAAGAAGAAAAAGTTTGGTTTAATTTTTGAAATTTATTTTTATATTTTGTTTGTTGTTTTTAATGAACTTAATTTCATGAAAATTGTTTTGCAAATTAATAATTGTTCATTTTAGTAAAATTATGAAATAAAAAAGAAAATGATAAATTAAAGAGAACGGTATTGAAGTTCTTGATAATTATTACAAGAATTTCTCATGTAGTTTTTAACAATACACAATCTTTATTTTTTTATAGAATTATGGGATGATTTTAAAAATATATTTATTTTACCTTTTTACCTTTAAACAAAATGTTATTTCCATCACACAAAATACCGTATTTTAAATCAATAGTGTCTTATCTTTATAGTCAAACAAGCCACTTTATCTTGTCTTCAAAGCCAAACAATTGCTCTTTTTATTTTTTTTATTTTCATCTTCATCTTCCTTTGTACCCTCCTTTATCACCCACAACCCTGAGCCCTCACGATAACCTTTTCTGTATGTGTTTTGTTGGAATGTGATCTAGTGTGGATGGCATAGTATTGACAATAGAGGAGCAACTCAGGGACAAATCATTTTTTTGTCTTTTAATTTGTTCCAAAAAGAGTGTGAGAGGTTAAAAAATAGTGTAAAAATATCATTACTCTTAAAATAATAATACACAACATTGTAATATATTCTCATGTAGTGTTGAGTAGCTGCTAAAGAAGACAAAAGGAAATGAGGCTGGGTGGGTCTAACAAGCAGATTGTGGAGAAGGTGGCTTGAGAGGGTTGTCCACTTGCAAAATCTTAAATGATGATAGCTTTGAATTCTCAAATGGGATATAATTATGGAAGTGGAAAATTAGGCTTTCTATAGTTTAATTTAATTAATTAATTAACAAAGACCTCGGTTTTCTATGACACCCAAGTTTTGTTTTCTAAATTATATCAACACTCACTGATATTGGATGTTGTCTCCTTAACTTTATGTTTATTCTTTTCTTCCACTTTGGGGGGCTTGATTTTTCTGGTTTGAAATGTAATCATGTACCTAAAAACCATTAACCTATGTCTCTTGATATGCCACCTTAGCCTTAAAAAATAAAATAAAAATTAAACGTAAAATATATATATAAATGAACACTTGTGACGTATATATTTTATGTTTTTTTTTTTTTTTTTTTTTTCTATGCTTTGTATATTTGTAGCATATTTTTAATAAAAAAAACAAAATCTTAGAATTTTCACCCATAGTGCATTTATCCTTGAACCCAGACTGTAAAAATCATGAAGGCCATCTCCAGTTATCTGGAAGTTTTCAGATTGATGATGATAGTGTGGTGAAATTCAAAAAGGCTAGTTTCAAAGTCAATGTGTGACAAGTTTGCTCTTATTTATTAATATTGACAAATTAGATGGTTGATTTGACAAGCTCTCAATTAAGCTAATTGCTTGCACACAGAGGCCTTTTTGAGAAGGATATAAAAAAAGTTAAAAATTAATCTTTAATTTATTTTGAGTTACATAATTCTTTTTATTTTTTATATATATTTTTAAAAAAAAATCAATTTGTAACCAATTCTCTAAAATAATTCATAGTTAAGACTTTGGGTATAGGGTGTTAGGTGTTGTTTTTGTTTACAAGTTATGAGACATAAATAATTTAAATAAATTAAAAAAATCGATTCTCTCAAAATTGAAAAAAAATGTGTTTTTAGAGTATATTTTTTAATTCTCAACTTTTAACTTGGAAAAAATTACAAGCTTTCGTTTGGCATAAGTTAAAATGGGACTTTTTGGCCAAAATAGTCACAAAAAGATAAAATAGAATTTTTAGATTAATAAAACAAAATGTCACATATAAATCATAATCATTTTATTTTTTCTCTCACAAAAGTCAAGAAAGTCAAAAAGACTATTCCGAATGAGATTTTTTAACCCTAGACTAAAATAGTTAAAAAATTAAAAAATCAACTCACATCCTAAACGAAAGCTTCGAGATTCCTAACCTGACGCGGCCGAGCTCAGTGGGCTAACCTGAACAGGACCGAGCTAGGTTTTGTCCGGTCAAGCATTGGGTGCGCGTTGGAACAAGTGATTAGCCCAGTTAGGCGGGAATAACTTTGGACCTTCGGACCAGCGAAGATGTGTGTACCACTGAGTTGGATAGATTTAGTCCGAAGATCAGACTAACTGAGTAGGAGCCCGGTTATAACGGAGAAGCTCGGTCTATTCCGCAGTCAGAATCTGTCAAGGCGACCGAGGAATTCTCACAGTAGTAAGGTGATGACCCAGTGCTGCCCAAGTATAGCTCAGTAGAGAGCATTGCGCGGCGCCGGGTGCTGGCAAGGAGTGGATCCTGCTGTTTATGCATGCCAACTGGTTGGCGGATTGGTTAGGTGGTGTTTAGTTATGTTGGCACCTACACGTGAGGAAATGTGAGAGGGGAGCAAGTCCACGCGTCCCAAGACGAGTGGGCACGAGAGCGTGCGCAAAAACTATATAAACGAGACGGCGTCCCCATACTGAGGTCTGGACATTTTTATGATCACTTCTGACCTATCACCTTCTCTCTCTCTTGTCTCTCTCAGGGTGCTAATTTGATCGTCGGAGGGGCTTTCCAGCATCACACCCGCCGGGTAGCTTACCGTAGTTGTGTTCTCAGGTTAGTCGGAACGAAGCGAAGCTTGGACGTGAGGAGTACGGGCGGACCGGATATTTGCTCCCTGTACAAATCCTAAATAAGCCTTTATACTCCTACTTATGAAATTTGAGGTCTGAACCAATGCCTACCCTTTCTCTCTCTCTCTCTTTTTTTTTAAGAAAACACAAACTTCATATTAAAAAAAAAAGAACATAGAATTTTCAAGGACTAAGGCTGCGTTTAATTGAGAGATTTGAGAAGAGATTTAGAAAGAGAAATAAAAAAGTAGGTGAAATATGAATAAAATATACCTATATTTTTACCTAATTTTACCTACATTTTTCTTTTTCCTTTTCAAATTCCTCCCAAAATCTTCTAATCAAACATAACCTAAAAGACATGTAAATTAGATTAATGCAGACTAAAAAACTTAAGAAAGAAACAAATACTAATGACATTAGAATTTGCAACTAGCGCTGCTACGTAGCTCGAAACAGAGCTTGCTCGAAATGACTCGAATTCAAAAACAATGTCGTTTTTGAACTTTTTTTATTTTTCTTTTCCTTGTCTCTCTAAAACAAAGAAAGGAGAGAAGAAAGAAAAAGGAAGAGAGAAGAGGCAGAGATATAACAATAGTTGCAGAGATACAACAACAACAACACATTATCATCAACAACAACCAAAAAAAAAAATTTAGAATCTCAACAACAACCAGCAACAATTTTTTTTCTTCTTCTTTCATCATCAACAACAACCAACAATTACAAAAAATAAAAAATAAAAAAAATAAAAAAAAATAATTTGTAGAATCTGAAATTCTTTTTCAGCACATCATCATCATACACAGATTTTGGGCAGTTTTTTTTTTCCCCTCTTATATCCTGAAACAGAGGGAGGAAGAGAGAGAAGAGAGAATAAGAGAAAGAGAAAAAGAGAGAAGAGAGAGGAGAGAGGAGAAAGAGTGGAGGAAACATATCTGTGTTCGACTGGACTGATTGTGGCTGGACGGTGGAGAAGAATCGGAGATCGGAGGCGACGATTGACGGTTGTGATTTGATGATGGCGGCGATGACCGAGCCATTCGGCAAAGGAGAGACAAGTTCAACCTTCTTTCCCTCTTTCTGTTCCTTTTTTCCTCCGCTCTCTCTCTGTTCCCTTTTTCCCTCTCTTCTCTCTTTCTCCTTCTCTTCTCTCTTCTCTCTTTTCCTCCCTTTGTTTCAGTGATATAAGAGGGAAAAAAAAAAACCGGCCCAAAACAATCGAGCCATTCGGGGCAATGGAATTTTGAGTTGTGAAGTATTATTCAATTTGCAACTTCCAAATCCAAACGAGTAAGCGCTCAAAATCACTAACAGAAGCTGTATTGAACTTTCTTGAAAAAATCAGAAGTTACAAAATCGAGAATAGATTAACAAGAATATGATTATATTACAGGATTAGGTTATTTGGCATATCACGCTAAAATAGTCATAAAAAGATAAAATAGGTTAAAAATTTAATAAGATAAAATGTCACATCATAATCATTTTCTTTTTCTCTAACAAAAGTCAAAAAAGCCCACAAATCCATTCCGAACGAGACTTTTTAATTTTAGGCTAAAAAGTCAAAAAATTTAAAAAATCAACCCATATCCTAAATGAAGGCTTGGACAAGTTCAACTTTGAGTAAATCAAAACAGGCTTGAGTTACTGTAACTTCTATACGTGGCTCTTCTTGTGCGGACTTGGGGTCACTGCTGTGGCTCTAGCACAGCAGTGACTGTTGTGCTCCATTTTGTAGTGTATTATGGAATTATTTTTATAATCTGAACCGTTCATATTGTAGGATTTGTTGAGTACTACATGCCCACCAAAAATCATATTAATCGGATATCAATAACTATATGATTGATAACCAAAAAAATAAACAAAAAGTTTTTCTTTTGAAAAATAGTATAACAAAATGCAATTCGATCATATAGTTATTGATATCCGATTAATATGATTTTTGGTGGGCATTTAGTACTCAACAAAGCCTACAATATGAACGGTTCAGATTATAAAAATAAATTCATAATACACTACAAAATGGAGCACAACAGTCACTGCTGTGTTAGCGCCACAGCAGTGACCCCAAATCCTTCTTGTGCTTGCTATGAGCATGGACATGGTCCATAGGAGTACATATGTTCAATAACTACCTTATGCTCGCTTTCGAACTTCCGGGCCATCCAAGCTACTCATTTTGAACTACAAAACATTATTGATTTTTAAATATGTGCATAATATGAAATTTTTTGACAATCTCGAACAAATTTTAAAGTTCATAAAATAAATTAAAAATTTTGACAGTCTTGAACAACTTTTTAAAGTTCATAAAATAAATTTAAAAAAAAAAAGAAAAAGAAGAAAAAGAAAAGAAAAGAAAAGAAAAGAGAAGAAGAGAAGAAGAAGCAACACCAACCCATAATAAGTTATTAGTATTAACTTGACAACTTTTAGAAGCAAAATCACATTAAATGGGGACTAAAAATATTCATTTAAACAAACACTTTCAAGAAGGCTGATTTTGAAGCTAGAGAAATATCAAACACCTTTCTGTTGTGTTTAATTGGAGATTTAAAAAGAAATTTGAAAAAAAAAAAAAGAGTAAGTAAAATATAAATAAAATATATTTATATTTTATCTAATTATACATTTTTTTTTTCTTTTTCAAATGTCTTTTAAATTTTTTTAACTAAATAGAGGGTTAACTCAATATTTAGTTGAAAGGGTTAACTAAATAGAGGGTCTTAAACAATTTTACAAATATATTTTGCTAATATTTGTAATTTTTTTTTAAATTCACTAAATACAAAAAATATTAAAAAAAAGAGAAGAAAATTCAATATATTTTCATATTCTTATGTATTTATTTATTTTTTAAAATATTTTTTTATAAATATTTTACTATTTAGAACATCTAGATAATGCATATTTAAAAACTAAAAAAAAAAATTGTTAAAATTTTAAAAATATTCACTAAAAAATAAAAAATACAAAAAATAAAAAATTTAATTTAAAAAAATTAAATGTAGAAAATTAAAATCAAACAAGATGATTACTTTACACTATTTATTATTTAATATTTGTCAAATTATTTGTTAAAATTTTAAAAAATGTAATTTTTTTCATATTCTTATGTATTTATTCATTTTTTATAAATATTTTGTTGTTTAGATACATTTAATGTGTATCTAAAAAGTAAAAAAAAAAATATTTAATTTTAAAAATATTTATTAAAAAAATAAAAATATGAAAAATAAAAAAATAATTTAAAAAAATTAAATGCAGAAAATCAAAATCAAACAAGATTTATACTGTTTATTATTTAATATTTATCAAATTATTTTTTAAAATTATAAATTTTATTTTATTTTAATTAATAAATATGTTGGGAACTGTCAGGTGTCAGTTCCCATTGCTTCATCAATAGCGGTGTTAAATTTTTTATTAAATAAATAAACAAATATTTCAGAATCACATTTATATAAAAGGAAAATGTTTGAGGGGTCACAATTTTTGTGATTATAATGGCTTAAAATTATCAAAATGACATCATTTTGGATGCAAAATATGTTAAAACGATATCGTTTTGACAGTTTTGAACCATTATAACCATAAAAATTGTGACCCTTTTAACAATATTTAATTATTTATTTGATATAAACATATACGCTTGATCCAACGGTGATCTTGGCACACTTTTCCAGGTATATTTTTGAGTTTTGATTTTTTTGACTTTTCGATGCTTACCATAATTTCTGATCAAGTTTCATCTCCCCAAGATTTGTCCTCGCTGTCACGCGCCTGCCCAGCAGGTGACCCACACTGATGATTCCTCCCCCTTTCAAAGGATTCCTTAGAATGTTGTGAATTAAATATATTTTTCAGAGTAATACTAAAGATTTTAAAAATTTTATATGAATGCGTTACACTATAAGCCTTATTTATATGAAATATTTAGTAAAATTGAGATTTGATATGATTCAAATAAAAAATAATGTGTTCTTAATAAGATAAAAAGATATACTATAGTAGTACATGCCAAACAATTCCCAAGTTAATAGATCAAATTTAAAATTCTTTAAAAATATTTATTTTTATAATAATGCAAATTATTTTGAATTTATGAGTTATTTTAATAATTAACTATTTATTTCATAGAAGTTATGATTAAAAATTGCATTTTACAAATAAAAAATAAATTTCATAAGGGAAAAAAACTCACTAGTAATTATTCTGTGTTTTTCAAAACACTAATTTAGTTATATGCCCGTTCAATAGTAAGAGTTATGTAATTATATGGTTTAAAAAATAAAAAAATAATTGTACACAATTCACAAAATATCATTAATTAAATGAAAAATAATTGACATACCGAATTTGAGTTTATCCGAATCGTCCGAATTTTATAAGCTGGACAAGTCGTTGAACAACCGCTTGGACAACTAGTGCAACTATTGTCAATTGTAGTTGTTACTTTTGTCAACCGTGATTGTCACCCGTGTTTCTAAATAATCGACCGAACGACCGATATGCAAAAATTTGAACGAGCCAAAATTCGATAGATATAATATTATTCTAATTAATAGACAACAATGATATTCTTAACTTTATGTAATAATTTTTGCCCTTCCATTATATTCTCAATAAAAAAAGGATTGAAAATATTATTACAAGACTAGAGCTCAGATCAATTGTTCATTGAGTTCAAGCTTCTCTCAGTAATTAATCCAGTTTGAGTTTGACTCAATAACTAATTTAACTTGAGCTTGATTCAACTCAATTCCTTTGTTTATTGAGTTCAAAACTTTAACTCGAGCCCGACTCAATAACCAATCTTGCGTGAGTTCGACTCAAAATTCTATAATGATTTTTTTGCTTTTACTTAAATATATCATTGAGTTCAAGCTTCTCTCAGTAATTAATCCAGTTTGAGTTTGGCTCAATAACTAATTTAACTTGAGCTTGATTCAACTCAATTCCTTTGTTTATTGAGTTCAAAACTTTAACTCAAGCCCGAGTCAATAGCCAATCTAGCGTGAGTTCGACTCAAAATTCTATAATGATTTTTTCGCTTTTACTTAAATATATAAAAATATATATTTATTTTATTATTTGAATAAAAATAAATGAGTCTAAAAATCTAACTTACACTTATTTATTTAACAAACAATATCAAATCCAACTCTTAACGAATTGAGTCGGGTAGAGTTCGTAAATTTGTTTGATTATGAATTTCCAAATTAGTTTTCAAAAGCAGGTGTGTTTTCAAATCCAACTCTTAAAGAATTGAGTCGAGTAGGGTGTGTTTGATTTAGTTTTGAAATTAGTTTCAAAAATAATTTTCAAAAGAGTTTTGAAAATTCAAAACCTATTTGGTTATGAGTTTTTAAATTAGTTTTTGAAAGAGTTTTTAGAAAATTGAATTCAAAACTTGTTTATAGTTATGATTTTTTTTATCTTGTAGTCAAAAAATTTGTACAAAACCCAATGTCAAATTTTTTTACTTCTATCATATACACAATTTAATTGTACTTTTTAGATGAATCTAATCTAATTTAATCTATACAGGAAAGTTTCACTATGTATTTACTAATTTTTATGAATGTTTTAGAGTTTTTAACATATCTTTTTTGATTTTATATCTACTTAAACTACATACATTTAAATCATTTCACATTTATAAAAAAAAACTTTTATAAAATTATTGAATAATCACAAATATGCAAAAAAGTAAATAAAAATTCACCAAATTTAAAAACTAATACAAGTTTAATGTGTTATTAAATTTGTTTTGATTTCTTCACATTTCATAGAAACGCTTTCAATTTTGTGTGAAAAGGACTTCTGGATTTCAAAATCCAAAACTTGTTTAATTTTGAGTTTTAAAAAATAAATTTAAATTATTGTGTAAAAATCCAAAACCAAATAAATTTTGAGTTTTGAAATATAAAAATGCAACCAAACGGTACCTCAGTTTGTTCTGGTTCCCACGAGCGTGTTTGCACGCTCTATGTTCGAGTCTAGCGCAAAGAGTTCACGCAAACCCGCCAACCCCATGAAGTTTACTTATTAAAACCCCAACCTTTTGTCAACGCCTCCACACACACACACACACACACACACACACACACACACACACACAGAGACCAAAACCAAAAAAAAAAAAGTAAAAATAAATGTGGAAAAAATACCAAAATTGAAAGCGTTTTTATGATTTCAAAACCGCGAACAACAAAGTCAACCCTCTCTCTCTCTCTCTCTCTCGCTCTAGTCTCTCTACTTCATCGCCCTCCTCCATCTCTCTCTCTCTCTCCTTCTCTCTCTCTCTCTCTCTCCTCTCTGCCATGAAATTTCAGGCACACCGTTCAAACCACTGAGATTCTCGCTCTGCAATTTCGCTTCGTTTCCGATGGGTAACGTTTTAAGGAAAATCAGCATGTGCTTCACCCGCGACGATGGAGTTCGCCGGAGAAAAGACATGTCCCTCGTCATCTCCGACCCCATCGACGATCTGGGTCACTCGTTCTGCTACGTCAGACCCGACCCAGCCCGTCTCTCTTCCTCCAAAGTCCACTCCGAAGACACCACCACCACTTTCCGATCCATCTCCGGCGCCTCCGTTAGTGCCAACACTTCCACCCCTCTCTCCACAGCCTTGGTCGATCTCTACAGCTACAACTCCATCGATCGAGCCTCCGCTTTCGAGAGCTCCACCTCTTTCGCTTCCATTCCTCTCCAACCCATTCCCCGGAATTCCATGAGCTCGGGTCCTCTGCCGCCCAATTCCTGGGGAATTCCGGGTTCGGGTCCGATGGAGAGGGGGTTCATGTCGGGTCCGATCGAGAGAGGGTTTTTGTCGGGACCTCTCGATCGTGGAATTTTCTCGGGGCCTCTCGAAAAGGGTAGCGACGATCATTTCCAGAGGAGCTACTCTCATGGGGGTTTTGCTTTTCGACCCAGATCAAGAAAAGGGTCGTTGATTCGGGTCCTGCAGAGAGCGATATCGAAGACGATTTCACGAGGGCAGAATTCGATTGTTGCACCGATTAAAGGGGTTGTTTCTGTGAAAGAACAGGATTGGATTGTTGGGTGTGAGAAGCAAAATGAGTTGACAATCAGCAGTGTGAATCTGAGCACTGATGGTAGTTTAGACGATGATGATTCAATGGGTAGTCAGAATCTTCAATGGGCACAAGGAAAGGCCGGTGAGGATCGAGTTCATGTCGTTGTTTCGGAGGAACATGGATGGGTTTTCGTTGGAATTTACGATGGGTTTAACGGTCCTGATGCACCTGATTATCTTCTCTCCAATCTCTACTCTGCTGTTCATAAGGAGCTCAAGGGTTTGTTGTGGGATGACAAGTTTGAGTCCTCCAATCCCAATTCCTCTGTTCCATCCGAAAACTCGAATTCAGACATGGTTGATGTTGGACTTTCGAGCTGTTCACGGTGTGTTGATCAAGAGAATTATCCATGTGGAAGTGGTGATTTGAATTCCGAATCGAATTCAATGAAAAAGAGGCCTAAGAATTCCAAGAGTAAGTATAAAGGGGCGGCAAAGAAATGGGAGGAGAATCAGAGACGGTGGAGGTGCGAATGGGACCGCGAAAGATTAGAGCTTGATCGGAGGCTAAAAGAACAGTTGAATCGAAATGGGTCGAACAGTTCAGGGACAATAAATCACTCGGATGTGTTGAAAGCTCTGTCTCAGGCACTGAGGAAAACAGAAGAAGCCTATTTGGATATTGCAGATAAGATGCTTGTGGAAAATCCTGAGTTAGCCTTGATGGGTTCTTGTGTTCTTGTAATGCTAATGAAGGGTGAGGATGTTTATGTGTTGAATGTGGGCGATAGTCGAGCCGTGTTGGCTCAGAAAACAGAGCCTGATCTTTGGAGACAGGACTTGGAGAGGATCAAAGAAGAAACATTGCATGATCTTGAAGTGTGTGATGGTGATGGATCCAACTCAATACCCAGTTTAGCTGCCTTTCAGCTCACCGTCGATCATAGCACCTGTGTGGAGGAGGTGCTAATTTGTTGCAATTTCTTTAAAAAAATTTAAATTTGATTAATTTTGTGAATGTTGTTTGAATTTTACTTGACATTATGTTGTTGCATTTCAGGAAGTAGAAAGAATAAAAAGTGAACACCCTGATGATGCTTGTGCCGTGATGAATGAACGCGTGAAAGGATCGTTGAAGGTCACTCGAGCTTTTGGGGCTGGTTTTCTCAAGCAGGTATATAACGATTAGATTCTGAACTTTTTCTAGATTTATACCCATTTAAGAATAGAAACTGATTGAAAATGTAAAGTTGTTTTGCATCCTTCTTTTGCTTCGGAAAAGTAGATTCCTCAAATTGTTGTGAAGAATTCTGTGGGTTGAGTACACAACTACAATGTTGATTGATGATTTGTTGAGAACAAAGTTTATTGGCCCCAAACACAGAGGGAAGCAACTTGCCTTTCTACTTTGGGAGGCATCTTTCTAGATTAGTATGATATACACTTGAAGATGATCATTAATAAGCTCCTTCATCTGGATTTCAGTTATGTTGATTAGCTTACTACACCATTTTATTCAGTGGAGGGCATAAAACAATTCAAAGATAATCCAATAATGTTCAAAGATCATCTTTTAATAGTGTTCTCATGCTCTCTTCAAAGATCATGTTTAAGCCAAAATTAAAAGAAATTGCAGGATTAATACAAATAGCACAGTTATGGTTATGTGGATAGTCTCTACTTGGTGTGTGAAGGAAGTGGAAACAACTCAATCCGATGACAACTAGCTGCCCTTCGAATGGCTTTCTGAGGGAATAGGATTTCCTGCAACAAATAGCTTTCGTTATGCTATTTTCCCTCTCCCCACCGTGCATCATTTTTGGCTAATACTGGTTTATATTTGCACTTTGACACTTTTACATTGCTTCCGTTTTTGCAGCCTAAATGGAACAATGCACTTCTTGAGGTGTTTAGAATTGACTATGTTGGAACTTCTCCGTACATCACCTGTCTACCGAATCTCTACCATCATAGATTAGGGCCAAGAGACAGGTTTTTGATATTATCGTCGGATGGGCTCTATCAGTACTTCACAAATGAAGAAGCTGTTTCCGAAGTTGAACTTTTCATTGCATGGTCGCCTGAAGGGGACCCTGCTCAGCATCTGGTTGAGGAATTGCTGTTTCGTGCAGCAAAGAAAGCCGGTACTATGACTTACTTATCTACCCTTCTCAATTTGACACCACTAATTGGGAAAACTAATTAAATGTCATCTACATTGTTTTGGTGAATTCTAGGTTTGGACTTTCATGAGTTGCTTGAAATACCGCAAGGGGATCGGCGTCGTTACCATGATGATGTTTCAATCATTGTTATTTCTTTGGAAGGAAGGATATGGAGATCATGTGTATAAGGGAAAATCACAGATAAAGGAGATAGACATTTGCGAAAACAAATTGGGCATCCATTTTTGAGGTTTTTATCCCATTCACATTTGTGACATACCGATTAAGATCAGGGAATACTGGATGAGTATGAGTGACTTAGTTGTGCAAATGTGGTGATGGGTGGTGGTGGGGATTGTAAAGCTGCTTCATGTTGATTATAAACTGTCATACAAAATTGTAATTTTCTCTAATAAATGACATTCTTGGAAAGAAATTTTGTTCGTCACTGTCATTGTTGTCTACAGTTCTTTTATCAAAACTATTTGGGTTTTGGCTACAACATACAATCTATCGCAGCATCTGCATATTGTGATGAACATTCTAATTCTTGGCTGCCCCAACTTTCTGTCACTGGTCACTTACAAGCTTAGAAGCATTTCATGATTTGTATGTACATCTTCCATTCCATATGCTTGTTTGGTTATGTGTTCGTTTTCTATTTGTTTTCATTTTTCAGAAAACACAGGGTTTGGTGAACGGTTTCTGAAATTTACTATTTTCGAAATTTTTTTATGAAAACTACCCATTTTTTAAGAAACACCAGAAGTTATTTTCAAAATTTCCAAAACTGTTTCGGACAAGTTCAAATTTAGATGGGAGCTGAATAATACAGTTAAACAGCAAGAGGCAGTCAATTCTACACAGACAGAACTGTTTGATATTCAGTATTGCTCCTGAAAGTAGAGACGCAAATAAAAGGCTTCCAAACCTTCTATAGCAACACATGATCTGGAAAACAATACTGCTATTATGATCATATATTTTTTGTTGGTCATATTTTGCTTGCTATGTCAACAGTATGGCTTTCTTGTAGATTAAGTAGAATTTTCTTTGTCGTATATATTTTTAATTCGTAATATGATTATCATAGTATTATTGTATTGAAAAATCATGTTCCCACATATCATATTTGGCATTCTCCTCGTGCCACGTGGCTGAACAAGAGCCCAGGAATGGAGGAACTGCATATGTCGGGCCCATTGAGAAACTGAAATACAGAGTGAATCATCAATTTTCCAACTTCTAACCAATTTGGAATTGGGTAATAAATGCAATGCAGGTACGTGGTGGGAAGTTGCGAAGTACTGGTATCGCACTCAGACTCACTTCCTAGCAATAAAAACCTGTCATTTTGTCATTAAATTTGGACCCAATATAATTTTGAGGTAGAGTTATGCTAGTAACTTTAAATAATCTATCAAATCTTTCGTATGGGTATAAGACTTACACACATGTGAGAGGTTTGTGTGGGTTCTACACTCATATGAGAGGTTTGATAGAAAATTTGGTAACTTATTTGGAATCTATAACATTTTCCTTCTCTGGTACCACTGTGCTCTCAGATTTAGCCTATCCAAACCGTTTTCTTGGTTGATAGGTTGAGTAGCTTGGATTTGGCTGAGTCCCCAATTGAAAAATCTTTTGGAATTCCAATCATGACAGTATGGCTTTAAATTTTGATACAAAAACTATTCGTTACAGCCTTGGCCAATTTTAATTATCTCATACGAACTTCCAGATAATGTTAGAATGTCACTATTTTTTTGTCATAGTTTTGTGTTCTTACTTGTATAGATGCTTATGATTGGTTGTGATTGGTTGCTTTTTTTTGTTGAAATAATTATTGAGTACATCGTGAAGGCATTTGGGAAAAAAAAAATCTGATCGGACTAATTGAGGAAGATGAGTAAAAACTCTAGTGTGATGAGCACTCTGATTCTTTAGTTAGTAACTGCAAGTGAAGCTCTCAACTACAGTGAATTTAAGTAGTGGGATTCATGTATCTCAATCTTAAGGTTGAGTGTTCTTCGATATATTTGCTTGGACTACGGTTTATAGTTGATAAATATAATTTGATCTGCCGAGGATTTCCCCATGACCGATTCCAAACTGTGCTCGGGTCCCAACTGTCTGAGCTAACCTAGCAAACACTTAAATCTGACTCTACCCAAACATTTTTTACTCGCCCCAAAATTTTCCACTTGTTCAACTATTGCTGACCAATTTTTAGAAATCAAACGGACCTCCCAGTAGGTAATTTTAATGTGGTCGATTTCTCCTATTTTGTTTCGCCATATATACCCAACGACATAAAAGGGAGATATATAACGGTTCTCAAAATCTGTTGCTGCATGCTTTACATATTAAGGAACAGAGCACAAAACATGAGCATTTCAAAGTAAAGCATGAATGTGATCTTTTGAATCACATTTACAGATATGCTTGTGTGGGGATATATTTCTGAGTACCAACACGTGGCATGGTGACACCGACGTGTCAGCCGAGGTGCCACGTGTCGTGGTAGTCATGTCGAGGTAATCTCGGAGTTGCCGAGGTTATCTCCGAAGATATCGGAATCCGGGATAAACGGATAAAGGACAAGAGTCTTAGATTGGGAGAAGACTTCAGTTTGGATTAAGATGAAACTCTTAGAGAGTTCATCCTGATTTCACTAGGAGTTCCAGACTAGCAATAATCCTGAGTTCATTGGAGTTAGGCTCCTATTGGGACTAGGATTGTATTGGCTATAAAAGAGAGGCACCCCCATGGGTCTATGGTATGTTTTTTATACTCAAACTTGTGAGTCGAATACTTGATTATCTTTGAGAGATATACTGACTTGATCGTCGGAGTGCCCTCGGATGGAAGAACCACCGCCAGAGCCCTTTCTTTCTGTGCAGGACAGCAAGGTGCCATCTATTCTGCCTGTGTTCTACAGCTAAATTACTAAGGAGGGCAGTGTGGTCAGAAAATCACTCACACAATTTGGCGCCGTCTGTGGGAAAGAAAGACGAATAGATGGCCAGTAACGCACAAAACGAAAAGATTTGGGACGATGCTCCCGCTAGGAGTGGCAGGCCCATTGACCTTGACACCGAAGGAGACAACCACAATGAAGAAACCCGCAACCAGGGGAATGGAGGAAAAAACGTTGGCCAGGAGGGCGACACCTCAAAGAAGACAGACCAGGACAGATACTACAACGAAGCTAACCTCCAGGTATGGAGGGATAGGTGCCTACGAAGGGACGAGAAAGTAAAAGAATTAGCAGACAAGTTGGCAGACCTGCAGTCGGTCGTCAACTTTATGATGCAAAACAACGTCATGCAGCCACCGTACCCGCTGCAGGACACGCCAATTCCAGCAGTTAATATTCAGAAGGAAGAAAGGAAAATAATTCTCGAAGCACCTCAACACAGCAGGAGCACAAGGCACTCCCATCTGCCTTCCGGGAAAGTCGAACGAGAAGAGCTGAGACAAGAGAAGTCCTAGAGGACATATCACACGAAAGACCCAGAGCCCAAAGAACATCGGCATGTCTAAAGGTAGGCGCTCTGCTTTGACACAACCCATGGAGAAAGATCAAAACGGGCACACCACGAGGCCGAGAGTAGTGTGCCAAAGAGGCTGAAGTCAAAAGATAGCCGAGCTCCAGGAAAGAGTAAAGAAGACTTACGAAATTACCTCAAGAGGAAGGAATAGAATGCCGAAGCTGAGGTTACTTCGCCCGTCAAACCGAGGACACCATTCTCAGTAGAGCTGGACAAATTTGAGGCACCAAAAAGATTCAGCATGCCGAGGTTTCAAATATACGATGGTAAGTCAGACCCTAACTTCCACGTTGGACTATTTTTTAACTTAATGGCGTTGTACAGTGGGAACGAGCCATTGCTCTGCAAAGTGTTCCCCTCGTCCTTTGGGAAGATTGCATCAGATTGGTTCCACAAATTGCCAAAGGGAAGCGTGAAGACCTAGGAAGGTCTGGCCAAGATGTTTGTGGCCAGGTTCGTGACAAATAAACTGCAGCCATTAAGGGTGGACGCACTAATAGCCCTGAAGATCAGCAAGGATGAAGGCCTTAGGGCTTATGCAAAAAGATACTACGAGGTGTTCAATCGAATACCTGAATGCAACCAAGAAGTAGCAGTCGTGTCTTTCAAGAATAGCCTGAAAGACAATTGTTCACTGCGGAAATCTTTGGCAAAGACATTGCTGAAGAGCATGGAAGAGCTCATGGTAAGAATCAAGAAGTATGCCAGAGCCGAGGAGGATACATCAGCCCACAAGGAAGTCAAACAGGAAAAAGGAGCGACTTCAAGCGAGGCGAAGTAGGATTGAAAAAGCAGAGATAGAGTTAAGGGCCAAACAGACAGTGACAACCGTGTTCCGAATTCCAATTCAAAAGGTCCTAGGAAAAATTCGGAACCAGCCTTATTTCAGAACGCCAACAAGGGAACCGGGAGAATTTATGGAAAGAAACATGGACAGACATTGTGCTTATCACAATGAAGACGGACATACAACACAGGGCTGCAGAGCACTAAAAGTACACTTGGAAGATCTGGTAAGGCAAGGCCACCTGAGAGACCTTGTTGATAAGACCAGAACAAGAGAGGAACAAGCAAGACTGCCTCAAGCTCCAGCAGCCCCACCACCTCCGCAACCTCGGGCAGAAGGACCTCGGATAGTTAATGTGATTCATTCAAAAGTTAGCGAGAATGAAGTCAGAGGAGAGACTCAAAGGGTAAGGCATCTGCAGCATGTCTACTAAGTCGGGAAAAAAAGACATTGGTCAGCGGAGTGCCAAGGACTAATGATAGCCTTCACCGAAACCGACCTAGAGATGGTACAGCACCCACATAATGATGCCTTGGTAGTTTCCCTCCAGGTTGGGGAGTGCCAAGTAAAACGCATCCTAATAGATCAAGGCAGCTCTTGTGACATCATGTACGTTAGATGTTACAAGGAGCTAGGCCTTCACCCAGACGACATGGAGCAATCGAATGGCCCGATGATCGGCTTCAATGGAACGACGCGGCCATGGGCGCTTCTAAATTTAGAGGTCTTGAAAGACTAAGAAGATCAGGACAGAGTTCCTCGTAATTGACACACCTTCACCATACAACATCATCTTGGGAAGGCCATGGTTGTATACAATGGGGGCGGTTCCCTCAACGTTGCATCAACTATTGCGGTTTCCAACAGAACATGGGATTGAAGAAGTTAGAGGAGATCAACTGCACGCAAAAAATTGCTCCATGGCAGCAATGAAAACAACCTGCAACATGCAAGAACCAGGGAAGGTAGAAATTCAAGATGAAGACATAGAAGTCCTAGATGATGTCGGCAAGGAGCCGGCCGAGAAGAGCGAGGAAACACTGAAGAAGATCCTCGTCCAGGAGGGCGATGAAGAGCGCTTCTCTCTACTCGGCTCAGGCTTAGCCGAAGAAGAAGAGAAAGAACTGGAAGCTTTTTTAAGAACAAACATAGAGGTGTTCGCCTGGACACCTTATGAAATGCCTGGTATTGACCCCGAGGTCACATGTCACAGATGAGCGTCGATGGTCGGCTAAACACATGTCTGACAAGCTAGAAGACCGACGTTGATGCACGTCGAAGCAGTGGAGGAAGAAGTAGACAGACTCCTAGAAGCCAAGGCCATCAGAGAAATCAATTATCCAACATGGCTATTGAACACTGTGGTGGTAAAAAAGAAAAACGGTAAATGGAGGGTCTGCGTAGATTTTACAAGCCTGAATAAAGCATGTCCCAAAGACAGCTTTCCTCTACCCAAAATCAATCAATTAGTAGACGCCACATCTGGATATGGAATGATGAGCTTCCTAGATGCCTACAGGGGGTACCACCAGATAGCCATGTACCCCCCAGACGAGGAGAAGACAGTGTTTATCACCCCAAAAGGCCTGTACTGTTACAGGGTGATGCCTTTTGGGCTGAAGAACGCAGGAGCAACCTACCAAAGGCTGGTGACCAAAATGTTCAAGCACCTGATAGGCCAAACAGTAGAAGTCTACATCGATGACATGGTCGTGAAGACCAAGGAGCCTAAAAGTCATCTTGTTGACCTAAAAGAGGTATTTGAAATACTCAAAACATATCGGCTCCGACTCAACGCATCTAAATGCGCGTTTGGAGTTGGATCTGGTAAGTTTCTAGGGTACCTGGTAACAAGAAGGGGAATAGAGGCCAGCCCAGATCAGATCAAGGCCATCCTAGATCTACAAAGTCCAACATCGGCAAAACAGGTTCCAATGCTCACTGGCAAGGCCGCAACCCTAAACAGGTTCATAAGCCGAAGTTCAGACAAGTGTAAACCCTTCTTCAACCTGGTAAAAAGACCATGATTTCTATAGATCGAAGAATGTGAGGCCGCTTTGGCGAGCCTAAAAAAATGTCGACCACTGATCCTCTCAACACCTGAACCTGAGGAGGAGTTGTTGTTGTACTTAGCCGTGTCAGAACACGCAGTGACAATCTGATTAATCCGAGAAGAACACGAGAGAGGTGTCTATTATGTAAGTAAAACCTTGGCCGACGCAGAAACAAGGTATCTACCACTAGAAAAGTTAATGCTGGCCTTAGTAATGGCCTCAAAAAAGTTGAACCACTACTTCCAGGCACACAAGATTGTAGTGCTAACAGAGCACTCACTGAAGTCCTTGTTGCAACAAGGAGACTTAACAAGAAGAATTGCAAGGTGGGCAGTGGCCTTGGGCCAATATGACTCGGAGTTCAGGCCCAGAACAGCAATTAAGGGCCAGGTTTTGGCCGACTTCGTGGCAGAATTCATGCCTGAATCCATCGAACATCGGGCTCCGTTGAGCCAAGATGAACGAGGTCCCAGCAAGCAGGGAGAATCCTAGCCAAAGGCCAAGGAACAAAGGAAGGAAAAGCTCAGACCCTGCAGCATTTATATCGGCGACTCATTCAGACTGTTTGTCGATGGAAGTTCAAACCGAGAAGGAGCGGGGGCAGGAGTGCTACTGATATCCCCAGATGGAGAAATAATAGAACAATCCATCCGTTTAGGGTTCAAGGCCTCAAACAATGAAGCAGAATACGAAGCATTAATTGCAAGACTAAAGTTGGCAGCAGTAGCAGAAGCCGATGAGATAATAGTTTTTTGTGATTCACAGTTAATTGTTAACCAGTCAACAAGAGAATTTGTAGCCAGAGACGAGAGGATGTCGGCATATGCAAAAGAGGTCATCAGTTAATACTGTTTGAGCGCCGACTTCTCCAAGTAAGGCGAAATGATAATGACCCAACGTCGTTGGCCAACCTGGCATGTTCAATATAGACTGGCAAAACAAGAACAATTATGATTAACTATATGTCGGGCCCGAGCATAGAACCACAGAACGCAAAGCAAGAAGCAATGTGCGTGGACATGGGGCCAAGCTGGATGGACGCAATTGTCGCATTCCTGAAAGAAGGAAAGCTGCCAGAAGACCGCAAGGAGGCACACAAAGTCAGGTTGAAGTCGACAAGATTCACTATGACCGACATTTATCTCTGAAGGTCCTTCACTGGACCCCTTTTAAGGTGCGTACACCCTTTACAAGTTGAAGATTTTTTATATGAAATTCATGAAGGAATTTGTGGAAGCCACACTAGGAGCAGATTATTAGCCCATAGGGCCATTACCCAGGCGTATTGGTGGCCCTACATGCAAAAGGATGCAGAAGCATACGTAAAGAAGTGCGAACAATGCCAAAGGTTTGCATCTTTGATTCATCAGCCAGCTGCTGACCTGAATCCAGTATCTAGCCCTTGGTCGTTTGCCCAATAGGGCATGGATTTGGTTGGACAACTTTCCCAAGCAACCTGGCAGAGAAAATACTTGCTGGTAGCAACAAATTACTTCATAAAGTGGATAGAGGCAGAACCTCTTGCCAAAATCCGAGATGTGGACGTCAAGAATTTCATATGGAAAAACATTATCACCAGATTTGGTATTCCAAGAGCCATCGTTCTTGAACGAACGCAGCTTTGACAAACTTATCAAGAACTTTTGTGCGAAATTCAAGATCAAGAATTACTTTTCAACACCAAGTTTCCCCCAAAGTAATGGGCAAGCAGAAGCATCCAACAAAGTAATTTTGAATGGAATAAAGAAGAGGCTGCAGGCAACAAAAGGAAAGTGGGTAGACGAATTGCCCAACGTACTCTGGCCATATCGGACTACGCCGAAAAGATCAACAAGGGAATCCCTCTTTGCCATGGCTTATGGCACAGAAGCAGTCATTCCACTAGAAGTCGACATCCTAGGGATTCGAACCCAGGGAGTTGAGAATGGGACCAATGACATACTCTTAGCCCGAGATCTGGATCTTTTGGAAGAACGAAGAGAGAAGGCTGCAATTCAGCTTGCAATGTACCAGCAACAGCTTGCCAGAGCTTATAACAAGAAGGTCAACCCAAGAGATTTTCAAGTCGGCGACCTAGTCTTGAGAAAAGTCGTCAGCAACAAGAAGGATCCCAGAGAGGGCAAGCTTGGCCCAAACTGGGAAGGACCTTACAGAATTACTTCGGTGTTAGGCAATGGAGCTTATCGGCTTGAAGACAATGAGGGCAAAGCATTGCCAAGACCCTGGAACACTTGTAATTTGAAATTTTTCTATCATTGAGATATTCATTGTATTTTGTCGACGTCATCAATAAAATCTTTACAGAATTCTCCAAGACTTATGAATGCATAATGATTGTCTCTAAGTAATGAGAACCCGAGTGAAACTCAGGTTCACATTAGGGGCAGAGAAAAGGCAAAGATACAAAGTTTACCACTTGTTGAAATTTGTAGCAATTTACAAGTTGGTCAAACCGAAACAAAGTTTACCACTTGTTGAAATTTGTAGCAATTTACAAGTTGGTCAAACCGATACAAAGTTTACCACTTGTTGAAATTTGTAGCAATTTACGAGTTGGTGAAATCGATACAAAATTTATCACTTATTGAAATTTGTACCAATTTACAAGTTGGTCAAACCGATACAAAATTTACTATTTGTTGAAATTTGTAGCAATTTACAAGTTGGTCAAACTGACACAAAGCTTAACACTTGTTGAAATTTGTAGCAATTTACAAGTTAAAATTAAGCCGACATATGATCATCTGTTGAAATTTGCAGCAATTTACAAGTTGAGGCAAAAGCTAAGTATAGTGTTTAAACCCTTGTTGAAATTTGTAGCAATTTACAAGTAGATCACTGTTTAACACTTGTTATAACTTGAGAAAAATTTACTGTATATAGTCCTTGTTAAAATTTGTAGCAATTTACAAGTAGGTTAGAGTGAAATTACGGTTTACACATCTGTTGCAACTTGAGAAAAGTTTGCAAAGTTTACATTAAAAAGTATATGTTTTATACTTGCTGAAATTTATGAAAAGATTGCAGGTCAGTATCTTGCCGAAGTAAAACTTGCAGTTATTATACCCGAGGTATGTAACCCCGAGAAGATTGTGCAAATGAAGAATTATGTAAATCATACAAAATATTCTAAGTATAGAACCATACAGAAGCAATGAAGAGAAATTAAAGACTAAAGCATTCAGAGAAAAACAGTTGCAGTTGTACATAATAAAGGCACTATGGCCTAGCAGAAGTAAATTGTTTACAAGTAACAAAGAAAGGCACATCGGCCATAAGAGGAAGCTTACATTGTTCAGAAAACAAAAGAAAGTACAAAAAAGAAAAAAGTACAAAAGACATTTAGGATTATTCAACATCAGCAGATGGTTGGGCTGAGACCTCGGAGGACTCTGGTGGAACCTCGTCGGTAACCTTTTCTGCCTCAATCTCAGCATCAATCTCTGCAAGCGTTTCATCAAGACTTTTTTCGGTTGGAGGAACGTCGGATGATGCTTGTTCAGGAATAGCATCCTTAACAACCTCCTCATCCTCCTCATTAGTCAGGTCAAGGACTTGATCTTCCTGAGGAGGAGATTTGGTCTCATTGGCACCCTTGGGCTTCCTTACTAAAGTATCATCATCATCTTTATCTTCACCCTCAGACTCAGACTCAGATTCTTCTTCAGTTTGACTTGGAGGTGGAGGAAGAGGAAATGGAAGAGAAATAGCATCGGCGTTGCGGAAAGGCGGGTCAGCAGGAAGATCAAGCTTTTTTATCAGGGACATCCAACCAAGGGAGAAGCCCCTGTTGCATGTCTGCCTGACTTGAAGCTTGTAATCTTCAACAACGTTGACCATACCCTAAGTATAACCTTTTTCATCGGCCGCTTTGATTTCAGCGTCCTTAGTGGCCAGGGCTTCCTCAAGCTCCTTCTCGGCCTGAGCTGCTTTTTCCTCGGCCTCTCGTTTTTTAGCTTCGGCAACTTTCTTGACGGCCTCAGCAGCTTCAACCTTCTCTTCGGTTAATGTTTGGGCTTTAGTGGCAGCCTCGGCCTGATCTTCTAACTTCTTCATCTTTGATTGAAGGCCTTTATTCATCTTTTGAAGGGTTGCAAACTCCTTCTTCAAGTCAGACAACTTCTCCCTGGTCTCAAAGGATTGTATGGAGAAGGAATGGGCATGCTGAACAGCCTGAAAGAACACAAAGCAAAATGTTATTACAGAATTTTACATGTATAAAGAGATAAGGAAAAAATAAACTACCAAGTGAAGACACTTACTTGAACGCAGCGTTGGAGCATAAACGCGTAATTTTCATACTCACTCATTTCGGCGTTCTTTTCCAGATCGCCTCGGAGAAGAAGGGCTGTACTAAGTGCAACGCTAATGTTTATGTCATCAGCGCTATCACTCGCCAAAACAGGCTTATTCTCCAAAGTAATCGACGGCGTCTAGGGGACATTTGGTACTTTGGATTTTGAGGTCGTTGCAGAGGAGGACCTCGGCTTCTTTGATTTTGAAGACTCTGATGGCTGAGTCTCTGCGTGTCGCTTCCCAGCAGAGGGTTGGGATTTGCTGCTTTCAGCCAATTTAGAGATGGGCTGGGCATCCTCAGCCTCAATTTCAGCATCCTTGGCCTTAGGCAGGGCCTTCTTGGTTCTCTTTGGCTTTAGCGGAGGCATAGTTTGGGTCGGAACAGCATCAACGTCGGTTGGGAAGTCGGCTAGGAGATCTTGGGCGACAGGCTCTGGGCGAACTATTTCGATAGTTTTAACAAGTCTACGCCGGCATTTGCGTTCAGGTATTGGTATTAAGTATGGGGCAGAAGTTGATGGTTGATCGGCTGAATCCGATGTTGACCCTTGATCTGTTCGGGATGTAGAAGGGGTTAGGGTTGTAGCAATTGGGGGAGAAAGACTTTTCTTCTTCGATCTCGGAACGTCGGGTAAAGTAGACTTGTATGTTGGAATAAAATTGAGAAGAAGAGGCGCTTTTCTCTTGTGAACTGGCAAGTCCAGTAGTTTTTTTAGGTCCTTACTAGGAACATAAAATTGGCGAAAATTTTTTGGCGGCTTGCGGATGTCTGCAAAAAAAGAACAAGACATTAGAAACAGATCGAATACTGGAGACTTAAAAAAAAAAAAAAAAAAAAAAAAAAAAAAAAAAAAAAAAAAAACAACAACAACAACTAAGTAATTGGCATTGGGCTCTTACCCTGGCCATCTTTAACTGTTCGAGGAAGAGGGTAAAGATGAACATCTTCGTCTGGGCCAAACTCCTAACTTCCAGAAGCAATAAGATAGTCATCTCCTGCCCCTTTGTTGGAGTCTGGGAGGTCGGCTACAATTTTGAATTCAGTGGACCTCGGCTTGAGGTAATACACGTAACCTTTTTTTTCCAGGTTAAGGGCGCACATAGTATAACAGTATTGGATGTCGGCGAGAGTAATCCTAACATTCTCCTGCCGAGCTAAGGCTATAATACCATTAAGCACTCTATAGGAGTTGATGGTGAGTTGCATAGGGTTCAAGGTGTAGTAGTGAAGGACTTCATGAAAAAGGGGATTTAGTGGGAGCCGAAGTCCACATTCAACGAAGGCAACAATGGGAAAAGGCATTGTATCATCCATGGGCATAATAGAGTCATCCTCTCCAACTAGTCTCAGGTGGACATCATTTGGGATGGAGAACTCTTGCCTAAAGAATTCAAGTTTAGTTGAGGTATTTATCCTATGTCTCCACATGCCCATGGCGTCAATCTAAATATAAAGGGCTAGGTTTCAGAAAAGAGTTAACTCAGAAGGGTTGCAAGAACCTTGGCTACAAATCTGGGTAATTACAGGTAAGGCTTGTTTCAGTTTTTCCTAAGAATCGAAGGTTCTATAAACAAATCCCAAACCTAAAACTATGAAGACGAAGATCAAGGGCATTGATCTGGAAAAAATACAAAAGGCAGAAAACAAAGATGAATTTTCAGATTCAAGAACAAAAACTGGGCTATTAGAAACACGAAGATTACAAAGGGTTGAGGATCAAAAACAGTGGTGAAACAATGCAAATGTTCATGACATGTGCAAAGTCATAAAATAAGATACATTCGGATGAATGATTCACAAATTAAATGCTTGAGCAGAACAGTAATAGCAAGAAATTCCATAAACGATCACGAACTAGGAAAAAAGGGGCCAGTTGCTTACCAGATAAAGTGAGGTCGGAATGAAATTCGCCGAAAACAGACGATGGTTGAAACAGTAGCGAAAGCCTCGCAGGAATGGCAGAATGAAGACAGTTGCAGAGTTTGGAGCTTAGAGCAATGGCAGATTCGAAGAAGATAGAGCTTTAGAGAGAGAAAAAACAAGTAAACGAGTGAAAAGGTGAAAAGACAGGGGAGAAAGACAAGAGTTTTTGTCAAAAATGAGAAACGGCGGCAAAATAAGGCATTTATTGCGCCTAGAGCAATGCATGCGTCAGACGGCGCAGACGGATGGAAGACGGCTTACAAACGCATCACAGACACGGGCCAATAAAGATAAAACACGTAAGAGAAACGGTTGAGAAGTGATGCAAAACAGCTCATACGCATAAAAGAGTTCATTTGAATTCTTGTTCTTGAAAGAAGACATGTCGGCTTAAAGAGAATGATCTCGGCTGAAGAGTTCTTATGCCGACGTACTGAAAAGAATTAACGGTATAGGTTCCATCACCTCAGAATGCCGAGATAATAGAACCTAGGGGGCAAATGTGGGGATATATTTATGAGTACCAACACGTGGCATGGTGACGCCGACGTGTCAGCCGAGGTGCCACGTGTCGTGGTAGTTATGTCGAGGTAATCTCGGAGTTGCCGAGGATATCTCCGAAGATATCGGAATTCGGGATAAACGGATAAAGGACAGGAGTCCTAGATTGGGAGAAGACTTTAGTTTGGATTAAGATGAAACTCTTAGAGAGTTCATCCTGATTTCACTAGGAGTTCCAGACTAGCAATAATCCTGAGTCCATTAGAGTTAGACTCCTATTGGGACTAGGATTGTATTGGCTATAAAAGAGAGGCACTCCCATGGTTCTATGGTATGTTTTATATACTCAAACTTGTGAGTCGAATACTTGATTATCTTTGAGTGATATACTGACTTGATCGTCGGAGTGCCCCGGGTGGAAGAACTACCGCCGGAGCCCTTTCTTTCTGTGCAGGACAGCAAGGTGCCATCTATTTTGCTTGTGTTCTACAGCTAAATTACTAAGGAGGGCAGTGTGGTCAGAAAATCACTCACACAACTTGTATTGGCACGAGTTTTACGTGCATTTCAGCATTTAAAATTGTGTATATAAATTTGCACGCACATAGACAACCTAATTGATGATAGTTCTTTCTAGTGTGATTTCCACATATTCAAAACAAGAATGAGTTTGTCTCAAGTCCGGTTGGAATTTATGGGTTTATCAGTGTTTCACTTTTATGATATGAAATGTATTCCACACCAACAATAAATAAATACTTAGATTAATTTAATAATTGTAATTATATAATTTTACTATGTTTGTGTTGTGAAAAACAAAAAAAATAAACTATTCATATTTTTCCTAAAAAATAAAAATGTTAAAATGATATGATTTCTATTATCAGCTTAATCTAATTATTTTATTAACAATGTACCCACAAAAACTTAAAATATCAATTAATTAAACCTTCAAAATAGGGTCCTCTCTTTAATAGGATTGGAGCTAAACCTCTTTGTATAGAGTAAAGCACCATGTTATTCGAGTTGATTGAATATGATGAACGTGTTTAATGATAGACACGTCAATCATATTCAAATCAAAATACTAACTTACATGATTTTATATGAAAGAAGGATTCCATGTATTTTCACTGTCATGTATTACAATAATGCAGGTTTTGAAGTTCAATGTCAACATTTTCAACTTCTCTTTGCGTATTGATTATGCTTAAAGCAAAATTTAAAAAAAAAAAAAAAAAAATCCAAAAAATGAAGAAGAAGAACAGAAGACAGCCATGGATAATTGTCAATGTTTTGGACCCTAATATTTGCTCCCATATTTGACCTGCTTTGGCCACAACACTTCAACTAACCTTCACTTTTTATTATATAATTTATTAAGAATTAAAAATAAAAAACGAAATAAGAGTCATGGTTTAAAAAAAAAAAATAATTAATTTAATTTAATTAATTAATTTATTCATTTATCATCAAGCTTGTCATAAGCCTCTATATCTACAAATAATACAATACTAATTATTAAATTAAAGGGTTAGGATTGATTACTTTTGGACTATGAAGTACGAGTACGGATACAAATATTTGTATGATACGGTAAAATTTAAAAAAAGTAGGATATGGATACAATTTGGTATGTTTATAAAAAAATATTTATTTTTAATTTAAAATAATGTAAAAATTGATTAAATGGTTTAATTTATTAAGATCTAACCTACAATTAATATTTAATGCCAAAAGTAAATGTATAAATCAAAATTAAATGTCAATATATTAAATAACTTACAAACTATAACTTAATTTTAAAATCATGCTAGGTATAAAATTAAAAATAAAAAAGAAGTTTATTAAAAGGAATTTTATCTTTGTAGTAGAAGAAAATATTATTTTAACTGAGATATGGTATGGCTTAGATATATATTAGGTACGTTTGGGTACATCAAAAATTAAGAAAATATTTAAGTACGTATTTCATGTACTCCCGGTATGTATGCAAAAGTACTATATGCCAGTAAATATCATATGGGTACGACATATTTTTTAAAGTACCCATACTTCATAGTTTCTTGACAAAAAATAAATAGATTAAGGTACTACAAAGCTCATCTAACACCAAATAATGTGCATTTAACTTTTTCTAATTTAAAAAACCTTTGTTACCTATCAAATAGAATCATGTTTATAAGTAGATAGTGTTAGTGGTAAAATACTTGATTACTCTTTCTGTTTCAAAATAATAGTTCATTTTAAGAAATATAATTTTTTTCATAATACAATCATTGTACTCTAAAAAAATTAATTTTTTAAAATTACGTTTTGATAGTATATTTTTTAAAAAATTATCAATTGTCATAATTATACTTTTTGTGTTGTTAATAAATTTAAAAGAAAGGCAAAATGAGAAATTCATATTATTTTAATCCTTAATTTTTTTTTAAAAATATAATATTTTAAAATAATAAAAAATAAAATAAGAAGTTAATATTTTAAAATGAAAGGAGTAGTTAAACAAGTTGAGTTAGCATTGAGGGCATTCCACCATGAAAATGACATAAACGTGACTCCAATTTGCAATTTGTGTTTTTCAAGGAAAAAGTCAGAATTTTATTTGGAGGGGGTCATATTCATATTAAATACAAAATTTAGATTATATTTATATTTTTAGACCTTAATTTACAATGAATTAAACTATATTGAGCAAAAATGTTCAATATAAACAACTTTAGTTTTTTAAAAATACTTATTTATTTTGTTGTCTATTGAAAAGAAAAGTATCATTTGAAGACTGTCGGATCACCGTAAGTAGGGGTGCAATTGGGGCAAGTTCGATCTGATTAGGAGATTATTTAAGTTCAGTTCAAGTTATGCTGAGACTTGCTTAGGCCCTCCCAGACTCAAATTGTAACCCGAGGTTGACTGCCCAAGTTCGACTCGAGTTAAACCCGAATTACCTGAGTTGTTCGAATTGTAAATGAATTTCTTTTTTTTTGTAGCTACATTATTAAATTATTAAAATTTGACTCTATTTACATTTTTTTTTATTTATAGAAAATCATTAATACCATCAAAATAAATAATTTATATAATGTAAGAAAGATGCCACTATAGTAGTCTTTATAATTTATGAGTGAAAAAAAGAGAGTAAGATTTTATGTTATTTGTATATATAATAAATATTCAATATGATTTAATAAGCTAAATTACTTTAATATCATGTAATAGCTAATAATTTATATGTATATTTAATATTTTTATATATCTATATATGTATAATTCGGATTTTGGGTTGCTCGGGTTATTTGATGCCTTTGCCCAAGCCTCTCCAAATTTAATTTGAGCTTCTGATTTTTTGCCTAAGCCTGTATCGAATTTAAAAATATCTTGTCCAAACCCTAAAAAAATTCTGGCTGAGTTTAAGTTGCTCAGGTTGAACTCGCCCAAGTTGCACCTCTAACCGAAAGAAAGTGATAAAGATTTCTTTTGCAATTTCATTTATGTTGTGTTTAATTCATGAATTTGAGTAGAAATTTAAAATAAAAAAATAAAAAAAATATAGGTAAAATATGAATAAAATATAACTTTATTTTACTTACATTTCACATATTTTTTCTCTCTTTTTTTTCCCCAAATCGTTACCTAAATTTATGAATGAAACACAATTTTAGGATCGCTTGATTAGAAAAAAAAAATGATGAAAATTGAAAGTATTAAAAGGTGAAGTAAAAATAACAATAACAATAATAATAAATAAATAAAAGAAAAAGAAATTTTACTATACACATTTTATACAATATGCACTCTTAAATTATGTCATTTTTTTTAATTATGACTAAATTCTTTATTTAGTTATGACTTTATTTTAATTATGATTTATAAGATCTTTGATTATGTCCCATGTATTATTTGGTTGTGAATTTTTTCTTTTAATTATGATTTAAAAAATATAAAATTATATATATATTTTAATTATAAAGTCTATATATACATTTTTCTTCTTTTATTTTTCTCTATATATTTACGTGCGCAAATATTTTTAATTAAAGTACAAAGTCAATGATACATCTAGTGGGCTGAAGAAAAATTGGAAATGTCTGGGATCCGGAATTAGGATCTGAGAATTTATTTATAATGGATGTGTGGTACAAATTAAATTAATAAAGCGTGAGATTTATGAGTGAAATAAATTTGAATAATTAATTATTATTTTTAAATAAATTTTGAGTACATAATTTTGAGTTTGTAGTATTGCTAAAAAAAATTAGGTAAGTTTTTTAGAATTTATTTTTGGAAACACTATGATGTATATATGCACTTTATAATTAAAAGAAAAATTTGTATAATTTTAATTTTTTGAGATATAACTAAAAAAAAAAGGGATAAATTACAAACACATCCCTTGAGGTTTACTTAAGTTATAAATTATCCCCTGTGGTTTTATAAATTACATTATGCTTTCTAAGGTTTCTAATTTCATAACAAATATGTCTTTTTATTAATAAATCATTAAATTAATTAACAATTTTTAATAATGTTAAAATTTTATTTCAATTAATAATTCAGATAATTTTATTATTATATTAGTGAACAATTAGAAATTTCACTTTTCAATTAATTTTGTTAAAAAAATTTTGACAGGGAAGTATTTGTAATTTTCCAAACCACAACGGATAATTCATATTTTAAGCAAATCTCAAAAGGTGTATTTTGTAATTTACTATAAAAATTTTTTATACTAACTAAACATAATATGAGGTATAACTAAAAAATTTATAAGTCGTAACTAAAATAATGTTGTAACTAAAGAAGAAAATAATATAATTACGAGTGTATATGGTACACCATTTTTAAAAGAGTATATATTAAAATTTTCCTTTATTTTTTTTAATTGTTATTTTATATATATTTTTTAAAGTAAAAAAAATTAGGGGATTTTTTTTTTAAGATTCCTGGTATTAAGATTTTATAACATAAAGGACACTTAATATTTTCGTAATGTCTAAAATCCCTCAACATCGATCCAGAGAAAATTTGATCAAGAGAATTTTTCTAAACAAATCACAGAGAAAATTTCAAATTTTTCTAGACACATCACAGAGAAAAAATCAAATTTCTCTGAACACATCACAGAGAAAATTTCAAATTTCTCTGGACAACAATAAGGACTAGTGCTCTACTTCAGAGAAAATTGGGTTGGTCTAGAAAAATTTTCTGGTTTGGACTGAATTGAACTCAATTTTTTCTGGGTTGGTCCAGAGAAATTCTCTAATTTGGACTGAATTTTCTCTGGTTTGGTTCAAAGAAATTTTCTAGTTTAGACTGAATTTTCTCTGAATTGATTTGAGGGACCTTAGACATTCTCTCATTGGCATTTCATCAAACACCTTCTTTGCTAAATTCATGTCCCCAGCTCTGTGCATATTTTGCATATTTTTAAAATAAGCTTGTGCAGAATCAGAATCAAGTATTTTCTTTGATGAAATATGATCATTTGTTCAAATTTGGAAAAAAATATAACAAAATTATTTTGAAGGTAAGAAATCCATGAATTGAAATCAACATTCACAATCTGGAAAGATGTGAATTGTGTGTAATTCATTCATAGCATATTTATTACATTGAAGACATGGAATTTAATTGAAGACACTTGATCATTTTTCCTTCTGAAACTCCAAAGACTATGTTGCGTTTGGTAGAACTTTAGAATTATAATTTGAGAATGGAATTGTATTTTGAGTTTGTGAGTTTTAGAATTATGATTTGAGTGTGAAAAATTTATTTGGTTATGATTTTTAAAAAGAGTTTGATTTGAGTGATGTAACATATGATATTGAAAAGTTGGTGTTTTGAAAAGTGTTTTGAAAAATGGGTGTGGAATTAATTTTCTAAAGCTGTAACCAAACAATACACTCAAACTAAGGGGTAGAATTAAATTTCAAACGTCCTACCAAACAGCGCCAATTGTCCTTAATGTAGTTAGGGAAGCTTACAAAACTACTGCGTGGAAAGCCATCCATATAATAATGGTGCATGTTTTGATAACGTCATCTCGTGTCTGCATCCTTGGCCACCATAGCTCGTCTTTCTTGTCACCATAGCCCTCATTTCGGAGCTCTGTCCACCACGACTAGAGTCCGGAGTCACCTCGAACTAACTCATCGGTGGAGTAGTAAAAAGTGCAATATTCACAAACCCTCACAGCTCAGATCGCAATGGTTCAGCTTAGATCGCAGCATTTCGACAACGACGTGGTAGAGACAGAGGTGAAGGTGAAGATCGGAATGTGCACAAAGAAAGAAGGTTTAGTTTAGATAGAATAAAGATTAGAGAGAGAGAGAGAGAGAAAGAGAGAGAGAGAGAGAGAGAGAGAAGAGAGTCAAATTTCTCTGATCTGATATATGAGTGGGTTTAGAGACCTTAGACATCAAAAAAATAATATTGTGAATCTCTTTCATTACTAAAAATGAGAGAGGGGCCTCAGACTAATTTTTTCAAAAAGTTAATGTATTTGAAAAATTGTACCAAATAGAAAATTTTATTTTTAAAATACTAAGCTAAAAGTCAATTTCTAAACTTTTGATACTAAAAAAAACAATTATAATTTAAAAAATCATTTTATTATTATATATCTATCTATTTGTCCATTGTTTATGTCACCTATATGTCTATTATCATCACCACCACTATTACCGTTGCCGGCCACTTCTTACATCTTTTCGGCAAAATTTTCAGTTGGCCAGCGATTGTCCAACGGTGGGTTTTTTCTTCTTCTTCTTTCTTAGGCACTTTGGGAACAAGTTAAAAAAGTCAATTTTTTGATTTTTTAACTTTTTTAGTTAAAGAAGCCAGCTTTTTTGCCAAAAAAATCAAAAATCAACTTTTTATCAACTTTTCAAAATACCACTAAATAATTCATGGAAAATGAGTGGTAGCTCGAAACTCTCGCGGCTCGAACGGCTCGACAGCCCAAAATGACGTCGTTTTGGACTGTTTTTTTTTTCTTTCTTTCTTCTTCGTCATGCTTGTCTTCTTCTTCTTCGTCTGAAACAGAGGGAGAGGAGAGGAAGAGGGAGAGGGAGAGAGAGAAAGAGAGAGAGAGAGAGTCATCCGTCATGACCCTTCCGCCGTCACGCCGCAGCCTCCGCCATCGAGCCTCAAGATCCGCCGATCGTCCCCGCCCGCCTCCTCCGCCTCCGCGCCTCCGCCTCCACCTCCGCCTCCACCCCGATATATTGGCCCCCTCCTCCTCCTCCTCCGCCCCTTCTCCAGCCTCTCCCTCCTCCTCCGCCCCTCCTCCAGCCTCTCCCTCCTCCTCTTTCTCTCTCACTTTTTCGAGCCAATTTCGAGCCTTCCCTCTCGAGCTATCAATCACGATCGATAATTCATTAGGATATCTTTATCAAAAAAAAAAAAAAACCTTTGAACCAAACAATATGGGACTCTATGGGTGTGGGTGGACTTTCACCAATTATCCAAAAAAACTTGTACAAAATCATATGACTGAACCTATCACTGATAAATTTTTTTTAAAATTAAAAAAAAAAAATCATCAAGATGTAAATGTAAATTGCAAAATAACAATTGGATCTAGAGTAAAAGAAAATTTCAAATTCAAACCGGGAAAGCCGCAGTCCAGAACAGACGTTGACTAAGAGATGTGGACTTCACATTATTATAGTGAAGAAGAATAAGAATAAGAAGAAGAAGAAGAACACAACACACATCGTGTCCATTACTCACACTCTCTTTGAATTTGTCACCCCCACACCAAATACCAATTCACCAAGTGTCCCTTTCTTTTCTATACTCCCACATTAGTTTATATATTTGCTTCTGATTACATAAGCATTACTTGGTTGCATCGAAGGTTCTTTCTTTCTCTTTCTTTAGCTTTTATTTTCCGAGAAAATGTCAATCCTAAGCAGCAGCAACAACAGTGGCAACATGGGTGCCCCGTTTTTCCATGAATTCAAGAAGCAAGCTTCCTTCTTCTTCAAGGAGAAGATCAAGACTGCCCGGTTGGCTCTGACCGATGTTACCCCAGCTCAATTGTAAGCATGTTTGTTAAATATATGATCATTATAGACATGGGTTTTTAAGATTTAAGCTCTTCTTGATCTGGGTTTTTTTGTTTTTTGTTTTTGTGTGGTGTATGAAGATTGACTGAGGAAGCTACCAATGGAAATCCATGGGCCCCTCAAACCCGTATCCTGAAGATCATATCAAAGGCTGCTTTTGAAGTTGATGATTACTGGAGAATTGTGGAGATTCTGCACAAAAGGTTTCTGGGTTTTTGTTTTTGGATCTTTTTGATCTGTTTTGGTTTGTGTTTGAACTTTTGAAAGTGATTTCTATAATTTTGTCATGTATTTCACTGTTATTGTGTCTGATCTTGTGGATCAGATTGGCTAAATTTGATAAAAAGAACTGGAGATCTTCATACAATGCTCTGATTGTTCTAGAACACTTGTTGACCCATGGACCAGAGAGTGTATCAGAGGAGTTTCAGACTGACAGAGATGCTATCTTAGAGATTGGAAGCTTTCAACATATTGATGAGAAAGGGTCTCAACTCTTTTTAATTCTTTATTAACTCAATTGCTCTGTTCTATTCTATGCTCTGTTTTTTTGGGTTTTTGTTTAAGTAGTTTTTGAATTACTCTATATGCAGATTCAACTGGGGCCTCAATGTCAGGAACAAAACAGAGAGAATCTCAAAGCTACTTGAAAGGGGTCCTCTTCTCAGGGAAGAGAGGGACCGTGCTCGGAAACTGACCAGAGGGATCGAAGGATTCGGAAGCTTTTGCCACAGAACTTCTTCAGAATCAAATTCTGTAACATATGGAAGGTGCAATTCTCAATTCAACAATCACGGAAATGAGGAAGATCAGTTTTTGTCCTCAGAGAACGAAGATTTGAACAAGAAAATGGAGAATTCAGAGTCTTGGAACCGTTCTGGTGATGCTCAGATGGTTGAAAATTCAGGCGCTCGTGTGAGTTTCAAAGAGAATTTGGCTCCAAAAATGGAGTTGAAACCTCTTTTGGATGGTAAGAAAGATGATCATCAGAGGGTTGGAGTGCGTGGAGAAGATAATCACCCATTCAATGACACCCAGATTCAAGCTGCTGTGTCTCTGCTTTCTAACAAAGATCAAAAACAACTTTTGCAAGCACGTTGAGAGTTGAGACTTGTGTTGAACTGAGAGATGGAAGTAGATATCTTGCCTACTAATTTCTATCACCAGATCTTGTGCTATTAGTAACGGTAGATGTTTCTTCTATCTGTCCTGTGTTTGAGTCTGTAATCAGACTGTGGATTCGAATTGGCTAATGCTAAATTTCTCTTTCAAATATATTGCCAGTATAAATGATTAGTCATCTTAAGCATCAAATTTTAAATTTTAAACTGTAAATAAAATTTTCCAAACATAAAATCCAGAGGGTCGAAGACAGAAAACAATTCCTGCTCTGTTATTGCATTGATATACAATGGTAAAAGGGTTTTTTTTTCTCCAAATACAAGAAGACTCTACAAATATACATTATGACATAGACTGAATGTATACGAATGGTATGTTAAACTTTGCAAAGCCAATCTTGAATAGCAAGTCTCAGTGCATGGTTGGGAGTGAGATGCAAGTGATCCAGTCTCAAATTGGTCATCGGGGAAGTTTCTCGGCCATTTTCCAACCATCCACGCAGGGCATCTCCTTCATAGGTGAATCCATCGGCTGCCACCTGAGGATCGTGCATTATCTCCTGAAAGCAAAACCACCAATAATCCGAGTCAGGTACGGTTCTGCAAAAGATTTTCACAAAAATTCACTAGATTAAATCATCTTGCTCAAGAAAAACCACAGGAATGAAATAAAATTCTGTTCTCAGTCCAAATAGGACCTACAAGGCTATTCCAATTTAGCTACTTCAATCACTTCTGAAGCTTAGTTTGTAGTTCACTTAGGGCATACACCAACTTGAAGATTCTTCATGAGCATTACTGAGGCTAATCAATCCTGCTCACAAGCACAACGCTCCCACTCAAAGGAAAAAAAGAAAAACCTTGTAGTGTTCTCTAGAAAGCTAAAAAGCATCACAACACAACAGTTAATGCTACATAGAACCTATTACAGTTGATGAGCCTTGGCAAGCCGAGCCCAGTATTGCAAATCAAGCAACATTTGGAGCATCAGCAGGATCTCATCTTGCTCAGGCCAGAGAACAAGCTCTTGAAAAACCAGTTAGAAGCAAGCTCAAGTTTGAGAGCTTCTATTTGCACACTACAAAAATTCTCAGTTCACACAATTTTTTTGTTCAGATATCAACTACCGAACGAAAACCCAGTTCAATACTTGATATTGAACAATTGGTTTTTGTTTGGTCGTTTATAATCGAATAATTGAATTTTGTTCAATAGTAATATCTGAATAGAAAAATTGATGAATTGAGAAAAAAGGTCGTGTACAAATAGAAGCTACCCCCTCAAGTTTACATTCGCGCCCACAATTCACCCAGGCAATGTTTTCATGACTCCCCAAGACGATAGCTAAGTCCATCAGTAATTATTATAGTAAGCCAATTACTCAAAACTATTTATATCATATATGGAAAGAAGCACTCACCTTAAGGATAGGGCACAAAAAGAAAGATGGCACTGGTAGTTCTTCTGAGGTATGCAACTGCTCCAGTTCCCTAACCAAACTAGGTGTTAGCTCAGGCCTATCCCTACTGTTCAATTCACAGCATTGCAACCCCAAATCCACCAATTGCTTCGACACAAGGTTAGGCCATTCTCCAGCCGATGAATCCAAGATCGACACTAATTTCCCACAAGACACTGCCTTGCGCACCTCACCAGCCAATCCCACCGGAGTCCTTCCAGTGAGCAGCTGAAGAATGATCAGCCCAAAAGAGTAAACGTCAGACTTAGGTGTCAATGACCCAGTTCTGTGAACTTCTGGATCAGTATATGAGAAAGCACCCTTTGGCTCGGTATACCGCCGGAAACTTGGGCAACGGAGGGTCTCTCCTGGCATTAGTCTACAAATCCCGAAATCACATAGCTTGCAGTTGAGATTGGAATCAAGAAGGATATTTTCCGGCTTTAGGTCGCCGTGTACAATCTTTTCAGGTTTGAACGAGTGCAAGAACAAAAGGGCACTTGAAATTTCAGCAATGATTCGTACTCGAATCTTCCAGGTCAGGGAACAAATGTTATTTCGTCGGAAAAGGCGATCTTGGAGGTTTCCACTAGGCATGTACTCAAGTATGAGGGACCAGGCTTCAGGACATACACCAAACAAAGTCACCAGGTGAGGATGTCGGAGTTTGCCAAGAACTTGAACCTGCACAAGCAAAAATAAATGATATAATTGAAAGCACAAGACTTACAAGTACATTTGACAGAAAGTTTAGTTCTTTCATTTCTACACATTTTATACACAGCATGGGATTGCATGTCGGAACTATAAATAAAAAAATAATAATAATAGAAAGGATGGAACATTACAACTCAACATTTAATGTGTCCCACCAGACGTATCCAAGACATAAGTTTTAAAATTATCACTTGATCCAACCATTTTAATGCAGTTTCTTAATTGACTCGATTATATTAAATGAACATTAAAAAACTACACAGAGTTTTGAGATTGAGAAAAACAATTGGGCTGCGCTTAGATTTATAGATTTGAAATAAAAGGATTTGGGCACTAATCATTCAAGGAGAATAGCTCAAATTAAGATATGATAATTTAGATATGAATTTCAGTATTGAATTTTAGAGCTTTCCATGATGGAATTGAAATAACAATGTAAAAGCAGTTATATGAAATCCTTCATACTTACAGTTGTACAAATATTATAATAAAATAACTTTTTTACTCTATTTTCCTCTTTAATTTCTCCATTTCTTATGTGTGTGTATCAGAAAGGAAGAGAGAGATGCTGACCTCTTGCTGAAATTCTGACTGTCGTTGCATGGTATGTGGATTCAGCTTCTTTATAGCAACGGTTCGATCCAACATTTCCCCCTTGTACACACAACCATATCCACTTTGCCCAATCTTGAAGCTCTCCGAGAAATTGCAAGTCGCAGTTTGCAGATCTGCTAATGAAAATTCTGCTAGCTCGGATGAATCTTCATTAAACCCAAACAATCCAATGTAATTTGCACCACCTCCAGCTTGTCCACGACTTTTCCAACGATCAAGCCAATGTGTAGCTTCCATTTTCTGCCGCCGTATCTTCTGTTTTTCATGTTGCAGAGCTGCAATGGATGTTTGAATGAGTTCTAATTCTCCAGCAGCCTCTTCTCGCCGACGATTTGCTTCTTGTGCACGACTATCTAGAAGAGCTATATTTCTCATGGCCATATGTAGCTCTCTAGTTACTTCTTCTCTTTCTTCCAAGAGCTTTTCTTGTTCCTGTATTGTCATTTTCAGTGCTTCTTCAGCATCTTTTCTAAGTTTGATTTCATGTGCATAAGCAGATTCCAAAGCTTTGACCTGGATAAATCAGAGAAAATTTTCTTAGAGCAGAATAACACTAGAAAAAAGAAATTTAGACATTACATAGGCCACGACTAAAACTGTAAGTTCATATCCATTGCAAACTGCCACAATCAAAGGAATAGTTATAACATATATCTTAAAATATCTTTCCCACTATATTCCCAACAATGGAATCATGAGTTAACAATATGCCAGGGGTGACACAAATTCTGGTGAAAAATTAATATCCATTTGATAGCTGTAATTATTAGCATACATGCAAACTGTCCATCATTTGACTTATATTTGTAAAGTAATGAAGTACATGGGTCCATTTTCCCATGTGGCAGGCCACCTAGGCAACACCTCATTGTCATGCCACTTCCCCATGGGTCAGCTTCATGAGGTGACACCTCAATTAATGGGATGTTTTGTTCATCATCCAAAACAACAAAATAAACAAATTGCAAAGACATAGTCTAGATTGAAAATGAAATCATTTCCAAGTTTACTTTCGTCTAACTTATGTTATTCAAAAGATGCATAGAAATTTAGTCAATGAATGAAGGAACAGTAACTAGAGACATTTTTAATAGGAGCAGCCAGATTATTCTACAAAACAACTAGAACATAGGGGCAGCCTTCAAGACTTCTTGACACATCAGCTTTCAAATTTATCAAACCACAATTTCTTGTCCCCACTGGGATGGTTAGTTATGATACAAGTACAGGACAAAACAGTTCAAGAAAGTAAGTGCAAAAATCTAAAGCTTTACCTTGCTGATAGTTTCCACAGCTCGAGTTTCTAAATTTTTGCGCTTCAAAAACTCTTGAAATGCTTCATCCCTTGATGCCTTAACTTCTATTCTTATTTCTGTAAGTTGAGCTTGTAAGCTTTCTTCATCGACATTAGTCGCAGAATCTGAAGACATTCTTTGTTCAGCAGAAGAAGTATATCCAGAACTAGAGCTAGTGCTTGCACTTGATAAGCTGAGAAAATAGTGTGGATCATATCTGTTGATAGAGTTGGGTAAAGAGGATGTTAAAGCCACTTCTGTTTGAACTGCACCGGCTTGAACCCAATATCTATTTCCCGCAGAAGCAGAGCTGGACCGAAGACATTCTGGATGGGATATGAGCTCTTTCTTATGACATTGCAATGATTTGGATCTTAAATTGTCTGCAGTTCCAGTCTCTCGAGGACTGATGGGCTCCAGAGGTCTTGGGCCTTCAAAAGCTTCTCGTGTCCACATGTGTTTCCCTTTGTTGACAAACCATATCTCACAGAATTGGGGAGCATTTTTTGCAGCATAACTTGCTTTGCTAGAGCTCTTTTTCACCTTCATACAACTGTTTCATACCATTAGGTTGTATACTAAGATCAGGAAAATTCCATGAAATTGTCATCGAGAAACTAACGCATAGGCACAGGAGCAGTAGAGCCAAAAAGTTTTTCCAGAGCATGCAACTGCGGCAGAACTCTAATATACATATGTTCATGCATACATACACATATACATGCTAAGAGATATACGTGCGTGCATGTGTGTGTGTGGCAACATAGAACCAATTAAACAATTACCCGGATTCCACAGTTTCATCATGCACATTCATGGAACAAGGCATAATATTGCATTTGAAATACTAAATACAGTTAATTCCCAATCTTTTATCTCCGCAGTTTCATCATGCAGATTCATGGAAAGAGGCATAATATTGCATTTGAAATACCAAATACAGTTAATTCCCAATCTTTTATCTCTTAACCTTGTATACACGACATATACAACGGGAATAATATCTTAGCCTTTGTAGTAATATATATTGGCTTCTGACAGAGTTAAAAGAACTAATGGAATTATCATACCCTCCCTTCTCACGCAATCATGGCTTCCTTCAAGCCAATTCAGTTTTGCAAGATGTGCCCATGTAAACCTTTCTTATGCTAGGAAGACTATCAAAAGAGGCTTAAGTGAACCAACACAACATGATAACCTATGGCATGGACGTTAAAGTAGAAAGCGTAACTTATCGTCGACAATTGTGAATCTTCTTGATGATTAGATTAGAAACAGAGACAAAAGAAAAAATATCTAGAAACACATTTCTAAAAGAAGTAGGTGACACTTACTGTATCGCATTATGCAATCCAGCAATGATGCAATATTTTTCAACTTGTGACCCATTACTTAATGCACACCTTTTGAAGCACATGTCCTTCAAACAAATTTTCTTACTGCACCACCATTTGTTTCGTGTTTCTGTTCTTCGCTTGAAAGGCTTTCTAAAGTTCCTCCAAGGTAATTTTATATGTAAAATTAACCAATTTCAACATTGACTTAAACTATAAATGACTTTATATGAATTATTATCCAAGATTTTCATTTGCATAATGCCAACCTATAAGGTTAAAATGAGTAGTTCAAACCAAAAGATGAGAAAATGATATATTTATGGAAAATGCTAGAGACCCCAACTACCAAATGGTAGAAATGTTGCTAGCATTATTCTATATTTATTGACAAGCCTTTTTCTTATGCTGCATAAGGAAAAATTTGAGGGCTTATTATTAAGTAAGCCAGTTTGAGCAGCTTACATTTCAATGCTAGGTTTGTTCAGCTTGACATAAAAACAAATTTTCTTGCAGTTTTTCTGGATCCTAAATGAAGCCAGCTGTTGCCTTTCACAAATTCATTAGCAGTTTGGCTATTTGCAGTTCATTAACATTACGAATCCCTCCTGTGCTAGTCTTTTACAAATTTCAATTTTTTTCCTGACTTTCTAAGCTAAACTTTCATATGCTTCCTGCCATATCTAGATACAATAGCACTGTGGTAAAGATATTTATATCAATAACAGGTTCAATAGCTTTGTTTTCCTGACCAAGTTACAATAATGTTCATGAAACAAGACTGCATACTTTTTTACTGCAATGAAAGAAGTGATGAACAAGCACGTAAACAAAATTAAGTTCTCCCATTGTGTTAAGAAAAAAGTTGATGCAACAGGAGACCTTTCCCTCAGTTTCCTCCAATATGTTCAACATGTATCCCATAAGGCATAACTAGGAATTTTCAGATATTCTTTGCCGACAATGCTATTTTCCTAGTTTAGGAAATTTGGAAGTTAAAAAATGCATACATTACATCTTTCCAAAAAAAGAAAAAAAGCAATCCTGTTATCCTTGCAACAGGATTGCTGCGATTAAAACTAGAATCTTCAATGACAACAACTACTACTTTGTAGTTCTTGTTCATCTAAAGTTTCCACACATAACCCAAGAAGTTATTACTGCAAATCTGAAGCATATAAAAGAGGTTGTTTGAATTTTTACAGGCAAAAATGAACCACTTACTTTTCTGGCACAGCTCCCATAACAAGCTTCCTGATACCATGTTTGCTCACCAGATCTACAATTTCCTTTTGAACTTGAGAACCTTCAGTTACAATGACACTTGCTTTAACCTGAAATGTGATTGTTTTTCATAAGATAACTACAGTTACTATGACGAAACTATTTAAAATGAGTTTCAACTTTCAACTAAACGCAAGACATAAGAGACCAAAAAAGATAAAGATAACACTTTATTCAAAACTTCAAAGATCAGCCCTAGAATCTCAGTAGAAGAACAAACTACTCTTTATATCTTCACATTAGTTATCACTAAATCATATCTTTCTTAGAAAAATTCTTAATGAGCAGTGATAAATGGTGAAATTCATCATAAATTGACTTCCATATGTTAAAAAAATGAGTTGAAAGAAAACTCATTTGCTTCCATCATTTCCATGTGTCAAACAAAGAAGGAAATCAATGAAATGAGTTCATCTTTGGAAAAGAAAAAAAAAAGCGTATCAATAAAAATGGTGTTCTCATCCCATTAATGTTACAACTAAGACAAACCATGTTAGGATTGGCATAACATGAGCAGAAAAAAAACTCATAATTCTAACATATTTAGATGAAATGATAAATAATAGCATCCCAAGTATTTAGAGAAAGCAATATTCTGTCATTGATAAGATGTGCGTATCTTTTGTCAACAGTGTACCTGTACTGGAATCTTGAAATTACAGCAGTAATTACAATTTTCCAATAAAATTTCTAGGATCTGATTTTACCAAACACCATGCTAAGAGGTATGGGATTCAACTACTACAACCACAAATTGATATCTTAAAAAAGATTAGTGATTTTGTTGGTCATGTAACAAATGAATGAGATGTTGACGCGATATCTTACTTTTGTTACATTTATGACTATCGTTTAAGATGGCTGTAATATGGCCAACCCCTGCAAGAGCTCAAAAGGTAGCGTTAAAGATCTAAGATACCCTTAGGTTGTATTTGGTTCATGGATTTGCGAAGGGATCTGGAAATGGAAAACGAAAGGAAAAAGGTGAGTAAAATGTAGATGAAACGAAGTTATATTTCATTCACATTTCACCTAAATTTTTCTTTTTCCCTTTCCAAATCCCTGCACAAATCCATGATCCAAACATAGCATAAAGCAACCACTTTTCAGCCAGTGATTTAACCATCAAGATTGTCATGTTGTAACCACATTCCAATCAACTAAAGTTTGTCTATAAGACAACATTGAATTGCTCCTCCTATTACATGGAGTTGGTGACATGGATCCGATTTTCCAGATGAAGAAAAGCTCATTAAATTTCTATACAACTAAAAGCAATTTGCATGTAGCCAACATCAATGGAGTGCTCTCTAAAGCCAAAACACTTGGAAAAAAAAAAAAGTATTACAAAAAGTTACCTGAATAAATAGAAGTATAGACTGCTGAATGAAAGAAATGTTTTCTGTTATCGTTGTATGACATGTCATGCGAACAACTAGAATCATGTAAAATTAAAGAGAAGAAAACCTTTGATTGACAGCATATGCTCAAGTAATTGACTAAAAGTTTCCTCATCTGTTCTCTCTCCTCCTTCCTGTATGCAGATACCACTTCACTACTTGCTTGACTAGCTGGTAGCTTCCCCACTGCAAAACACATTAAGCGCATTTTATAAATGAAACATGATTTTAAACAATTCATTACTTCCAATCAGCCACAAAAGAAAATTTCAAAAAAGAAAAAAAAAAAAACATTTTTCATGCAGATTGGTTTGTGGAAAAATCCTGCCTCAACCAAAGGCAATCATCAAATTAGGCAGAATTGATCTAAATTATTTTAAAATTAGGCCAAAATTACTAAATTTTGAGATGCGAAATCTCAATTCTCACTACATTTTCCCAGCAGCCAAACAAACAATTCACAAGGTTATAGAAACATCAGAAGTCCAAATGTATCGCAGATCAAACTAAGCATTCGCGAATTCAAGAAAAACATTCCATTTACAGACAACACATAGATACATGTACACAAATAGATATATATATATATATATAGAGAGAGAGAGAGAGAGAGAAAGAAGATTACGGAGAGTGGGAATCAAAGGAGAAGGCTGATGAACATGAAGAATGCAAATCTCTCCGCCTTCGAATTTCTGGAAAGTCCACCGGAGCAAAGCAACAGCTTTGTCGACCGACTTCCCGACCGCCACGTGTACTCCGGCACCGGCTTCTTCGACAATTTCCGGCAGCTGAGAAGTCACCGTCCGACTCGTCCGATCAAACTCATGTTGGAAACTCGCCGGAGGCGAAAACCCAGAAAAGCTATCTCCGGCAGGTCCCGGCGGGTGTCTAGGGCTCAGCAGCTCCATCTTCGCCGGAAAAGCAGACAACTCGCCGGAGTGGTTGGAGCCCAAGTTTTATTGTTTGTTTTTGTTTTTGCTTTGTGTTTTTGGGTGTTTGGTTGTGTAGACTTTTCAGAGGAAGTGTGGAGGTGTAATCAGGAAAGTGAGATTCATGGCCATGGTTTTATTGACTAAAGTGGGCTTGACTTTTTGTGACTTGTGATTACAATGGATTGTGTATCATATGCCAGAGAGAGAGAGAGAGAGAGAGAGAGAGTAAAAAGAGAGTTATAAAGTGAGTGAGATATACTTTGATTGCATACTTTTTAAGTAGAGAAAAGGACATCATCATCGACAACAGTATGGCTGTAGATACGTCATGCTTGTCATCAGGGCCGTTGATTTAATTTCACATAATTCAGGTTAGGTAAACATGCATTTATGACAATCAGCTTGTCTAATGTGTTTGAAAATTTTTAAAATTTTTTTTTTTTTTTTTTATGACTGGTTAATTGGGTTAGTTCATGTAAAATGTCAGACAGTGTACTGTGATAAATTTTGAAATTCATGTAAAATGTCATTTTGATTTGAATTGAATAAATCTCAAATTGTATCTTAAACCTCTCTTTTCACTCCTCCTAAATAAGTAAATCTTGAATAGAGTCGTTCACGTAGCCTTAAAAAGTTGATAACATAATATAAGTTGAATGTGAAATCTAAAAAAATTACTCCAAGTCCTAAGCTACACTTACTAAGCCAATCCCTTAGGGTTAATTTTTCAATAATATTAAGAATACAAAAACTAAATATAAAATGGGATACCTTATAAGAAGGTTGTATTTTATTTTGTATTTGGTTTCTATGTATATAGACTTAGGGCTAGTTTGAGATGTTCTAAAAAAGTACACTTTTTGACTTATTGGCTTATATGGGTTGAGTTTGATGTGATGTGTTAGAGAGGTAATGTGATTTAAATAAGATGATGTGACTTAAATAGGATAGTAACTTTTTAACTTTTTGTATTATTTAGTGTACCCCAAACCAAGCCTTACTCTCAATTATTATTTTTTAAAATTTACGTCAGATTGTTTAGTGTATTTTCTATTAAAAAACGATGTATAAATCTATTTTTTAGACTTACTTTTTAGACCTAATAATTTATAAGTGGGATGATTAGTTGATAATTAAAGAATATATGAGACAAAGTGTGACAACTCCGATCCGTAATTAAGAATATTAATTAAGTGGTTAAGTGGAATTATGTGTTAATTGTGTGTTTTGCATGCTATTTGTGTCTCTATCTGTCTGTTGTAGGAATATTTGTCTAAAATTCTGTTTCGATATAGAAATTAAAGACCTTATCGGCATCTGAACATGAAATTGACTAATAAGTCAACGTGTTATTTGGGATTTTTAGAATTTTATGGGAGGTTTAATTGGAATTTAATTCGGATCCAAATGATTAGAATAAATTAATTATTAAATTGAACTAACTTAGCTTTAATCATAATTAATTAGTCTAAGCTTAATGAGTCTATGTGTAACAACCCCAACCTATAAATATCTTATAATCCGTAATTAAGGATGCTTAATGAGTAATTAAGATGAAATCATGTGTTGATTGTGTGTTATATGTGTTATTTGCGCTTATATCTATCTATCGTAGGAAGATCTGTCTGAATTTCTGTTTCGATATGTAAATTGAAGGCCTTATTGTAACAACCCTGATCTCTGATTTACGTTAATTCATGGTTAAATAAGTCTAATCAGTAATTAAGGTGAAATTTTGAATTTATTGCATATGTATGTTGCTTTATTGTGTTTATATATGTTTATCACAGGAATATCTATTTCCGTTTCTATTTCGTTTTGCGAATTGAAGGCCTTATCGGCATCCGACCACGAAATTAACTTGATTTATGTGTTCGTTGGAATTTTTAAAATTTTATGGTAGGTTTAATTAAAATTCGATTCGGAACGATTAAATTAGATTAATTTGATGACCACTTAATTAGCCTTAATTAACCATCATTAGACAAGCCTATATAAAGCCAAGAATGACTCAAGAATAATAAAAACACACTCATTCCTCATCTCTTAAGCCTACAAATGTGAGAGGGGAAGAGAGACCTAGAGAGAAGTAATCAGCAAGGAAATTGTTAGAGAACTTGGAAGTTTTGGCTTGGGACTTCAAAAATTAACTGCGTAGAGTGCAATTGAGTATCTAAGTTAAGAATTCAAGCCTTTGGTCTTGCTTTTGAGTTAGTAAGTTCATGAATACAAGAGAGTTGAGTTGAAATTGAACTAGAATGAAAAAGTCTAGATCATGCCATGCATGCATGCATGTTTCATAACATTTTGAAGTTGTTTTCAAATAATTCCTCTCATGCATGTTGCAATTCTAGCATGGTTTGAAGAATTCATAACATTTCTCATCATTAGACTTCATTTGATCATGTTTTGGAAGCTATGAACTCAAATGAATACATGCATGTTATGTTCACATCATGTTCTTACATTTCAAGTTGAATTTTGCACAATTGACATACCTTTGGGCTTTGATTTCTTGAAATGATCTTTAATTCTCAATATTTTTCAAGTTTAAACAAGTTTTCTTGAGTTTTGGCTTAAAAGAATATGATTTGTGGTTTTGAATTTGTGTTTTGAAGTTTAAAGGCAATTCTGGAAATTCCAAAATTTGCACTATCCGCTCGAGTGAGGAAAATGTCGGTCGAGCATGAAAATCGAGCTCCCAAAAGTTTTACAAAATTTTACAGGTTGCTCGAGCGACCAAAGCGGCGCTCGAGGGAGGACCTCTTTTACTCAGTCTTCTGCTCGAGCGACCGTCGAGCGAGAATCTCATGCAACCAGTACTTTTGCCAAATTTGCAGACCGCTCGAGCGACGGAAGTTACGCTTGAGTGACCACCCTTATTTTGAACCCCCGCTCAAACGAAAGAAATTGCACTCGAGCGGAAACCCTATTTTTAGCAACTTTTGACTAACTCCTTTAAGTACATATTTGCATCCTCATGCCACTCCAAGTGTTCTTAGGTACCATTTGGACTCTCATAGTCATGAAATAAGCTAGAAACACACATAAAGAAAAAATTGAATTAAAATGAAATGGTGCTTCAATTGTGCTTTTGTTATGTGTTTTGTTTAGGTGGACATCCGAAGCTTAGTGACAACATAAACCACTGTGAGTAATAACTTTGTAAAGTTATGTTCAATGTTAAATATTTTCTAAACATTATGATATGAAGTGATGAGTTTTCTGAAATGCTATGTTTTGTATGAATGAATAAATGATTGTCCAAGTTTCTGAAATGTATTTGTGGCATCCTTAGCATCATATGATATGTGTCCCAATTAAGGGTCATTGGAAACGTTTCTGTGCACAAGAGTTATCGAAATACCTTATGACCATCCCAATTATGGGTCATCGGAAACCTCTCTATGCGAGAGTCATCAGAATACCTTTTGGCTGTCCCTTTATGGGTCATCGGAATGCCATCATGGCAGCCCCTCTGTGGGTCATCGAAAATGTCTCTGTGCACATGAGTTATCGGAATGCCCTTTACGGTCGTTCATTTATGGGTTATCAAATTTGTTAACGCTAATGGATGTGCCGCGTACTTTGATGAGAAATATACGAACTTTGAATACGAATGCAACTATGTGTATGAATCTGTTTCTGCTCTGATGATGAAACATGTATATGAATCTGTTTTTGATATGAAATCTAATTATACATAAGGTTCTGTTTCTGATAAAAATCTACTTCTAATATAAACTCTGATTTATGGCTCTGTGATGGACATCATTCATTAAAACCCTTTACTTTGTTATTATTACTAGCTCACTATTTGTTATTATGTATGTACGTGAGCAGACATGTGACCAGTCCCAAAGTTGATGGCCTAAGATTCTGTTTTGTCAGCCAGCCATTGTGCCTCCTAGGAGGTTCCCTTTTGTGAGCAAGTCAAGTTTAAATGGCAGTTTAAGATCTTTTCTTCTTGAAGTATGAACAAGTTTTCTATTATGTATATATTGGGCTAAGTCCCTTTTGGCCACTTTGTATTGGATGTGACGTAAGACCTGCATTATGACGTCACGTATATTTGTAAAAGGTTTAAAATTTTCTGTCCCATATATGTCTGTACAGCTCTATGGACTATGTATATTTCGTATATTTATTTCCGCAGCCCCTAATTATATGTTATTCCGCTAAGAGGCCTTTGGTAATCCAAGGATTACTGGCCAGTTACGACGCTAAACCTATAAGGGCAGGTTTGGGTTGTAACACTTATCGACATCTGAATACGAAATTGACTAAGTTTTGTGTAAGTTGGAATTTTTAAAATTTTATGGTAGATTTAATTGAAATTCGATTCAGAATCAAATAATTAGAATAAACTAATCAAATTCAATTAGCCTAAGCAAGAATTAATTTAGCTTAATTAAACCAAGCCTATATAAGGCTAATTTGATTCTAGAACATGAGAAATACTCTTATTTTGTCATCTTAAGCTCCTAAACGTGTATGTGTGTGTGTGTGTGTGTGTGTGAGAGAGAGAGAGAGAGAGAGAGAGAGAGAGAGAGAGAGAGAGAGACCAAAAGAGAATTGAGACCAAAGCTTGGAAAGGAATAATCTCTTGGAAAATTGAAGGCTTTGACTTGGAAATTCAAGTAATTGAACATCTAGAACACAATTAAGCTTCTAAGGTAAGAATTCTAGCCTCTAGTTTTGTAATTTAGTTGGTTAATGCATGAAGTCAGGGGAATTAAGCTATGAAACGCATGAATGATCTAAGCATAGTAGGAAAAAAGAGTTAACCATGCATGTATATGCATCTCATGGAGTTTTGAGGTTATTTTCAAAGGAATTCTCTCATGCATGTGGTAATTCTAGTTTGGTTTTAAGAATTTATCACATTTCTTACCATTTGACTTCAATTGATCATGTTTTGGAAGATTAAAGCTCATATCATTACATGAAAGTCATGTTCTTTAAGTTTTAAGTTGAATTTTAGACAATTGACTTACTCTTGGGCTTTGATTTTGATAAATGATTCTTAATTTTTGATGTGTGACAAGTTTACATATGTTTCTTCAAGTTTTGGGCCCAAAATGATGTGTTTTGTTGGTTTGAAATTGAGTTTTGAAGCTAGGCCTATAATTTGAAAATTCCTAAATTCTGCATTACCGCTTCAGTGACAAAAGTTGCGTTCGAGCAACCACCATTTGTTTTGTACATCCACTCAAGCAAATAATTCTAAGCTCGAGCGTAACCGCTTCAGTGACAAAAGTTGCGTTCGAGCAACCACCATTTGTTTTGTACATCCACTCAAGCAAATAATTCTAAGCTCGAGCGTAAAATTCATACTCCCAAAAGTTTTACAAAACTTTACAGACTGCTCGAGCGACCAAAGTTGCGTTCGAGCGAGGACCTTGTTTACTCAGTCTTGCGTTCGAGCGACCGTCGAGCGTTTGTCAAGCGGAAAAATCATGCAACCAGTACTTTTGCAGACCTTACAGACCACTCGAGCGACAGAAGTTGCGCTCGAGCGGACTGCCCTGTTTTTGAAAATTTGGCTAAGTGTTCCATAGCACATTTTGGCATCCTCATTGCATTCTAGACATTCCTAAGCCCTAATTAAGACATAACAATGAGAATAAAGATTAGAAACACACCAAGATAGAAATGAAATGAGTTAAGTATTTTTTTGTGTGTGTGTTCAGTGCGTATTCGTTATGTGTTTGTGTAGGTTACGTGTCGTAAGCTATTCGATCTGTTTGCTTTGTCTGTCTGCTTCTGGAGCCATCTGTGAGTAATAACTTAGTAAAACTATGTTCAATTTTATTTATTTTCTGTATAATGAAATAAGATTTGTTTTTTGAAATGTTATGTTCTGTACAATGAATGATTATCTAATTTCTGACAAGTATTCGTGGCATCCTTAGCATATTTGTTAGTTGTTACCCGCTATTAGAGGTTCCATCATGGAACTTAGTATATCTGTTATTTGTTATCCATACCAAATGCTCCATCATGAAGCTCAGCATATCTATTATCTGTTACCCGGATCCAGAGGATCTTTTATGGAACTGGTTACTCATAACCACCATCTATTCTGCATCTATTTTGTATCTGTTCTGTTGGCGCTAATAAATATACCACGTATGATTAAGTATGAATATTTGATTTCTGCATATGATTTGAATAAGAATGTGAATATGAATCTGCTTTCCAAATTTGATATGGGACATCATTCATTTAAATCCCTTTACACTGTCATTATTCATTAGGCCCTCGCTCACTCTGTATTGTTTATGTATGTAGGTGACTAGGTACGTGACCAGGCTCAGTAATTGCAGCAGAAGTTCTGTTTTGTGTCGACCAACTACCGTGCCTCCCGAGGAGGTTCCCAAGAAGTTTAATGGTCGAGTTTGTGAATTTGGTATAAGTCTTCTACTTTTTTTATTTGGTTTGAACAAGTTTTTGTATGACCATTCCTTGGGCTAAGTTTCATTTTTGTTTTATCTATATATGTGAGTGACACAAGACTAATGTAAAAACGACGTCATGTATGTGTGTAAATAAAGTTTTAAATTGCATGTCCCATATATGTCTGCACAGCTCAATGGACTATGTATGTTTTATATATTTGCTTCCGCAGCCTCTATTATGTGTTAATCTGTTCAGAGACCTTTGGTAATCCAAGGATTGTTGGTCGGTTACGACACTAAACCTATAGGGGCGGGTTTGGGTCTGGACACTATATAAGGCTAATGTGGCTTGTAGCGATCCCGGTTTTGACCCTTCTTTCATGTTTTGCCATTTTGTTAAGTATGTAGAATCGAGCTATGGTGCCGCCTTGGCGGGTCCGAGGGCAGTCAAGCGGTCGAGGGCAAAGACTCGAAGCAAAAATACAAAATGCATTCGAAGTTGCTTGAGCCGCATGTGCGAAAAATAGGGGAAGGCTTGTTTGGCTACTGCAATAAATGCAGGTACGGGAGTGCAAGTGTGGGAGAAGCGCCGTATGTGTGGTGGTAGGTGAGTCCAAAATTTTGGTCTTTTCTTCTCTTTAGGCTAAGTGTATCTCACTCGTGTTAGGTCTCTCTCTCTCTAAAAACCCTTTCTTCTTCCTTCTCTCTACATTTTCCTACGCCAAATTGGATCAAAATCTTGATTTCTCAAGATCCATTAGAGTTTTTCCATAGGTTCTTCATCAAAGTTGGTTAACTTCTCGAGGGCTTCGTTGTGTGTGGTGAAGATCGAGTTTCGATACCGTTGATTTTGGGGTTTCATCTCATTTCTTCTTCAAAATTTGAGGTAGGAATTTTCTTAGAGTTATATATATATATTTTTGCAAAATCTAGATGATTTTCGAAATCATCTTTCGATAGCTTTGAAAATTGATTGTTGATTCAAGAAGTTGAGCAATTTTGAAAGTGGGTTTATCTCTTATTCTTTTAAAATGATCTTATGGATTTTGATCTTCGTTGATTGAAGAAAAGATGATTTTGGAAAATTTTCTTTCAAAATATTGAAATTGTATAGTTTTGGTGAGAAAACCTAGAATTTGAGAATTTTTTTTAAAAGAGACTGAAAATCCATGAATGATATTATTATATTTATTTTGTGTGTCAAAATAAATGGATGTTTGGAAAATTTCTTATTTATATTTATATTAATGATGAATTTCAGGGAATATGATAATTGTTATTCATTTTGAAAATTATTGTTCAAAACGTTGAAATTGTCTTGAAATGACTAATTGTTGAGGATACTTGAGAATAGGGAATTGTGTTATTCCTTGGATGATGAATTAGAATAAAAGAATTTATATTCATCTTGTGTTATTGACATATCAATTCATTTGATTACATTAAATTTTGAAAGTTGATTTGAAAACTTGCATTGAGAAAAGAATGTTGATAAACAAGTTTTCATGGAATGGTTTTGGGGTAAATACGTTGGTAAGTCTTGATAGGTGGTGTAGATGATATTGAATAAGTTGGCCTGAGCGTCTAGGGTGAAAGACCGAAAACCCGTACGGATAGGTGTCGAGCTTTCCGGTTAATACCGGTAAAAATGACAAATTGGTAGCACTTGTATAGTCTACTTGCATACACCGACTTAGGGATTACCAGAGTCATATTTACCGCTCTTGAAATGAATTGTTTAGTTTTGAAGAATTGAAATTGCATGACATCATTGAGCATGATGGTTTTCAAAGATGAAAATGTGATTTTCTTTCGAAAAGCATAACATGACATGTGTATTTCATCTCTTGAGACTTGTATAAAATGTATATACTTTGTTAAGGATTTCTTACTGGGCTTTATGCTCACCCTATGGGATTTTTGTGCAGGAAAAGATGTGGCGATGTCGCCTAATTAAAAGCGAGAAAATGTGTGTTGAGAGTACGAGACTCTCATTTTGCTGTGACTCTGTGTGTAAGCCAAGAACTGTATATGTGTGGGTTTGAATAACCATTTTGTGTAACCAGGCTCAAGCCTTGGAAACTTGTAAACCCTTGGGGGTATTTATTTGTTTATTTGCTTGTTGTTGGATTAATGTATTGTTGCATGAAGAACTATTGATTCATGTAATATAAGTTTGGAGATTTATATTCGATTTTCCTTGAAAGAGCCATGATTGTTGTATTATCATTTAGGCTAGAAATTTGGGGCGTTACATGGCTTCTAGAGTACATTCATACAAACACTTCATCATCTTTTGAGCCTCAAAACCGTGTAGAGAGAGAAGGAGAGAGAGAGGTTGAATTTAAAGCTAGGATAAGAAGAATTTGGAAGAAAATTGGGAGAATTGACTTGCTAGCTCAAGAATTAGCTACAAAGAGTCGAATTGGAGAGTGAAGGTAAGGAATTCAACTTTTAACTTTTGTATTTGAATCACCAATGAAAGAATTCAAGGGAACTTAAAGATTAAATACTTGAATAGGAGGTATAAATGAGAATCACCTCATGCATGCATGCATAGTTCAGGGATTTTGAGTTTAGTTTTCACTCAATTCTTACATAGAAGTGTTTATTTTTGTCAAATTATGAGAGCTCACTATGATTCCACACTTAAACACTTCATTTATGCATGTTTTGGAAGTTTTGAATTCATATCATTACATGCATGTGTATATATATATAAGGTTTCTAGTATAACGATGAAGAATTGACATGTTTTTTTTAGGCTTTGATTTTGTGCATTGAACTTCATTTCATGTTTTTCTATGAGTTCCCCAAGTGTTTCCAAGGTTTTGGCACAAAAAAATGTGTTTTGATGCAAAGAAATTGTGTTTTGAATTTGGAACTGAAATTTGGAAATTTCAGAATTTGGTCGCATTGCTTGAGCGACCAAACTGTTGCTCAAGTGTAAATTTTAAGCTCTTAGAAGTTTTGTAGAGTTTGATGGTTGGCCCGACCGACCAAAAGACTGCTCGAGCGACCACCATTTGTTTTCAATCTTGGCTCGAGCGACCAAGAAGTTGGCTTGAGCATGAAATGAGAGCTCCCAGTATTTTTGCAGACTTTGCAGATCGCTCAAGCGACCAAAACTTCGCACAAGCGAACTGCCCTATTTTTTGAAATTTTGCAAAGTGTTTCAAAGTGCATAATTGCATCTCCATTCTATCTTAGGCATTTTTAAACCATGCTATAGGCTACAATAATGAGAATAAGAGTTAGAAACACATCTAGAAAGAAATGAAATAAGACAAATGTTTACAGAGCGTGTATTTCAATGTGTATCTATCATGTGTTTGTGTAGGTCATGTGCTATCATTTTTTTAATTCGTCTGTTCTGTTTCTGGAGCTATCTGTGAGTAACAACCTTGTAAGGATATGTTCAATTATAAGTATTTTTCTGAAGGATACGATAAGCACTGTTTTCTGAAATGATATTTTCTGTATAGATGAATGATCGTCCAATTTTTGAAATGTACTGTGGCATCCTTTGCATCATGTGAATCTGATATTTGTTATCTGTTACCTGGTACCAAGGATCTCTGTGGGTTCCATTCATGGAACTATCTATGAAACCTATATAGTTATCTGTTACGATTGTACACAATCATCTGTTTGATATGCATATAGGTCTTAATGACCATCTGCTCTGTGTATGAATCTTTATAACCAATTTGATCTGTTAGCGCTAATGAATGTACCACGTATGACTGTTTACAAATCTGAACATGTATATGAATCTGGTTCTGATCTAAATTCTGAATTCTGGATCTGTTATGGACAACATTCATAAAACCTTTACTCTGTTGTTATTCACTAGGCTCCAGCTCATTATTTATATTATGTATGTAGGTAACCAGGCGCGTGACCAGACTTGAGACTTCCAGTATGGATTCTGTTCGGTTAGCCAACTTGTGTGCCTCTCGAGGAGATTCCGAAAGTTTTTTGTGTTCAAGTGTTATGTCATGTGAACAGTCTTAAGTTTTTTTTTTTTTTTTATAATTATTTTCTTCCGTCTTTTGGACAAGTTTTTGTTTAGTTGTAATAGGGTTAAGTCCCTTTAGTTTTATGTGTATTTGGATGACGTAAGAATGATGTGTTAATATATGTGTATATAAAATTTGAGATATTTATGTCCCATATAAGTTTGCACAGCTTTACGGACATTATATATTTGATATTTGCTTCAGCTAACCCTTTATTTTGCTAATCTATTTCAGAGGCCTTCAGTAATTTTAGGATTACTGACCGGTTATGATGCTAAACTTATAGAGGCGGGTTTGGATCGTGATACAAAGAGTTGCCTCAGATATTCTAAAGCAATTCCATACTACTGGATTTAAAAAGTGAGTCTCTTCTTCTTTTTATTTTTATATTAGCTAATATAACTTAAATAAACTAATTATTTGAAAATTTGAAAAAAAGGTGTATAACACTTCTATTTTCTGATTATTAATTTTTTATTTAAACTTTCGAAATTATATATATATTTTTTCATTTTCAATCAAAGCATTTATTATTCTCAAAAATTTTAAAATGTCAATAATACATCGTTTTAAATGTATTTTATGTAGAAACTTTTTGTTTGTAAATCATTTTTTAAAAAAAATATTTCATCTTGTACAACTTTGTATTTATTATTCACTTAAAAAAAATATATTGATTCAATAATTTTCATTACGTGATTTTAATATTTTAATTTAGAAAAACAATCTATTTTTAAAATCATCATTGTATAAAATAAAAAATCTTTAAATGATCTATCCAATTAATTATGACAATAAATGATACAAATTATTATAATGTTACAATGTGGTATGCCCTAGATTTCACAAATCCAAATGACGTCCCATTCAAATAGAGTAGGTAGGAGGATAGAATTATTATATGCAACTAAGGTCTTGATTCTATTTTTATAAAGTCTTTGTTAACAATCTCATTCTCAAATATTATTGCTAAACAATATGTCAAGTCATTATTATGTTTTTAATAAATTGATTCAATTTTCAGTAAAAATCTATCACGTAAATATGGCAATTAATGGTACCGTAATTGAGAGGGTAATTTGTGAACAAATTAGGCCGAGCTAGGACGAGTCTTCTTTGGAAGTTGGGTTGCACAATGGGCCAAGAAGATATTTTGTATTTCGGCTTTGGGCCGAGGTAGGTACCAGGACGGTTGGATGTATTGCTGGGATTGAGACCTATCTACCTTCTAATCGAGATGATAGCAGGACGATAGACCGAGCTAGGTGTAGCTCGGCAGGGTGCCAACCGATAGCACGGTCATCACGGCTCACCTATGTTTTGCACGAACCCGAGGTATGGGCTTCAAGCAGCACGGTCCCATGTTGTATGAAGACTGGGCAAAAGTACTTTGGACCGAGCTACCGAAATAAGTGGGCCTGGTGGTTAGCTGAGGTATTGGAAAGAAAGGATGTTGGGCTTGGTATAGCTCGGCCGGTCTTGGCATAGCACGACCGGGCACCATCTACATCATTACCTGAGTATGTGACCAAGGTAACTTAGCTCGGCAGGGTAGCATTCGATGGATCAGCTTCTGATTACACGGTCCGAATGGTAGGGGACCGAGATAAGGTAGTTCGATTAGAAATGTATAACCGAGGTAAAGGGTTCAGCCATCTCACTTGGCTTGCAATGATGAGACTCCTAGTAGGACTCTGCTAAGGAGAGTTAGAGTCCTACTGGGATTATGCAAAACCATCTCACTTGGTTGGTAGTGAGTAGGAGTGTGACTCCTAGGAGAACTCTGCTAAGGAGAGTAAAGTCCTACTAGGATTGTGCAAACCATCTCACTTGGTTGGTAGTGAGTAGGGTGTGTGATTCCTAGAAGGACTCTCATAGGGAGAGTTGGAATCCTACTAGGAATGTGCCAAGCAAAGTCTATAAAAGCTCATGGCCAGACCTATGTACAGGTATTCCAATTCTTACTCTAGAATACACAGAGCTTATTGTCTATTGTCTAGTTGCTAACTTAGACATCGGAGGGGTTTTTGGCACACACCCGCCGGTTAGCTCACGTTTGTGTTTTCAGGTGGCAAAACGACGACGTTTGGAGGAGAGCAAACTTGATCAACAGGATCATACGAGAAGAATTATTTCGTTCTCGTACAATTGGCGCCGTCTGTGGGAATTTCACAAAAAGAAAAACCTTTTGATCAAGTTTTCCTCTCTAGTTAAAAGCAATGGCGCACAATGAAGACTTGCCGCAATCTACTATGGATGGGCAAACACCGGAAGGGGGTGGGAGACGCGAAAGTTTACCTTCTATCCCACCCATGGAGAAATTAGATCCCAGAGAAGAAATTCGCAGAGAGAAGCGAAAGAAAGACAGGGCTCAAGTCCACACCACTCTCAAAGCCCTAATAGACAGAGACGGAAGATGGATCCTCAGGTTCTCGAAGCTCGCGTAAGGAAAGCAAGGCGAAGTAATAAGAAAAATGGCGGCAGACATAGAGACTATAAAGCGCCAGATAAAGGGCATAGGGACGACGAAAGAAGATGTGGGCAAGAGTAGGGAGCACCCTCACCACGCAAAAGATCGCGACAGACAAGTCACATCATCGCAAGTTAGAAGTAGAAGCCTCAGGTCGGGTGATACATAATCAAAAACTTCCAGGACACGCTACTCCAGGCCTGAGAGAGTGAGGACTGAAAGGGCTCGAAGGAGAAAAGACACTCAGGCTTGCAACCCCCGTAGAGTCTCCGCACTACAACGATTGGTTCCTAGAACACATGGGAGTGCCGAAGTAGGATTGCCAGAGCCCTGCCTTGCCTATGAACCAGCAGACAAAGTGTTAGCAAGGTTACAGAGCTTGCCGTTCGTTCCGACAATTGAGGACACACCACTGCCCTCAGGCTTCCACCAGCCCAAATTCACTACTTATGAGGGAAAGTCGGGCCCCTACATACACTTGAGCCACTTTCACCAGGTTATGGCCGTGTATCGACAAAATGAGCCCTTAATGTGTATCATGTTTCCATCTAGCCTTGGCGACATGGGTTTAACATGGTTTGAAAGGTTGCCAGAAGGTAGCATAGCTTCGTGGGCGCAACTAGCGGAGGCATTTGTGACCAGATTTAGAACAAACACCAAGACACTAGTGGAGATTGACCAGCTTCTCTCTGTAGGCATGGGCGAGAAAGAAACATTGAGGTCTTACAATAACCGGTATTAGGAGACTTTTAATCAAATTGGAGATTGCCCTACAAACCTAGCTATCGCACAGTACAAACAAGGTTTGCCGTCTGGCAATAAGTTGAGGGATTCAATAATAATGACGCCGCCCCTTACTATGGAGGCCCTGATAGAGAGAATGCACCAACACATCAAGGTAGAGGAAGATGGGACGCGCACCAAGGAAGAACTCAGCACAACAGTGGTACCAGACAAAAAACTTTTGGCCAGCGTTAACACGGTTGACAAGGAGGATTGACCGTGCAATAATCTTTGCCCGATTAGGAGGCAATTGGAAAGGTTGGTAGGATTAGCCAACTCTTTCTAACAAGTCTTTGCCCGACTGGGAGGCAATCAAGTAGAGTTGGCCGGAATAACCAACTTTGCGCTCTCTGCAGCCAAGATCAGGATTTGAGCTGAAGAAGTTGGCTGGAAAAACCAACACCTCTCCTAAGCCTAGGATAAGGATCCAGGCTGCAGGACGTTTGTCTGGAATAACCAAACACTTTACTCTAGGTTGGCAGGAATAACCAACTTAGAGGTTGGCTGGAAAAACCAACACCTCTCCTAAGCCCAGGATAAGGATCTAGGATGTAGGACGTTTGGTTGGAATAACCAAACACTTTACTAGGTTGGCAGGAATAACCAACTTAGAGGTTGGCTGAAAAAACCAACACCTTTCCTAAGCCCAGGATAAGGATCCAGGCTGCAGGACGTTTGGCTGGAATAACCAAACACTTTACTCTAGGTTGGCAGGAATAACCAACTTAGAGGTTGGCTGGAAAAACCAACACCTCTCCTAAGCCCAGGATAAAGATCCAGGCCGCAGGACGTTTGGCCGGAATAACCAAACACTTTGCTCTACGTTGGCCGGAATAACCAACCTTGAGCTCTCTTCAGCCGAGATTAGGATCTAGGCTGAAGAGGTTGGTTGGAAAAACCAACACTTTTTTGCACCCTTTAGCCGAGATCAGGATCTAGGCTAAAGGTGGTTGGCAGGTTTGACCAAGAGGTTTTGGTGTTTAGCACGGACCCAAGGTATGGGCTTCAAGTAGCACAGTCCCATGTTGTATGAAGGCTGGGCAAAAGTACTTTGGACCGAGCTACCGAAATAAGTGGGCCTGGTGGTTAGCCGAGGTATTGGAAAGAAAGGATGTCGGGCTTGGTATAGCTCGGCCGGTCTTGGCATAGCACGGCCGGGCACCATCTACATCATTACCTGAGTGTGTGACCAAGGTAACTTAGCTCGGCAGGGTAGCATTCGATAGATCGGCTTCTGATTACACGGTCCGAATGACAGGGGACCGAGATAAGGCAATTCGGTCAGAAATGTATAACCGAGGTAAAAGGTTCAACCATCTCATTTGGCTTGCAATGATGAGACTCCTAGTAGGACTCTGCTAAGGAGAGTTAGAGTCTTACTGGGATTATGCAAAACCATCTCACTTGGTTGGTAGTGAGTAGGAGTGTGACTCCTAGGAGGACTCTGCTAAGGAGAGCAAGTCCTACTAGGATTGTGCAAACCATCTCACTTGGTTGGTAGTGAGTAGGGTGTGTGATTCCTAGAAGGACTCTCATAGGGAGAGTTGGAATCCTACTAAGAATGTGCCAAGCAAAGTCTATAAAAGCTCATGGCCAGACCTATGTATAGGTATTCCAATTCTTACTCTAAAATACACAGAGCTTATTATCTATTGTCTAGTTGCTAACTTAGACATCGGAGGGGTTTTTGGTTATTCCGACCAAACGTCCTGCAGCCTGGATCCTTATCCTGGGCTTAGGAGGGGTGTTGGTTTAATCCAGCGAATCTCTAAGTTGGCTTTTCCAGCCAACCTAGAATAAAATGTTTGGTTATTCCGACCAAACGTCTTGCAGCCTGAATCCTTATCCTAGGCTTAGGAGGGGTGTTGGTTTAATCCAGCCAACCTCTAAGTTGGTTTTTCCAGCCAATCTAGAATAAAATGTTTGGTTATTCCGACCAAACGTCCTGCAGCCTGGATCCTTATCCTGGGCTTAGGAAGGTTCGCAGTTGGTTATTCCAACCAACCGTGTTTTTAATGCCCCTAACTCACCTAACTCACTAAAACAAACTTTTACAGAAGAAAACGTCTATACTGAAAAGAAACTACTTGTTTTATTGAGAAAGGAAAAAATTACACATACTTTAAAAAGAAAAAAGCCTAAAAATAAAATAACTTGAGATTGGCAGTATTCCATGGCCTGGGAATTGCCTTGCCATCCTCATCTTCTAAGTGGTATGCCCCTTTGCCTGCTAATCCAATTACTTTGTAAGGTCCTTCCCAATTAGGCCCTAACTTGCCATCTCACAGTACCAAGGTGTTTCCCATCACTTTGCGCAGTACCCAATCTCCGATCTTGAATTGCCTTGAATGTACTGTCTTGTTGTATTTCCTGGATAGCTCTTGTTAGTATGAGGCAATGTGAATCAATCCTCTGTCTCTTCTTTCCTCTGCAAGGTCGAGCTCTAAAGTTATGGCTTCGCCATTCAAGTCTGGATCAAAATTCTCGCTTCGAATTGTGGGGAGGCCAACTTCTAGTGGGATTACTACCCCCATACCATAGGCTAAGGAAAATGGAGTTTCTCCTGTTGACCACCGAGGTGTGGTGTGGTAAGCCCATAAAACATGGGGGAGCTCTTCTGTCCACTTGCCTTTGGCTTTCTCTAACCTTTTCTTCAATCCATCCAAGACTACCTTGTTTGATGCTTCTGCCTGACCATTTGCTTGGGGATATGCCAGTATAGAATTGTAGAACTCTATTTTGTACTCTTCACAAAAGCCCCTAAAGATTCTGCCATCGAACTGAGTGCCGTTGTCTGATATTAGGGCTTTTGGTATGCCAAACCGAGTGATGATATTCTGCCAGACGAAGTACTTCACATCTTTTTCTTTGATTGATGCCAATGCTTTTGCCTCCACCCACTTTGTGAAATAGTCGGTTGCTGCAAGAAAGAACTTCCTGTTGCTTGGTGCTATTGGAAGTGGTCCTACTATATCTAACCCCCACATTGCGAAGGGCCATGGGCTAGTTAGAGGTAGAAGTTCTCTGGCAGGTTGGTGTATTTGGTGTGCGAATTTCTAACACTTTTCGCACCTTTTGACATACTTTTCTGAGTCTGCCTACATGTATGGCCACCAATATCCCTGCGAAATTGCTCTGTATGCTAGTGATCTTCCTCCTTGATGGCTTCCGCATACGCCCTCGTGTATCTCGAATAAGAATGCTTCCACTTTGCTGGGGTGGACACACTTTAGGTAGGGTTCTGAGAACGATTTTTTGTCCAATGCCAAAGATGGGGAGAGCCAAAATCGCTGCGACTTCGCTCTTATTCTGTTGGCCTCTTTCTTTTCTTCTGGTAAGATGCCTTTTTTTAAGAACAGGATGATGTGATCCATCCAAGAAGGGCCTAGCTTCGCGCAACATACCTCTTCTGCTTCGGGGTCTTCAATGTTTGGTCTAGGTAGGTAGTCGATCAGCAATGGATGAGAGATGAAAGTATCTGCCATTGAGGCAAAACTTGCTAGTTCATCTGCTCTGTTGTTTTCCTCCCTGCCGGTTTGTTTTATCCGTACCACTTCAAATTTCTTGATCTCTGTTCTGACCAATTCTTGGTATTTGGCCATCCTGTCATCCTTTGCTTCGTAGTCGCCAGATATTTGATTTACCACCAGCTGTGAGTCCCTGTAAACCATTAGCTCGGTGGCCTTCATGTAGATTGCTGATTTGAGGCCTGCAAGAAGCGCTTCATATTCCGCTTCGTTGTTTGATGCTGGAAAGCCAAGGTTGATGGCCTGCTCCACTACTAGGCCGTCTGGAGAGATGAGGACTATGCCAAGTCCTGCTCCATGCCGGTTGGATGCTCCATCCACAAAGAGCTTCCGCATCTCTCTAACGAACAACTTCCAGCAAGTTGAGGGATCAAATGATGCCTTGGGGTCTTCCTCATTGCTATTTGTTGTCTGCCCTCCACAATCTGATTGTACCAAGTCTTTATTTGTTGGTGAGTCTTGACTTGGTGTAGCATGGTTTGCTTCTTCCTCCCTTACTTTGTTCTGGTCTGCCTTGGGACTTAACTGGGTAACCTGTACCAGGGGTTGCGTTATTCCGACGTCAACTTCCATCCCTAGTTCGGTTGTTTCAGTCAGGTCGACTGGGCAGATATGATGACTTCCTGGGGTGAATTCTGCGACAAAGTCTGCCAAAGCTTGTGCCTTTATTGCGGTTCTGGGTTGGAATTTGATGTCGAATTGTCCCAATTCTACTGCCCACTTCAGAATTAGCCCAGAAAAGTTCATCCTTTCAAAGAGAGCTTTTAATGGGAAGGCTGTGAGGACAGCTATGGTATGGGCGTGAAAGTAATGCGACAACTTCCTTGAGGCCATCACCAAGGCTAAGGCCAGCTTTTCCAGTGGCAAGTACCTCGTTTCGGCGCCCAGCAATGTCTTGCTAACATAATAGATGGGCAGATGTTGGATTCCTTCTGCGCGGACCATTACTGCGCTAATTGCGTGCTGCAAGACTGCTAGGTACAAGAAGAGTTCTTCTCCAGGAATTGGAGTTACAAGTAGTGGTGGAGAAGACATGTATTCTTTTAAGCTTTCCAAGGCGCGGTCGCATTCGTCGTCCCACTCAAACTTGGTTTTTAGAGCATGGAAAAATGGTCGTAGTCTGTCTGACGACCGGCTTATGAACCGATTGAAAGCGCTACTGTGAGATCTTTGTACTTCCTTTCTTGAGTTTGGCCTCTCCAGTTCTAAATTGCCTTGATCGAGAGAGTGCGCCTCTATACCGGTTGGTTACCGAGGAAGCCGAGAACTTGCGGACCTACACGAACGCATTTAGATGCATTAAGGCACAATTTGTGTCTCTTCAGAATCTAGAACATCTCACCTAGGTCCTTTAGATGGTCGTTCTTATCCTTGCTCTTGACCACCATGTCGTCGATGTAAACCTCCATTGTTCTGCCTAACAATGGCTCAAACATCTTGGTGACCATTCTTTGGAATGTTGCCCCTGCGTTCTTTAAGCCAAAGGGCATGACATTATAGCAATACAATCTTCTTGGAGTTGTAAAGGACATGACCTCCTGGTCTGGTTTGTACATGGCGATCTGATAGTAGCCTCTGTATGCATTAAGAAAGCTAAGTTGGTTGTGCCCGCCGTTAAGTCTACCAGTTGATCTATCCGTGGCAGAGGAAAGCTGTCTTTTGGGCATGCCTTGTTGACTGTTTTATAGTCGACGCAGACATGCCACTTGCCATTCTTTTTTGGCACTACGACTGTGTTGGAGATCTATCTTGGGTAGTGTACTTCTTTGATTGCCCTTGCCTCCAACAGGTTTCTTACTTCTTCCGCCACTATCTCGGCGTGGTGGAGTGCCGATCTGCGTATGCGCTGAATGATTGGTCTAGCGGATGTTGGTGACAGATGAAGTTGAGATCAATGCCTGGCATATCGTATGGTGTCCAGGCGAAGACTTCAATGTTAGAGGTCAAAAATTTCAAGACCTCTAATCTCTCAGTGCTGGACAACGACGAACCGAGCAAAAAGAACTTATCCGGGTTCTTTTCATCTATTCTTACCTCTACCAAGTCTTCTACCGCTTTCTGATTAGCCGCTTTGCCGACCTCTGCGAACAGTTCATTACTCTCAGGTTCTTCTACCGAATGAACGTATCCCTTGGCAGCACGGCTGCCATTCACCGTAACGAAGCATTGCTTTGACATGATCTGGTCTCCATAGACCTCTTCAATTACCCCAGTTTCGTTGGGAAACCACATTACTTGGTGGTAGGATGATGCCACCGATCGTATGGAATGCAGCCACGTTCTTCCCAAGATGATGTTGTAAGTGGAAGGGACTTTCAATACCCAGAACTCCACTTGTTTCGTTACGCTTTCTGCTCTAACTGGAAAAATTATTTTGCCGACTGGCCACTCTGGCATTGAGTTGAATCCAATCAGGGGAGATACGACAGGTGCCAGGTCTTTATCTTGTAACTTTAATTGTGTAAATGTTTTGTAGTACACTATTTCACATAAACTGCCTTGATCTATCAAAATCTGCTTGACATCAAAATCCTTGACTTGGAGAGTGACAACCAGGGCATCATTGTGAGGACAATATATCCTTGCCAAGTCGCTGTCTAAAAAAGATATGATGTTTGAGGCTTCTGTTCTCTTATTCTTGACGGTAGGTTGGGCACTTAGTACCTCTCTTAAGTGCTCAGCCTTTTTGATTGATCCTCTAAGCTCGCATATGCGCTCAGGTTCGAAGACTCCATGTATCACATTGATTACGTCTTGAGGTGGGGCGTCGATTGGCATCCCGTTGGGGTTATTGTGGTCCTGGGGGGCTGGTTGCGTCCCTCCTTCAATGTATTTATCCACGTGACCTGCTGCCACTAACTCCTCTAAGTGTTGTCTCAATGGTGTGCAATTTTCAGTGTGGTGCCCCTTTTCCTTGTGGAAGGTGCACCGTGATCTTTCGTCATAGCCCTTCTGAGCTTCCCCTAGCTTGGCTGGCCATCTGACGAAAGGCTCATCTCGTATTTCACTTAGAATTCGGTATATTGGTTTTTTGAATACCGTGGTTATGGCAGTGCGAACTCTCAACTATCTTTTATCCTGGTCTTCTCCGTTGTCTCGCCTGCCTCGTCCGTTTCTACTCGGACGGTCTACCGCATTGACCTTTGCTGAAGCCTTTTTCTCTGGTATTTTGGTCGTGCCAGATTTTGTTTTGGCCCGGGCGCCATCCTCTTCCACCCTGATGTGTTGATGCACTCTTTCCATCAGGGCCTCCATGGTGAGGGGTGGCGTCATGGTGATTGAGTCCCTCAGTCTGTTCCCGACTGGAAGGCCTCTTTTGTACTGTGCAATAGCGAGATTGGTGGGGCAATGCCCAATCTGGTTGAAGGTCTCCTAGTAGCAACTATTGTAGGATCTTAAGGTCTTCTTGTCGCCCATGTCGATGGAGAGTAGCTGGTCGATCTCCTCCGAGGTTTTGGTGTTTGTTCTGAACCTTATTACGAATGCCTCTGCCAATTGCGCCCAGGAGGCTATGCTGCTTTCTGGAAGTTTTTCGAACCAAGTCAGGCCTAGGTCGCCAAGGCTTGATAGGAAAAGGATGCACATCAAAGCCTCGTTGCGTCGATATACTGCCATGACCTGGGGAAAGTGGCTCAAGTGTGAGTAGGGGTCCGTCTTTCCTTCATATGTAGTGAATTTGGGCTGAAGGAAGCCTGATGGTAGGGGTGCGTTTTCAATTGCCGGAACGAACGGCGAGGTCTGCAGTCTTGCCAATGCCTTGTCCGTTGGTTCCTAGGCAGGGCACGGTATTGGCATTCCAACCTCGACGCTTCCACGCGTCCGAGGAGCCAACCGTTGTAAGGCAGAAACTCTGCGTGGATCGTGTGCCCTGGCATCTTCCTTCCATCATGCCTTCTCCTCGAGCACGGTTCGTAAGTCGGATGATCTGGGCAACTCCGTCTGTCTAGATCTTGTATGGTGCGTATGTGAGGACCAATAGGTGCTTCCTTTAGTGTACGACCTCTCAGATCTCGTCCTCTCAGACATGGAGTGACGAGTTCTGGAAGACCTGGATTGGGTATTGCCTGTCCTGAGGCTTCTGTTCTCTGCTTGTGAGGGTGTGGTATTCCTACTACGATTTTCTGAGTGGCGAGGGGGCGTCTTGCTTATGCGCCCCTCTCCTGTCGCCACTCATTTTCCCTTCATCTGGCAGTTTAGAGATTCCATGTCCACCGCCATCCGTCGTATCAATTCGTCCTGCTCCTTGACGCTATCCTTCAAAGCTTGAGGATCAATCCTCCGCCTTTGTCTCTCTGGACTCTGTGAACGAGAGTGACAGGGGCTGTTAGTCTGCCTTCTCCCCCTTGTATCCCTCCTGGGATTTTGTCTTTGTGGCTCCAAGTCCGCCATAGGAGGGATAGAAGGTAGGCCTTCGTGCCTTGCACCCCCTTCTAGTGTTTGCCCGTCGATGGCGAACTGTGACAAATCTTCGTTGTGCACCACTGATTCTAGAGAGGAAAAACTTGATCAAGAGGTTTTGTTCTTGTTTGTATTCCCACAGACGGCGCCAATTGTATGGGAAAGAAATAAATCTTCTCGTATAATCCTGTTGATCAAGTCTGCGCTCCTCCGTACGTCGTCGCTTTATTTCCTGAAAACACAAATGTGAGCTAGCCGACGGATGTGTGCCAGAAACCTCTTCGATGCCTAAGTCAGCAAACTAAACAAATAGACAAAAGCTCTATGTATTCGGAAATCAAAGTTGTGTTACCTCTCCATAGGTGATGTTTGTGAGCTTTTATAGGTTCCGTGTGGCACAATCCAAGTAGGACTCTTACTCCTCCACATGTAGAGTCCTCCTAGGATTCATACTCCTGAAAGATAATGCTTATCCTTCAACGCCCCCCTCACTGCTTAAACCAAGTGAGATGGTTTTACCATAGTCGGACTCCAATGTGGCCGAGGTACACATGGCTATGCTTAGCCGTAGAACAGACCGAACTATCCTTAGTTCGGTTCATCCTTTTACTGCCCTTACCTCAGTTCCTCCTGTACAAACCGTGGTAAATCTAAACCGAGCTAACTTTTAGCAAGGTTTAGACCGAGCTAACCATACTGCGCCATAACCAGTATAAGTTTTAGTATGGTGACCGAGCTAACCTCCTTGGGACCGAAGTAACTTTAAGCCTCTTCAAGACCGGAGTAACTTTATGCCTTTTTTACTCAGCCCTTCGCACTGAGGCCCATAACGGCCCAGCTCGGCCTAATTTTCATATAAATTACCCTATCAGATGTTAATAACGTGGATATTAATTCTTCTTTCTTATTTCTCTATAATTATTTTTTTTCATTTTCCATGGATACTACCTTCCCTATCTCCTAATGAGTTTGGATTTTTCCCAACCTAAGTTTGTAACAACCCAGATTTTTAATTATGCTATAGAATTTATACTAATATTATTTAATCTCAGTTAAGAAAATATATGATCTATTATATATTACTATGCGTAATTTTATAAAATAATATAATTATTAAAAGTTTAAGGGTTAGAATATAAATAATAATAATAATGAGTGTGGTATTAAAATAAATAATTAATTTTATGTTAGTATAAGATAAAGTGTAATTTAAGTATAAATTAAGTTATTTATATAATTATATTAAAAGTTGGGTCAAAAGATAATTATCTTAAATATTTATTTAGGATAAGATTGAATCTCTGTAATCATTAGTGAAATGCTTGCGTAGCACCTATTAAGCCTATATATACGGAGGTATTTGGAGAGAAAGAAGGAAAAGAAAAGAGAGAAAGAAAAGAAAGAAAGCGAAGGAAAGAAGAAAAGAAAAGAGAAGGGAAGAACGAAGGAGAGAAAAGAATGGAAAAATAATGGAAGTTGAAAGGGTTTTTGATAGTAGAAAGGAAGGATGAGGTATTAAAGTTAAGGTGAGTTATATTATACCTTGAGTCACCAAAATGTATTTTACATATGTTTTGACTTACCAAAATCTGTTTTATATAAGTTATGTTTTTATTAAAAGTTATGTTTTATAAAGATTTCAGTTATGTGATTTTATTTCTAAACCCTATTTGATTAAAAGAAAACCCATGGATATATTTGTTTATATTTTAAAGAATATATGGCTATGACCTTATAAACAATTATGTTTTGTAAGTACCACCACGGGAGTACCACGCCTTGGGGGACTTAAATAACTATTGGCCTCTGTTTGACCACTTTGTGGTCCTCTGTTTGTCATGAATCCACTGACCTCTGTTTTGTGCGGACCAAAGTGCTGTGCGGAGCTAAGTGCTATACTATTGTGGGAGCCACCTCTAGAATCCGTCGGAACTAAGTGCTACTGTCACGCCCCGAACCCGCCCCTAGAAGTCCGGTGACGAGACCGGCCAGTAATCCGAGGATTACCACAGGCCTCTCCATGCAAAACATAAATAAAAGGGCTCGCGGAAGCGAAAAAGAAACCTAATAGTCCAAGAGCTGTGCATAATATGAACATTTATATACATGCCAACAAAATGTTAATTACCCACCACAGTACATAACATGATCACCTACAATATGTCCAGCTCAGTCACAAAGTACAACAAAACAAAAGCAAAAACACAAAAGCACAAAACGGCCTTCCAGGCCTAGCCCCGGCTCTGAGGCATCCAAAACTCTGGTTAGGCTTTTAAAACGGCGGCTCAGCTTGAACTCCGCCTAGGCTTGACTTCCATTTGCTCACCTATAAATACATATATCTGGGTGAGCTAAAGCCCGACAAATATGATAGCGTAAAGGGGTTAGCGAATGAAGTCCAACATTTATATAAAACCGTAATAAAACATTCGTAAACATAGTCAGTCATCAGTCATCATATAGAACATACATAATGGCGTACTCCATAGATCATAACATAACGTATCATAACATGTGTCGACAAACGACTAGAGTAACCGGTCCCGGACACCGATTAAACACATACCGAGATCTCGTAAACTGGTCATGGGCCTACATATCCGTGCCGTCCCCCACGACTCAACCGCATGGGCCTACACGTCTATGTCGTCCCCCACAACTAAAACTATCTATGGACGCCATACTAGATTCGCAATCAAGACATTCATTCACGTAAAACATTATCATTTAAACATATCATAGCATTGACATTGAACATAATTCATAATAACATATCTTTACGAAAATGTTACTTACAGTAATTTGTTGATACCGAGTACACGGTCTTCACGTTGTCCTGTAAACATCAACAACATAACACATTTCTTATCATATCATCATCAGATACGTAACTCATTAACTCATGCAATTCATACATTTCATCATTTCCTTTATTTCATTCCATGCTCATTCTAATCTTCTTTGCTCTAATTCATGCTCATAAGATACTCAATGGTGTCATTTACATGCTAGAAATCATTTGATTCAACTGCCCAAACTTTTCCTGAAATAGCCTTCCCGCTCGAGCGCCCACATGTCCGCTCGAGACGAGACATTTTTTTGAAACTTGGGAGGTGATTTTCCGCCGGCGGGATTCCCTACGCTTCGGCGGACCTGCGAAACCGAAGTGCGGTTCTTCTTCTTCATCTCATCCTCCATCTTTCAACCATTACAACTTCAATTCAAAAACCCATTTGCATCATATATATAATCAACCCATAAATTGAAATGAAGAACCATACTTTTAAACATAGAAGCTTCACATGATCACATCCATGGAGGTTTTACCTCAATTTGCCAATTAAGACATAAATCAACACATCTAAGGTCATAGATGCCCAAATTACACATAATTCCTTTTCAAAACTCTTGTTTACCATGAGAACATGTAGGAATCAACCTTATTTCACAATATTAGAAGAAGATCCTTACCTTAAACACTTGATTAGAGAACTTGAGTTTGAATCCCCTTTTTTTCTTCTTCTCTCCTTTCCCTTTCTTTCCTCTTTCCCGATTTCTCTCTATGTCTCTCTCTTCTAGATTTTTCTTTCTTTTGGTTGAGTCAAAATAGTCAAGCCTTATCCTTATAAGCCATATATATATATCAACTATCAACAATTAAACCAAAACACTTGCCAAACAAGCCTTCTGAATCGCATGATTTGGTCTTCAATTTATCATTTGAATGGTTCTAAATATTCCCGATGTATCATATAGGTACGCTCAATTCCATTTTACGAATTCATTACGGTCATCGATTTGATCCAAGTCGTCATTTCAACAGGTATTTTACTAATTCAAACAGATTTTTCTCAATTAAATCACGTAAACACATAATTAATTACTGAAAATGACATCATATGGTTTTGGGTCGTTACAGCTACACTATTGTGGGAGCCACCTCTAGAATCCGCCGGAACTAAGTGCTACACTATCGTGGGAGCCACCTCTAGAATCCGTACGAGCCACCTCTTGAATCAGATTGCTTCATTGACACTTCTATTTTATCTTGTGGTTGTGGTTATATAAAATCTGTATTTCAGTGATTTCTGTTACTTAAATGATCTGTTTATATAAATGTTTTGGCCTAACTAACGATCCATGGTTATTTCGTGTCCCTTATACTCTTGGTATAATATTTTTCACTCTGCCATGTGCTTATAGTTGTTTACCAATTTTCAGGAAATAGCTTTTGGAAAGTCTTAGATGCGGGGCTGCGGAATAGACACACACAACATTTTTATGATATTTTTCTATGTAAATAACGACCTTTTTGGTCAATATATTTTGTAATAAAAATAGAAGCTCCAATGATTATTTTGGTACCCTCATTTAAATATTTCTTCCGCTTGCGTTTATTGATTTGTTTTAGAATTGGCCGTAGGTAACTTCAGTTACTGGCCATCACGATACTTGACCCTTGGGTACGGGGAGCGGGTCGTGACAAATGGTATCAGAGCAATGGTTTTTTTTTTTTTTTTTTAAAATTCATCATTGGAGCATATGACACATGCACGTTTAAGAAGTGGGATAGCGGGTAATTAGTACCGAATTATTATATTTTGTTCGTCGATTTAATTATATTATAATTTTATATGATTATATATATATAGAATAATTTTTTTTTTTTTAGTGTGCCTAATTTGTGAAGAATATTAAATATAACTTATATTTATTCTAGTAAAAGTAGGACAAGAAAAGAAGGATGTCGGGCTCAAGCACCTACCAAAATTATAATATAATTAAATTCATATAATTTTCAGTTCAGTATTGAAAAAAAAAAATTATTTTGATGTGTTAAAAAGTGGATTCAAATTTTAAAGATATTAATTTTGAAACTATTCCCCATCAATGAAAAGTTCATCTCAAATTTTTCAATTCTTGCATATAATTCTGTCATTACGTTCTTATTTTATTTATTTTATCGTAAATAAAACGAGTGAAATTTTTTTTAGTCACCCATTATTTCTTATTTCGGTCCACACTAATTTTTGACAACTAGATAGTGAATTATTTTTGGTAAGTTTTTTTTTTTGAGGTCCTATTTTTCTATCAGATTAATCATCTAATATATATTTATCAGAGTGTGCAGCAGATAGCTTACACATGGCAAATTTCGAGGACGAAATTTTAAAAAGGAGGGAAGATTGTAACAACCTAGATTTTTAATTATGCTATAGAATTTATACTAATATTATTTAATCTCAGTTAAGAAAATATATGATCTATTATATATTACTATGCGTAATTTTATAAAATAATATAATTATTAAAAGTTTAAGGGTCAGAATATAAATAATAATAATAATGAGTGTGGTATTAAAATAAATAATTAATTTTATGTTAATATAAGATAAAGTGTAATTTAAGTATAAATTAAGTTATTTATATAATTATATTAAAAGTTGAGTCAAAAGATAATTATCTTAAATATTTATTTGGTATAAGATTGAATCTTTGTAATCATTAGTGAAATCTGCCACGTAGCACCTATTCGCCTATATATACACGGAGGCGCTGGAGAGAAAGAAGGAAAAGAAAAGAGAGAAAGAAAAGAAAGAAGAAACAGAAAGGAAAGAAGAAAAGAAAAGAGAAGGGAAGAAAGAAAGAGAGAAAAGAATGGAAAAATAATGGAAGTTGAAAGGGTTTTTGATAGTAGAAATGAAGGATGAGGTATTAAAGTTAAGGTGAGTTATATTATACCTTGAGTCACCAAAATGTATTTTACATATGTTTTGACTACCAAAATCTGTTTTATATAAGTTATATTTTTATTAAAAGTTATGTTTTATAAAGATTTCAGTTACGTGATTTTATATCTGAACCCTATTTGCTTAAAAGGAAACCTATGGATATATTTGTTTATATTTTAAAGAATATTTGGCTATGACCTTATAAACAATTATGTTTTGTAAGTACCACCACGGGAGTCCTACGCCTTGGGGGACTTAAATAACCATTGGCCTCTGTTTGACCACTTTGTGGTCCTCTGTTTGTCATGGATCCACTGACCTCTGTTTTGTGCGGACCAAAGTGCTGTGCGGAGCTAAGTGCTACACTATTGTGGGAGCCACCTCTAGAATCCGTCGGAACTAAGTGCTACACTATTGTGGGAGCCACCTCTAGAATCCGCCGGAACTAAGTGCTACACTATCGTGGGAGCCACCTCTAGAATCCGTACAAGCCACCTCTTGAGTCCATACTGCTACATTCTGGCCACTTGACCTCTCTGCTTACCGCTCGTTACATGCTAGTGGTTGTGGTTATATAAAATCTGTATTTCAGTGATTTCTGTTACTTAAATGATCTGTTTATATAAATGTTTTGGCCTAACTAACGATCCATAGTTATTTCGTGTCCCTTATACTCTTGGTATAATATTTCTCACTCTGCCATGTGCTTATAGTTGTTTACCAATTTTCAAGAAATAGCTTTTGGAAAGTCTTAGATGCGGGGCTGCGGAATAGACACACACAACATTTTTATGATATTTTTCTATGTAAATAACGACCTTTTTGGTCAATATATTTTGTAATAAAAATAGAAGCTCCAATGATTATTTTGGTACCCTCATTTAAATATTTCTTCCGCTTGCGTTTATTGATCTGTTTTAGAATTGGCCGTAGGTAACTTCAGTTACTGGCCATCACAATACTTAACCCTTGGGTACGGGGAGCGGGTCGTGACAAAGTTGACTCTTTTTTTTTTTAAAAATAAGATTTACAACCAAAGCTAAATATGCATTCAATCTTATTTTATTTTATTTGGCTCAACAACAAAATCAAATACACATTAATTAATATTGTCACATTATTCTTGTCAAATTTTATGTATATTTAGAATTTTTTTAATTTATCTAGAAAAATTCTATTCCTACAAAAAAATTTCATCTTCTTTTTTTTTATTTAATTTTTTTAATTTTATGTATCTCCTTTTCCTCTCTATTAATTGATCTTCGATAATTTGAAGGTGAGTTGTTACTCTCGTTTCCATATTCTTTTTCTTCTTCTTCTTCTTCTTCTTTTTTTTTTCTTTTTTTAAAATTTTTTATTTGCATTTATAAAATGAATTTTTTTGTTTCAATATCTCCTGCAATTGTTTTATTGGATTTCTCTTTGATTTGATGGTAACCTTAAATTGAATTTTTCAATTTTCATCTTAATTAGTGATCACCTTAATTGAAATTTTGTACATTTTGGTCTTCAATTTCCATGTTTTGGTTATGATTAATTGCGCGATTTTGATCGTTAGTCACAATTTTGTCGCTGCTAGATTGTCGCTATCGCAAATCGGCGTTGCTGTAGTGAGAGGATAAGAGAGAGTGAGAATTAGAACTCTAATTGTGAACAGAGTAGTGAAAACTAGGGATGTCAATAGATAACCAACCCTGCGAGTATCTATAGAGAACCAACCCAAATACATGGATTTTCTCCTTTTTTCTTGTTCGTCAGGTAGGGTAAGTGGTGTTCTTTAAATCTCCACTGGAGATGGGTACCCACTAATTTCCCCATATTTTTTATTTATTATTTTTTTTAGGTACATCGGAAAATAATTTCTTCATATGTTTTCACTACTCTATTTACAATTAGAGTTCTAATTTTCGCTCTCTCCCATCCTCTTACTATAGCAACGGCGATTTGCGATAATGATAATCTAGCGGTGACAAGATTGTGACTATCTGAGAGGGTAATTTGTGTAGCCAAATTGGGCCAAGCTAGGTTGGAGTGGCGATCAAAGATGTTTTTAGGACCAAGCTACGAGACCTAACTATGGGACCTAGCTACGGGACCTAGCTATAGGACCTAACTACAGAACCAAGTTATTGGACCTAGCTACAGGACCTAGCTACGAGATCGAGCTACAAGACCTAGCTACGAGACCAAGTTATTGGACCTAGCTACAGGACCTAACTACGAGACCGAGCTATAAGACCTAGCTACAGGACCAAGTTATTGGACCTAGCTACGTGGCCTAGCTATGAGAACTAGCCACGGGACCTAGCTATGGGACTTAGCTACTTCCTAGTGGCGGTCAACACTATGGCCGAGCTACCAAGCAAGGTAGTCAAATGGAGAGAAGAGCCGAAGTAACTTGGTTGACCGCAATGTTAGCCGAGGTAAAGATATCAGCCGAGGTAAAGGGGTCAGTCGAGGTAAAGGTGTCAGCTGCGGTAAAAAGAACTTAGCAAGTGGATTGCAAGTGTTAGCTCGGTCCAAGTGTAATGACGGTCACCGCGGTCTTAGCACGCCATAGTTAGCTTGGTCGTAGTATTTGGAGCCAAGGTATGATGGCTTCTCATGGTGGACCTCGCTTTGGTTACCGCGGTCTTAACGCGCCATAGTTAGTTCGGTCCAAGTATAAAAAGGGATTGGCAAGTGTTACCACGGTCCAAGTGTGATTAAAGTCACCAGACGGAGTAAAGGTAGTTATCTCGGTCATGGTATTCAGAACCAAGGTATTTGGGCTTCTTGCGGTGGACCTAGCTATCGTTAGCTTGGTTGGAGGTTTACTACGGTTACCATGGTAGTAAGTAAACACCACAGTTGGAGTATGTCAAACCGAGGTACACGTAGTGAAAGGAAAAACCGAGCTAGCTAGAGCTCGATCTAGTCTGCAGCTTTAACATGGTCATGTTAGCTCGACCGTATTGGAATCCGACCATGATAAAACCATCTCACTTGGTTTAAGTAGTGAGGGGAGTGTTGAAGGATAAGCATTATGTTTCAGAAATGTGATTCCTAGGAGGACTCTATATGGAGGAGTAAGAGTCCTACTAAGATTGTGCCACGCAGAACCTATAAAAGGTCACAACATCATCTATGGAGAGGTAACACAACTTTAATTCCCGAATACATAGAGCTTTTTGTCTATTTGTCTATTTTGCTGACCTAGGCATCGGAGAGGTATCCGGCACACACTCGCCGACTAGCTCACGTTTGTGTTTTTAGGGAGTAAAGCGACGACGTAGGAGATTATACGAGGACAATATTTCGTGCTCGTACAATTAATCATAACTAAAACATGAAAATTGAAGACAAAAACGTACAAAATTTCAATTAAAGTGATCACTAATTAAGATAAAAAAAATAAGAAATTCAATCTAAGGTTAACATTAAATTAGAGAGAAATCCAATAGAACAATTGCAGGAGATATTGAAATAAGAAAATTCATTCTATAAATGCAAATAAAATTTTTTTAAAAAAAGAAGAAGATGGAAACGAGATCAACAACTCACCTTCAGATTATTGAAGATCAATTAATAGAAAGGAGAAGGAGATACATAAAATTAAAAAATAAAAATAAAAAAGAAGATGAATTTTTTTTGTAGGAATAGAATTTTTCTAAATAAATTTAAAAAATTCTAAATATACATAAAAATTGACAAGCATAATGTGACAATGTTAATTAATGTATATTTGATTTTATTGTTGAGCCAAATAAAATAAAATAAGATTAAATGTATATTTAGCTTTGGTTGTGAATCTTTAAAAAAATAAAAAAAATAAAAAAAAAGGGGGTCAAGTTAGGTTGGAGAAAATCCAAACCCATTAGAGAATGAGGAGGGTAGTACTTATGGAAAATAGAAAAAAATAATTATAGAGGAATGGGGATGGGAATTAATATCCACCTCGTTAACCCCCATTGTCATCCCTAGTGAAAACATATGGAGAAATTATTTTCTGATGTACCTAAAAATCAATAAATAAATAAATAAACATATGGAGAAATTAGTGGATACCTATCCCCCCACCCCATCCCCAGTGGGGATTTAAAGAGTATCACTTACCCTACCCGATGAACAAAAAAAAAGAGGAAAATCCATATATTTGGATTGGGTTTCTATGAATACTCGCAGAGTAAGTTATCCATTGTCATCCCTAAATTAAATGGTGATTTAGAATTATCTAAATAAGTGTATTTTTTTTAATTTTTATGAAATATGGATTAAATTTGAAGTAATGTGATAGAGAAGTAATGTGATTTAAATCAGATAATGTGACTTAAATAGAATAGTGATTTTTTTAAATTATGACAAACAATACTTAAATGTCAAATTATGATTTATGCCCTCAAATGTTCCAACCAAAAGCTCCCATCCAAATAATAGGTAGGAGAATCTTTATATAATTGTGGATATAGTACACTATATTCCTTAGGGATGTTTGTCAATGTGTTATTAAAATTAAAAAAAAAGAAGGTGTCATTCAAATTAGAAGATCCAAGAGCTAAAAGCATTAGCTAAAAAACAAAGAGGTTTGCTTTTGACCAGATAGGGGTTGTACAATTTTATTTGAGCGTGAGTGGCGGCATTGGATTGATGGGAAGCGAAAGGACTTGTTTGGGAAGCATTATTAGCAGCAAAAGGCATTTTAGCGTCTTTTTTTAATTTATTTTTTATTTTTACTTTTATAACCAAAAAAAGCAAAGCACTTTGGAACAAAATCAAGTTTGCATTTGACGGTGACAGGTTACTTAGAGAAATTTATTCGAACAAAAGGGTTTTCAAATTACTTAATTTTCATTTAAACTCAACCAACTTTTTCTCACTTCCCAAAAAAAAAAATGAATCTAAACCAAACATACCATTATAAAATAGTTAATGGCAGTTTGATATTTTAAGAAATTAGAGCATCTCTAAGCACATTTCTGATGGTTGTTGCTGTAATGACATTGTTCTTATTATAATTTGGTAATAAATAGTAATAATTTGTCAAATTATAGTAATGGTGCTCTAATGATACATATATTATTTTGACAAATTTCAACCAACTTTCTCTCTAATTGTAGGTGTTGTTTGGATATAGATTTTTTAGTGTTTTTTTTTTTTTGTTTGTTATTTTTTTTTGCCTTTTGTGACATTTTTTTTTATCTGTTTGTAAAAAAATTATATTTTTATATTATACCTGACTAGACAAATATAAAAAATAAAAAATAAATTGAAAAATTGAAAAAATAAATTTAAATACTTAAAATTACATTGGAATATAAAAATGACATTGCGCGCTTGTATTTTTATTTTATTATTATTTTTTTTAATGAACAAAATAGCACACTTGGACTGATCTTGGAGGTTGATTACTGAACAAGATCTCAGCCGTTGGATTGTTATTAATCAACGGTTGTGATCAATTCTCTAGAATGATCCGCTCAAATCTGAAGACAAACCCCTCTACTGACATTTGCTCTCTCTATCTCTCTTCATTACTGTTGCCTCTATCTCTTTCACTCTTCAGATCAGTGAAGATCAGAGAGAGAGAGAGAAATCTATGAGTGTGACAACCCTCACCTCTAATTAGTGTTAAACTGTGATTAAGCATGATAAGTAATGGATTAAGATGAAATCCTGAACTGATTGCATGAGTGTGTTGCTTTAATTGCATTTCTATTTGTTTGTCATTGAATGATCTGTTCATGTTTTAATTTCGAATTGCGAATTGAAGGCCTTATCGGCGACCGAATCAGAAATTGACTAGTGTTACATGCTAATTAGGATTTATAGAATTTTATGGTAGGTTTAATTAAAATTCAATTTGGAATGATTAAATTAGCATTGTTAATGTTAAACTAATTGAACCTAGGTAATTACACTTTTGCCATTAGTGGGCATTTTCTAGGCCATTAGTTTGATTTCATGTTTGGTGTCATTCTTCATCTCATTTCCTAGACCAAACCCTGAGAGAAAGGGAGAGTAGGAGAAGAATTGATTCAACAAGAATTAGCTTGGAGATTTAGAGGAAATTGAAGAGAATTTGCAAAATTGAGCTAGCATACTTGGAATTCAAGACCTAAGGTAGGAAATTCATCCTTCTAATTATGAATTTAAGTTGTTACATGCATGGTTCATGGTAAATAAGTGATTTGAGTCTAGAATTAGCTCAAAGTGTGGTTTTGAGAGTGAACTCATGCATGCATACATGTTCATATCATAGTATTTTGTAGTTGTTTTGCATGAAATTCTTACATACATGTTCATATTTTGGTTATAGTCCTTGAATTCATCATGTTCTTGAGCTCAATCTTGCATTTGGTCATGCTTTGGAGCATTGGAATTCATAAGAACTCTTGCATGTTATGTTCTTACATTGTTCATGAAAGTTTCATTGAAATTGTGTTCAATTGGCTTACCTTTGGGCTTGATTTTACAAAATAATCTTTGAAACATGTTGTATTATGGGTTTCTAAGTGTTTTCCAGAAAACTAGCCCAGAAAATCGAATTTGAAGCTTTAGAGGTTAAGTTTTGTGCTTGAGGATCAATCTGGAAATTCCAGATTTTTGATCCACGCTCGAATGGAGGACTTCACGCTTGAGCATACACTCTGAGTACATGCACTTCCGCTCGAGCGTCGAGGGTCACGCTCAAGCGTGAAATGCATATGCCTAGAAGTTCATGTGTTCTGCAGTCCGCTTGAGCGGGGTAATCTGCGCTCAAGCGAGGGTCTGAGTCTCACGCTTGATCGTGGTTCGAGCGTCCATTGAGCGTGAAAAACGTGCAACCAGTACTTTTTCATTAGTTTGCAGTCCGCTCAAGTGAGGAAAGTCACGCTTAAGCGGAGCTTCTTTGTCTGCATGTCCACTCGAGCGTAGAAATTTATGCTCGAGTGAGACCCCTGTTTTGAGCAAATTTTGAAAAGTGTTTTAAAGTGCATTTTTACATCCTCATTCCGTCCTAGGCATTCTTAGGCCATGTTTAAGACATCTTAATGAGGATAATGTTATAGAACCATACCAAGTCAAGTTAAGGGGCTAAGTTATTAATCCCAAGTGTGTAACTTAGTGTGTGTTCGTTTTGCAACTGTGTAGGGTTAGCACCCGAGGACGCTGATTAGCCTATCTATAGCCCAGTAATCTATGAGTAACAATGTTGTAAAGATATGTTCAATTCTAATTATTTTCTGAACGATCGACTATACTGCTTTTTGAAGTAACATTGTTTACTGAACGAATGTTTGTCCTATTTGTGAACTGTGCTCGTGACATCCATAGCAACTTCATCATATCAGATCTTTATCGCCTTTATTCTGAGAGATCTCTGTCAGTTCCAATGTTTGGAACTACTACTATTTACTGTTTTGATAGCCATCAACTGACTGTTCGGTCTATTAAGATCTACTGTACTGTTTTGCTATTGGACGTACCATGTATGACTGTTGTGATTTCTAAATGACTGATATGGCATGAAATATGAGTCACTAATTGAATAACTGATTTACTGATGCAAACGACTGTTTTAATTAATGAAGGGACATTCATTCTTAACCCCTTTACGCATTTGTTATTCACTGGGCTTTAGCTTACTGTTTATATTTATATGTAGGTGTCCAGGCACCGGATCGAAGCTATGAGCGTCAAGTTAAGCTCTCGTTTTGTCGAGCCAACCATTGTGCCTCACTTCGAGGTTCCAAGTTCGTTCAAGCTAAGGCTGTTTTGGGATGTTTCAAATTCACCCTTTTGTCTCCGTCTTGTATTGACTAAATAGGACTTGACTATACAGTTATGGTGAAGGGGTTTGCTCCCAAACTTGGATGTTAGTGTATATGATGTATGTATATATGTTTTGGTTATGAATGTGGCTTGTTCATAAAAGTCTTTTTGCATTTAGATTTTCACAGCTCATTAGACATCTTTTTATTACTGTTTGGCTTCCGCTAGCCCCTTACTCTATATTATTGTTATTGCTGTTAAGCAGGCCTTTAGTAATTACGGATTACTGGCCGGTTGCGATGCTAAACCCTTAGGGGCAATTTTGGGTCATGACAATGAGCTTCATCTTCATCTTCGGATTGATGAGCTTTGGATCAACTTCATCTTCGGATTGATGAGCTTTGGATTGATGAGAAATCGATGTTTCTTTTCATCTTTTCTCATCCACCCCCCTCTTTCTCTCACTTATACTCACTAATTCTCTTTCTCTCATCCACCCCCTCTCTTTCTCTCACTCACTGATTCTCTTTCTCTCATCTACTCCTTATCTTCTCTCATCCAAAGTCAAATCTTTCTCTCTTTCTCTCTCTCTCTCTCTCTCTCTCTCTCTCTCTCTCTCTCTTCCCTTCTCCAAAACCACCACAAGATCATCCACCTATCCCTATCCCTCGAAGCCCTAACCCTTCGCATCCACCTATCCTTCGAAGAGCTAACCTTCATCTTCAATCCTCTTCTCCAATCCCCAATGGTCACATTCCTTCAAATTGGCTTTCTGATGGAGAAGATGAATATTGGAGAAATTTATATAAATTCAGCTTTCAAATCCAGGTATTTTTCTTTTAAAATTCATTTGAGATTATTTTTGTTGGTATTTTTCTTGTTAGTATTTTTGTTGATATTCCTGTTTATTATTTTAAGATGATATTGCTGAAATTTGGTATTGTTGATTATTTGTAGATAATACTGCTGAAGATGATTAATTGGTGAATTCTATTTTAAACAAAATGGTGAATTTTGTTTTTTTTTTTTAAAAAAAAAAAACCTTCAAACATTTTGAAAAAGTCCCAACTGGAAGGGAATGAGGGAAAGAAAAAAGCAGTTGGTTTTTGGGTGACTTGGCAGATTTGGCAACTGCCAAATTTGGCACATGATTTGGCAGCTTGTAATAACCCCGACCTCCAATTAATGCTAATTCATGATTAATTATGCTTAACAGTAATTTAGGAAGGAGTTGGGATTAATTTACATATAATTGCATTATCTGTGTGTTTCTATTTGTTTGCCATAAAATGATCTGTTCATGTTTCGACTTTGAACTACGAATTAGAAGCCTTATCGACGTTTGAATCAGAAATTGACTTGATTTATGTACTAGTTAGGATTTATAGAATTTTATGGTAGGTTATTCATAACCTCACGTGTATACGTTCTGTTCTGTTCTGTTCTAGTAATGCTAATGGATGTATCACGTAAACTTAATCATGACTTATGATTTCTGTCTGTATATGATCTGGACAAATGATGAATTTGATACAAATCTGAATTTTGATTTCTGAATCTGTACGAACTTATTCATTGAAAACCTTTACTCTATTATTATTCACTGGGTTTTCGCTCACAGTTTATATTATGTATGTAGGTGAGCTGGCACATGACCGAGGCGAGTTGTGACCTTACATTACATTTTGTCAGCCAACCGTCGTGTCTCCCTAGGAGGTTCCGAATGAAGCCTAATGCCATGGCTGTTTTTGTATTCATGCTAGTCTTTGTGTATGCTCTGTAAAGTCAGGTCTTGGGAAGTACATTCTGTAAATATTGTGTATCTAGACTGGCATGTTTATGCGTATATAAATAAGTATTGAAATGTTCTGTCCCATGTACGTTATCACAGCTCATTAGACCTCGTCTATTTTGTATTATTGCTTCCGCAGCCCCTTATTATTTGCTAATCTGTTCAGAGGCCTTTGGTAATCCACAGATTACTGGCGATTCTGATGCTAAACCTCTGAGGGAGGTTTGGGTCGTGACAGAGTGGTATCAGAGCACGTGTTCTACCGCACACACAGGTCTGTATGAGCTTAGGATGTCCTAGTAAGAGTTAGGGGCATTCCATCTACATGTGTGAGCGTGTGGTAATGTAACTAAATATGAAAACTGAATGTACATGTGAATCAAATGAATTGAAGGAAACGAATAAGATTATGCCTATGTTTATTATCATTTGATGTCTGTATAGTAAGATGGAGAATGTAAGGGGAAGCGGTGAAAGTAAATCTTCAGAGGCTCGCATGGGCCGAATGGAACAGATGTTAGCAGCATTGACTGAAACCTTGACACAACAACAGAGGCAACAACCTTTGCCCCCTCCGCCTCTACCGGCACAAGCCGAGGCGGATAATAATGACATCAATCTGACATAGAAATTCATAAAAATGAAACTGCCAATGTTCTATGGTGGAATTGAACCTTTGAAAGCTGAGACGTGGTTGCTTGAGATGGAAAAATTGTATGAAGTATTTCCTTGTTCTGAAACTCAGAACATTCTCCTAGCCACCTACACTCTGAAAGATGAAGCCCGCAGGTGGTGGTTACTAATCCGAAGTGGCAATAGAAATATGACATGGGCACAGTTTAATGCTATTTTCTACGACAAGTATTTTTCCCAATGTTTCAAGGATCGGAAAGTGTCTGAATTTTAGGAACTCAAACAGGGAAGAATGTCTGTGGTAAAATATGAGGCTAAATTCACCGAATTGGCACGGTTTGCTCCACATATGGTGGATACTGATTACAAGAAAGCCCAAAAGTTTGAAGGTAGACTGGATTTAGAGGTGTTTGATTGAGTAGGCGTCCTGAAATTGCCTACTTATGTGGAAGTTCTAGACAGAGCCTTAATGGAAGAGGCCATCCTAGCTGCCATGAAACAAAGTAAAGCCCCAGTAACTACAACAACTGAGTGGAGAGGAAAAAGATCCGGGTTTGGTTTTAAAAGAGGCTAATTTTTTGTCAGTAAGAAGCAACACACAGAGACTTCGAACAACTCGAGTCAGAGTAGTGGGTCTATTCCGGTCTGTTCTGATTGTGGTAAAAGGCACAGGGGTGTGTGCTACCGAGGGTCCGGTGCTTGTTTCCGATGTGGCCAGCCAGGTCATGTAGTGAAAGATTGCCCGCTCAGGTTTGAGACTACTAGTCGTCCTGCAGCAAGTTCAGCGGGATCTGCTTCTGTGGCCAAAACTAATGCCAAAGCCAATACTGGGAAAGAACCTCTGAGACAAGGCCGAGTGTTTGCTTTAGTGCCTGGTGACATACCGAACACCTATACTGTGGTGTCAGGTACACTTTCTGTATGTTTTCAAAATGTATTTGTACTGATAGATTCTGGTTCTACACATTCCTTTGTATCGCATGCTTTTCTCAAAAATTGACTAGACCATTAGAACTTATGACCTATGTGTTATCTGTGTCTACACCGTCTAGGGAGTCTACGATGTGTGCTTATGTTTATCCAGCATGTGATGTTATGATTGGCGATATGATGTTATATGTGGACTTATTACCCTTGGACATTAATCATTTTGATTGTATTTTGGGGATGGACTGGTTGACTAAATACTGTGCTACCATCGATTGTGCAAATAAAATTGTTGTGTTTAGACCACCGGGTATGCCTGAATTTACTTTTATTAGGAATGGGGTAGTTCCTCCCCCATGTTTGATTTCGGCTATGAAAGCTGTAAAAATCCTTAGGAAGGGATGTAGGGGTTATCTATGTTGTATATCTTGTTGCATCCACAAGATTACTCAGAGAAACAATCCCTGTTGCTTGTGAATTTCCCAATGTGTTTCCGACTGACTTACCTGGGGACTTAGTTGATAGAGAAATTGAATTCACTGTTGAAGTGTTTCCGGGGACACAACCTATTTCCAAGACTCCTTATAGAATGTCTACCTCTGAATTGAAAGAATTGAAAACCCAACTACATGAATTGTTAGATAAGAAATTTATCCGTCCAAGTACTTCACCTTGGGGTGCTCTAGTTTTGTTTGTCAAAAAGAATGATGGATCTTTGAGATTGTGTATAGACTACCGAGAACTGAACAAAGTGACTATCAAGGACAAATACCCTTTGCCCCGAATAGATGACTTGTTTGATCAACTTCAGGGTGCCCAAGTGTTTTCCAAAATTGACCTCAGGTCCGGGTATCATCAATTAAAGGTTAGAGCTGAGGACATAGAGAAAACTGCATTCCGAACTAGATATAGACATTATGAATTTTTAGTAATGCCGTTTGGGATGACCAATGCACCTGCAGCTTTCATGGATCTTATGAATAGGGTGTTTAAATCATATCTGGATGACTTCATTGTTGTATTTATTAATGACATTTTGATCTATTCTAAAGACAAGGAAGAACATGAGAACCATCTGAGAACCACCTTACAGATTTTGAGAGAAAAGAAATTGTATGCTAAATTGTCCAAGTGCGAATTCTGGCTTGACGGTATGGCATTTTTAGGACATGTAATCAACAAGGATGGAGTTTTTGTTGACCCTCAGAAAATTGAAGCTGTCGTGGATTGGCCTAGATCGACAAATGTGACAGAAGTTCGAAGTTTTCTGGGACTTGCAGGTTACTACCGGAGGTTTGTGAAAGACTTTTCCAAGCTTGCCATACCATTGACTCAGTTAACTCAGAAAAATGTACCATTTGACTAGAATGAACAAAGAGAGGCAGCTTTCCAAGAGTTGAAAACCAAGTTAATGACTGCACCAATCTTAACCTTGCCTAATGGCACTGATGGATTTTAAGTGTACAGTGATGCTTCCTATAAAGGCTTGGGGTGTGTACTAATGCAAAACGGAAGGGTGATTGCCTATGCTTCTCGACAATTTCGATCTCATGAAAAGAATTACCTAACACATGACTTTGAATTAGCGGCTGTGGTGTTTGCTTTGAAAATATGGCGTCATTATTTATATGGGGTAACTTGCAAGGTGTATACAGACCATAAAAGTTTGAAATATTTCTTCACTCAAAAGGAATTGAACATGAAATAGAGACGATGGTTAGAACTAATCAAGGATTATGATTTACAAATCTTGTATCATCCAGGAAAGGCTAATACCGTAGCAGATGCCTTGAGCCGAAAAACCAGCGCGAATTTGTCCTATTTGCTATCCAACCGAAAAGAATTGTTGACTGACCTAGAACAAGATGGGCTATTAACCGCTATTGCCGCTCAACCTACAATTATTGACGAGATCAAACAGAAACAGTGCGAGGATGAATACTTGAAAAAGATTACGGAGGAATTGGATTCAAAGCCGAGGCCAGGATTTGTGTTTGAGAATGATGTGCTGAAATTTCATAATCGTCTTTGTGTGCCCAATTGTTATGATTTGAGGAAACATGTTATGACTAAAGCTCACAGTAGTAAATTTGCTATGTATCTAGGGAACACGAAGATCTATCATAATTTGGAACAGAATTTTTGGTGGCCTGGAATGAAAAAGAGTATTGCAGACTTTGTGGCTAGATGTCTACATTGCCAACAGGTTAAAGCTGAACATCAACGACCCGCTGGTTTGCTACAACCACTCCCAATACTGGAATGGAAATGGGAGCACATTACCATGGACTTCATTGTGGGATTACCTCGTTCTTCCCGAGGTATGGACTCTATTTGGGTTATAGTTGACCGTTTAACTAAGTCTGCTCATTTTCTACTTGTCAAAACTATTTATAACGTTGATAAATTGGCCAATATCTATATGACTGAAATTGTGAGATTGCATGGAGTGCCAGTATCAATTGTGTTTGATAGGGACTCAAAGTTTGTATCGAGATTTTGGCAGAGTTTGCAACAGGCTTTGGGGACTGAATTGAGACTGAGCAGTGTCTATCACCCACAGACAAATGGCCAAACTGAACGAACGAACCAAACTCTGGAGGATATGCTCAAAATGTGTGTGTTAGACTTCCAAGGGAGTTGGGAGACCTACTTTCCATTAGCTGAATTTGTGTACAACAACAGTTACCATTCAAGCATTGGAATGGCTCCTTACGAAGCTTTGTATGGAAGACAATGTCGATCTCCGATATGCTGGGCTGAAGTAGGTGATAGACCTTTGTTGGGACTAGAACTCGTGCAAGAAACAACTGAGAAAGTGAAACTGATACAGCAGTGTTTGAAAACTACACAGAGTCGGCAAAAGAGCTATGCCGATGTTCGAAGAAGAGAAAGGGAATATGAAGTTAGGGACCACGTGTTTATAAAGGTGACCCCGATGAAGGGTCAAACTCGGTTTGGTGTTAAAGGAAAATTGGCGCCTAGATATGTTGGACCTTATGAAGTCCTTGAAAAGATCAATCCGATATCGTATCGAATAGCCTTACCTCCAGTAATGGAACACATGCATAACGTCTTTCATGTATTGATGCTACGAGAATATTTGAGGGATCCATTCCACGTCATCGAACCGACACATGTGCTTTTGAAAGATGACTACACTTATGAGGAAAGACCTATCCAGATTGTGAATCACTGAATCAAAAAGTTGAGAAATAAAGAGATACCATTGGTAAAAGTTGATTGGCAAAACCACGGAGGAACCTATGCAACTTGAGAAACCGAGGAAGACATGATAAAGAGATATCCGGATTTGTTCCCTTTGGATCCAATGTTGATTTTGAATAAAGGTAATTCGAATTTGGAGGACCAAACTCTTTTAAGGGGGGAAGACTGTATTAACCCCGACCTCCGATTAATGCTAATTCATGATTAATTATGCTTAACAGTAATTTAGGAAGGAGTTGGGATTAATTTGCATATAATTACATTATCTATGTGTTTCTATCTGTTCGCTATAAAATGATCTGTTCATGTTTCGACTTTGAACTGCGAATTGGAAGCCTTATCGGCGTTCGAATTAGAAATTGACTTGATTTATGTGCTAGTTAGGATTTATAGAATTTTATGGTAGGTGTAATTAAAATTCGGTTCGGAGCGATTAAATTAGATTAAATCATGTTAATTTATACTTGTTTGAGTTAATTACCATTTTGCTACTTATTGGACAATCCTAGGCCATTACTCTCCATGTTATGTGTTGATGTCATTTTCGTTCATCTTCCTAAGCCAAAATCGACTAGAGAGTGAAAGGGTTAGGAGAAAATAGAGTTCATCAAGATTTGGCTTGGAACTTAGGAGAATTGAAGAGGCTTTGCAAATTTGAGCTCCTAGACTTGGAATTCAAGGTTTAAGGTAGGAGATTTCCCCTTTCAATTGTGAATTTAAGATTAGTTCTTGCTTAGTTCATGAGACATTAGTGATCTAAGTCATGAATTGATTGAAAATGTTGAATTGAGGCATAAATCATGCATAAATGTCTACATTCTTGAATTGTGAGGTTGTCCTCATAGAATTATCACATGCATGTTCATATTTTTGTTATAATCCATGAATTCATCCTATTCTTGAGCTTAATCTTGCTTTAGATCATGTTTTGGAGCATTAGAAGTCATGAGAATCCATGCATGTTACATTTAAGTTTTGTTCTTGAAGTTTTATTTGAAATTGTGTTTAATTGACTCACCCTTGGACTTTGATTTTACAAATTGGCCTTTGAAACATCTTATATTATGAGTTTACAAGTGTTTTCCAAAAAATAGGCCCAAGAGGTCGAGTTTTGAAGTGTTGAATGCTTGGTTTGAGCTTGGGAGGCAAATCAGGAAATTCCAAAATTTGGCTTTCTCGCTCGAGTGAAGGATTCCACGCTCGAGCGACCATCGTTTGTTCAGAGATCCGCTCGAGCGAAGGGATGGCGGCTTGAGCGTAAATTGCAAGCTCTCAGGTTTTTGGTGCACGCAGACGCTGATGGGCTGTTGAACACACCAAAATTAAATACTAAACTATACCAAATTCAATCAGAATAATGGTAAGTCCAGGTATCGATCCACAGGGACTATTGTGAAATTAAATTAATTCAATCGCAAAATTCCTAAATTAATTTTGATTAAAAAGATAAGATTGATTCTATACCTAAACAGCAATTAAATAAAATTGAAGAATTATATTGACAATTAAAATCTAGGGTTTGAGATATTAATTTTCGGGAAAAATCCTAGGGTAGAGAATTCACCACTAACCACATGAATGAGACTTAACATCAACCATCAATCGCAATTCGGTTTGAATTATCCAATATTTCACAACTACAAGTTTGAAATATTGATCGAGAGGGTTGTTGCATTCAATGTATAGGCACGAATCATCCCGAGTAGTATGAGTCGTTTGCTCTAAACTATGTTAGTAAAACGACCCGTCTCTCATAGCATGACTCGTCTCATACTTTGAATATAAACACAAAGAATACTAATGTATGGAAAACATTAAACAATCACAGAGAGTAAAATGCTTGAAAAGAAGAACGAAACAATTATTTATAAACTTCTAAAAAATCCATACATTCATTCAAACCAAGTTACAATGAAAGCTCGTGAAAAATTCCATTACATGGGTAGGGTTTCATCAAAACCCTAGAAAAGACGACTAGTCACTCATGGAGGAGTGGAAAGAGGAAGAAGATGAAGAAGACGCCCCCATGGAAGTGTTTTCCAAGCTTTGGTAGTGTCTCCCCCTTTGGAACCCTAGCCTCCCTCTCTTCTGTATTCAATTTTTGAACCCTAACTGTGACTGATTTTCTGTCTTTTATTCGGAGCAACATAGACCAAAAAGTCCGTGTACGCGTCCCTAGGTGGGCCGCTTGTGCGGTGGTGTGGGCTGCTTGTGCGGTGGTGGGCCGTACGTGCGGTGAAGCTTGGCTGCACGTACGGTGAAGCTTGGCCGCACGTGCGGTGGTCTGGTGGTCTCGGATTTTTCACCTCTCGCTCGGAGAATCTAGTTTTGCGCCCCCTGTTGATTGAATTTTCATATTTCCTGCCAAACTTGTACAAGTGCACGAAACACATCATCTCCACCAAATAAATAAAATTAAAAGACCAAAAATGTAACCTAAGTGGCCTCAATGTAGTACCTTTCGGCTTACATCACACCCCCCAACTTACATTTTGCTAGTCCTCAAGCAAAACAAAAGAAATAAGAAAAGTAAAATACTCTCAACCACTTTCGTAGGGAACACGATTGCATTTAGCATATGCAACAAGCTTTTAAACCACAAGGTTACCCTAAGTGGACGAGTATAGTCTCGTGAGGGTTTTCAGAAATGATATCCACAAACATCAACATATTCAAATCCGCTCAACAACAATTAATCACACTACTCCACACAACAACCAACTTATGTGCCACTACAGTGTGATATTAAAACATGATAATTCATTAAAGGCATAGTAGACAAGTATGAAGGAATCTATTGAGCTTAAACCACAATTCAGTTAATACAAAAGTAGAGTCCCTGTACTTGTGAATGCTAGTAGACACATCATTAGTACCCTCGGTGTAAAGTGCAATCACCATATTAGTTAACTGTCTACTATAATAGCCCAGTGTAACTCATAATAACACTCAACATATACAGAAAAACTAAACTGTTACAACCAAGCTTCTCAAAAAAAATTTTATTTTTTTTTATTTTTTATGAAAGACTGTGCAATGTCCTGATCCATTAAGCTTTCTATTCAGCCCATGTAACAAGTATTGGGCCAATGACTCCCAAACCAGACAGTTTTAGGGCATTAGGTGTAGAGACACCCCTACGGGCTTAATAACTCGAGCTGAAAAGGCTACGAATCCGAACTAGTCATTCTCTTTATTTTTCCTTAACTGTGCAATGTCTAGGTCCTTTAAGCTTTCTAATTAACCCATGTAGCAAGTATTGGGCCAATGACTCTCAAACCAGACGATTTTAGGGCACTAGGTGTAGAGATATCCCTACGGGCTTAATAACTCGAGTTAAAGAGGCTACGAACCCAAACAAATCAAGTTTTTTATTTATTTTATTTTATTTTATTTTATTTTTACAAGAATCTTGGCTACTCATTTATTTGTTTCTGTAACCTCAACCATTATCAATGATGTACACCAGGGATTATAATAAAAAGGTCACTGCTATGATAGTGTGTTCATGTAAATTAAGGCATACTCATGACAAGTGTACTAATACCACAAACACAAACAACTATCCTAGTGCAAACATCACATGTGAATATTTAGCCAATAAACCCTTTTCATACAAGCCCACTATGTTCCCCAATTAACATATGTTCATATTATTACCATACTAGCACAAATTAAACATTAAGTGAAGTGGTGCAAATCAAGTGCAGCAAGTACAGACATGAATATTTATTACAAATACCCTCACCCCCCAACTGGAATATAACATTGTCCTCAATGTAAGCAAGTAGACATGAGATAGTAAAATGAGAGAGAGGATCTTACTAGACATCATGGGCGCACATCTAGTGAGGCAAGGACACCCAAACACAGTTTTTTTTTTTTTTTTTACACGAATCTGAGATTGGGGTGTGTTAGGTGTGTAGCAGATAAGGTCAATTTGTTTGCTTTTTTGTTTTGTTTTGTTTTGTTTTTTTTTTATTGTTTTATTTATTTATTTATTTCAAATAAGTACATACGAATAAGAATAATAATAATAAAAGTAAAAACTTTTTTTTTTGAATAAAAATAAAAATAAAAATAAAACAAATCAAATTTATTTATTTATTTCAAATAAGTAAATAATAATAATAATAATAATAATAATAATAATAATAATAATAATAATAATAACAAAACATTGGGCCGCTCTAGCCAAGAAATTTTATTTTTTATTTTTTATTTTTTATTTTGGGCCGTTCGTGCGACGTTAGATAGTAGCCATCTCGCGCTGGGCCGCTTGTGCGGCGAGCCCAACTGCTCGAGCCGTCTAGGCTGATCAATTTTTTGTTTTTTTTTTTTAAACGAGCTGGGCCGCTCGTGTGCCCTATTTGGACCGCTCCTGCGGCAAGTTTGGGCCGCTCCTGCGACAATTAGGCAGTATGCAATTTGCTTGGGCTGCTCGTGCGGTGAGCCCAACCGCTCGAGCAGTCTGGGTTGCCCCCTTCTTTTTTTTTTTTTAATTGAACAAGTATGACACACAAATTTTTTATATATATATATATTTTTTTAAACACAGAAAATAAACATAAAAGCATTTTTTTTACTAACTCTCAGTACCTAACAAAAGGCACCAGAGTTATGGCATAAAGTTGCCACTTCAGAATCCCCCAAGTAATAAAACCCAGCGTAGTTTATAGCCTTCGGGCTAGTACAACCCAAATATACTTAACCATTTCTACCTTCAATTGACATTCGAAATAAATATAGCACATAAGAAAATAACGAAATGCCCACTAAAGGTATAATCTTCACGCGAAAACCACGGGTACTACTTTTCTCCCTAACTGTGTTTGTAACTTTTCCTATTCTCCAACAGGGTGACAGATTAGGTTGATTCGGTATCCAGAATCGAGGTGCATAAAGCTACCTCAACCTTTGGGGCTGCCATATAGAGTTTAAGCCGAGGTAGTTTTGAAGCAATCTCCATACCCCTGGGTATTTAAACTAGACTCCAGTCTCGGAAATCCCAAACCTTTGTGTTCTAGGCTTTGCCATTCGAACTCTAGTTTCCACCGTCTTAGTTGGTCTCCTAGGAACTCACTACAAACCCGATTAGGTGGCTATACCAGACCGTCAGATGTCGTTCGGGCACGGCAAACACCAAAGGAATTACACTTTTAGAGGATTTAAAGTCTCCTAGATGCAAATATAGCATGGCGAGAACAAAGAAAAACATAATAGCATAGCAGGGAAAGAAAAGAGAATAAGAAATCAATCATAGTAAAATGGGTCCATCAAAGCAATTGGACTCAATCATATCTCCATTCCTAATCCCCTCTATATATGGTTTCAATCTTTGGCCATTCACTTTGAAAGAGTGGCCAGTCTTTAGATCTCGCACCTCAACGGCGCCATGAATAAATGCCTCAACAACCTCAAAGGGGCCATCCCATCTTGATCTTAGCTTACCCAGAAAGAGTCTAAATTTTGAATTTAAAAGCCACACTTTTTGGCCGGGTTCAAAAGATTTTCTATTAATGTGCTTATCATGGAATTCTTTAGTCCGAGCTTTAAAACTCTCGAACTCTCATATGCATCATTCCAGATTTCCTCCAACTCATTGAGTTGCAATTTCCGGTTGAGCCCAGTTGCGGCCATATCGAAGTTAAACTTCTTTATGGCCCACAATGCTCGGTGCTCAAGTTGAACCGGGAGATGGCAAGCTTCGCCAAACACCGCTCTATATGGTGACATCCTAATGGGTGTCTTATAAGCAGTGCGGTAAGCCTATAATGCATCAATTAACTGTTGTGACCAATCTTTTCTATCCGGTCTCACCCTTTTCTCAATTATGTGCTTTACCTCCCTATTTGAGACTTCCACTTGGCCACTTGTTTGAGGGTGATATGGAGTGCCAACTTTATGAGTGATAAAGTATTTCTTAACTACCAACTCAAAGAACCGGTTACAAAAATGTGTACCCTGATCACTTATTATGGCTCTAGGAAACCCAAAACGACTAAAGATGTTTTCATGCAAAAACTTGATTACCACTCTATGATCGTTTATTCGAGTAGCTATTGCCTCCATCTACTTAGACACGTAATCTACTGCCAAAAGAATGTACTCAAACCTGAATGACGACAGAAAAGGGCCCATAAAATCAATCCCCCACATATCAAATATTTCTACCACAAGAATATGGGACATTGGCATCATGTCATGCCGAGACATCGAACCCATTTGTTGACAGCGCAAACAAGTTCTACAAAATTGATGGGCATCTTTAAAAATTGTGGGCCAATAAAACCCACTCTGTAAAATCTTGGTGGCCATTTTATGCCCACTAAAATGACCGCCACATGCAGAAGAATGACAAAATGTAAGAATGCTATGCACCTCACTCTTCGGCACACACCGTCGGATCACTTGGTCGGAGCAATATTTAAACAACTCTGGATCCTCCCAAAAGTAATACCTGACCTACGAAAAGAATCGATCTTTGTCTTGCTTAGACCAATTCTGTGGAATTTGCCCAATGGCCAAGTAATTCACAATATGTGCAAACCACGGGGGGCTCACTTGTGACAGCTCAAAGAGTTGTTCGTCCGAAAACGAATCATGCAAAATAAGAGGGTCACTATTATACTCAACAAGGATTCGGGAGAGATGATCCACCACCACATTCTCGGATCCTTTCTTATCACGAATCTCTAAGTCAAGTTCCTGAAGCAACAAAATCCATCTAATCAACCTAGGTTTGGTCTCTTTCTTAGATAATAAATACCGCAAAGCGGAATGATCAGTGAAGACTATGACCTTGGAACCTAGGAGATAAGATCGGAATTTGTCTAAGGCAAAGACCACAGCTAGCAACTCTTTTTCGGTGGTAGTGTAATTCAATTGTGCATCCGAGAGAGTGCGACTAGCATAGTATATAGCAAATGGTGCCTTATTGACCCTTTGGCCTAACACAGCCCCGACAGCATAATCGGAGGCATCACACATGATTTCGAAGGGAAGTGACCAATCCGGTGATTTCATGATTGGGGCAGTGGTCAAGGCCATTCTTAGTGTTTCGAATGCCTTTAAGCATGCCTCATCAAAGACAAAAGGCGCATCCTTAACTAGTAAACTACACAAAGGACGTGATATCTTACTAAAGTCTTTGATGAACCTACGGTAAAAACCTGCATATCCTAAGAAAGACCTAATTTGACGCACGGAATTGGGTGGAGGAAGGCCTGCAATGAGGTCAACCTTAGCCTTGTCAACCTCTATACCTCGAAGGGACACAATGTGTCCCAACACTATACCCTCGCGAACCATAAAATGGCTCTTTTCCCAACTCAAGATTAGGTTTGCCTCAATACATCGTTCTAACACTCTAGTCAAGTTCCTAAGGCATTTCTCAAAAGACGGTCCAAACACCGAAAAGTCATCCATAAAAACCTCTAAGAATTTCTCCACCATGTCGGAGAAAATGGCCATCATACATCGTTGAAAGGTCACCGGTGCATTACATAGCCCGAAGGGCATGCGCCTGTAAGCAAAAATGCTAAAAGGGCATGTGAATGTGGTCTTTTCCTGGTCAGCGGGGGTACACCTAATGCGAGCAAGGGTGAGGGGGAAATACTTAAGAGGGATGACTTAGTCCTTACCACTCCATATGTGCCTAAGGCACCCTTTCCCCAATGCCTTGATACACCGTCCCCTCTTTTAATAAGAAGGTGGCATCTATAGAGGCAAGTGAAGTGCTAGGGACTAAGTCATCCATTTTTAGTGTTTCCCCCTCACCCTTACTCTCACTAGGTGAACCACCGTGGTCACCCTTCTTAACTCTAGTTGCATTAGACGCAACTGACTGAGGCTCTAACTCCTTACCACTTCTCAAAGCAACCACCGCTTGCACTTGCTCATGTTGCTTACCATTTCCACCCGAACTCTCTGCCCCGTATTGTCCCTTAGGGTTGGCCACAGTTTGACTTGGTAATTTTCCCTCCTCTCTCCGATTCATGTTGTTAGCCATTTGACCCAATTGGGTCTCTATCTTGGCAATAGAGTGAGTGTGGGAGTGAACTATTGGTGCTAACCCCTTAAGTTCTGAGAGAACTTCCAACACCTAAGTCTCAAAGGCAGAGTTGCCCTGAGGAACAGATGGGGGTTGTGGTTGTGGTTGCCGGTATGGTTGTGGGGGTCGATAAGGTTGCTGTGGTTGGTAAGATGATTGGTTGGCAAAATTATTAAAATTCTGCCTTGGTGGTGGAGGATTATAAGAAGTACCTTGTGAATGGGGTCTCCATGAGAAATTAGGGTGATTTCTCCATCCCGGATTATATGTGTTGGAGTATGGGTCATTACCCGAATTGGAGAATCCTTGAGCCGCATTCACATGCTCTTGGACTAACTCCAGAAATTGTGATGCCGAAGGGCACTCACTCAAGTCATGAGCAGAGCTCGCACAAATAACACATGCCTCATGAAATTGAGGCTGATCTTGCTGGGTAGGGGCATGTCCCGTAACTAATAATTGGTCCATCTTGCGGGACAATGCCTGTACTTGTTGGGCTAACTCTAAGTTTTGCCCGACCTCATAAATACCCCTCTTTTCGGGGCTCCAACTACTGGTTGCCGGACTTGCCGGGCTGAGGAGGCATGGTGAAGGGAATTATCACTTAAGTTCTCAAACAATTGCCATGCATCGGCATCATTTTTAGACATAAATGTCCCACCATAGAACGAATCCACCATTTGGCGGTGCGGCTCAGTTAAGCCATAATAGAATGTTTGAACAAGTTGCCAATCAGGCACTTGGTGATGGGGACACTGTTGGAGAAGGTCTCAAAGTCTTTCCCAAGTCTTATGGAATTGCTCGCCATCCATTTGAGCAAAGTTTGTGATGGCTTGCCTAAATTGGTTGGTTTTACCTATGGGAAAGTACTTCTCCAAGAACCGTTGCTGTAATTGGTCCCAAGTTGTGATTGAATTAGCAAGTAAAGAATTTAGCCAGTGTTTGGCTTTATCCTTTAACGAGAATGGAAACAATAGCAACATTAAGGTCTCATTTGTGAAATTCTGGATCCTCACTGTCGAGCAAATTTTCAGAAATTCATTCAAATGCTTATAAGGGTCATCATGAGTTAGTCCATGGAATGATGGGAGCATTTGTATAGTGCTGGATTTAATCTCATAATGAGCAGCAGTGGTGTTGGGTAATTGGATGCATGATGGTGATGTATATGCAGTGGGTGTAAAATAATCCTTAAGTGTCCGGTTCGGCACATTCGGGACATTAGGATCTGCCATCTCTAATGGCTCAATGTATGAATATTCAAGCCTAGGAATACGGGCAGAGGTCCTAAGTCTCCTAAGGGTCCTTTCTAGTTCAAGGTCCAAACTCCACAATTCAGGACGACAAGAACGATGCCTGTGCATACACTACCCAAACACACACAACAAGTTCCGACTCTGTGCACTAAGTATGAAAACAAAATACCAATGGAAGAAATACTCACAGCGGTTTAACGAAAACGCTTTACTCGTCTTGCGGATGCTTGACGTGTAGACGTTGTTTCCAACCTCTGTTTGAGCTTTGACTTTCGCTTTAGCACTTTGGTGCTTTGCTTGTGAGTGTTTGCTTCTGTTTACTCACTTTAGTGCTGCGATTTTTATTTAAGCTCGGCTGCGCTCCACTTGCACGTCAATGATAGCTCCAATTTCAAACGCTCTGTACACTTAGCAACATCAAAAGCATAAAATCCTAAACTAAAAATTAAAGTAAGAATGTAACTTTAAGTTAACTAATTTCGCCAGAAGTCCCCGACAACGGCACCAAAATTTGATGGGTCATTGAACACACCAAAATTAAATGCTAAACTATACCAAATTCAATTAGAATAATGGCAAGTCCAGGTATCGATCCACATGGACTATTGTGAAATTAAATTAATTCAATCGCAAAATTCCTAAATTAATTTTGATTAAAAAGATAAGATTGATTCTATACCTAAACAGCAATTAAATAAAATTGAAGAATTATATTGACAATTAAAATCTAGGGTTTGAGATATTAATTTTCGGGAAAAATCCTAGGGTTGAGAATTCACCACTAACCACATGAATGAGACATAGCATCAACCATCAATCGCAATTCGGTTTGAATTATCCAATATTTCACAACTACAAGTTTGAAATATTGATCGAGAGGGTTGTTGCATTCAATGTATAGGCACGAATCATCCCGAGTAGTATGAGTCGTTTGCTCTAAACTATGTTAGCAAAACGACCCGTCTCTTATAGCATGACTCGTCTCGTACTTTGAATACAAACACAAAGAATACTAATGTATGGAAAATATTAAACAATCACAGAGAGTAAAATGCTTGAAGAGAAGAACGAAACAATTATTTATAAGCTTCTAAAATATCCATACATTCATTCAAACCAAGTTACAATGAAAGCTTGTGAAAAATTCCATTACATGGCTAGGGTTTCATCAAAACCCTAGAAAAGACGACTAGCCACTCATGGAGAAGTGGAAAGAGGAAGAAGATGAAGAAGACGCCCCCATGGAAGTGTTTCCAAGCTTTGGTAGTGTCTCCCCCTTTGGAACCCTAGCCTCCCTCTCTTCTATATTCAATTTTCGAACCCTAACTGTGACTGATGTTCTGTCTTTTATTCGGAGCAAAATAGACCAAAAAGTCCGTGCACGCGTCCCTAGGTGGACCGCTCGTGTGGTGGTGTGGGCCGCTCGTGCGGTGGTGGGCCGCACGTGCGGTAAAGCTTGGCCGTACGTGCGGTGGTCTGGTGGTCTCGGATTTTTCACCTCTCACTCGGAGAATCTAGTTTCGCGCCCCTTTTTGATTGAATTTTCATATTTCCTGCCAAACCTGTACAAATGCACGAAACACATCATCTCCACCAAATAAATAAAACTAAAAGACTAAAAATGTAACTTAAGTGGCCTCAATGTGGTACCTTTCGGCTTACATCAGACGCACACTCGAGCGACGAGAGCTACGCTCAAGCGAAGAGCTGTGTCTCACGCTCGAGCAAGCATCGAGCGGGTATCGAGCGTAAAATTTCAATAACTAGTACTTTTGCATTTTTACAGACCGTTCGAGCGAAGGAGTATACGCTCGAGCGACCCCTCTGTTTTGACAAGCTTGCTCGAGCGAAGGAAGCTACGCTCGAGCGAGATCCCTGTTTTCAGCAAGTTTTGAAAAATGTTTTCCAAGGCATCTTTGCATCCTCATTCTATCATAGGCATTCCTAGGCCATGTTTAAGACTCTATAGTGAGGCTTTAAGGTTAGAAACACACTAAGAACCATGACGTAAGTTTTGTGCAATTAGAAGGTGCGCTTCAAGTGTGTGTCTGTTATGTGTTATGTAAGTCACGTGCCGCGTATCGTGTGATCAATCTGTTTCGTCTGTTTGTTTCAAGGCCAACTGTGAGTAATAATTTAGTAAAGTTATGTTCAAACTATATCTATTTTCTATGTGATCAAACAAGATCTGTTTTCCGAAATGATATGTTCTGTACAATGAATTATTGTTCAATTTCTAATATGTATTCGTGACATCCTTAGCATCATGTGATATATGTTGGCTGTTACCTGGTATCGAAGGTTCCTTTATGGAACTTATTTCTGTTTGCACTCTGTTACCCGTATCAAAGTCCCTGACACGGGGGCTCAGCTTTTGTTCTGTTACCCGGATCCGGAGGTTCCTTTATGGGACTGGTTATTCGTAACCTCACGTGTATACGTTCTGTTATGTTCTATTCTATTCTGTTAATGCTAATGGATGTATCACGTAAACTTAATCATGACTTATGATTTTTGTCTGTATATGATCTGGACAAATGATGAATTTGATACAAATTTGAATTTTGATTTCTGAATCTGTATGAACTCATTCATTGAAAACCTTTACTCTATTATTATTCACTGGGTTTTCGCTCACAGTTTATATTGTGTATATAGATGAGCCGGTACATGACCAGGGCCAGAGTCGACGGCCTTCTGTTCTGTTTTGTCAGCCAACCGTTGTGCCTCCCGAGGAGGTTCCGATTGAAGCCTAATGCCATGGCTATTTTTGTATTCATGCTAGTCTTTGTGTATGCTCTGTAAAGTGAGGTCTTGGGAAGTACATTCTGTAAATATTGTGTATCTGGACTTGCATGTTTATGCGTATATAAATAAGTATTGAAATGTTCTATCCCATGTGCGTTATCACAGCTCATTGGACCTCGTTTATTTTGTATTATTGCTTCCGCAGCCCCTTATTATTTGCTAATCTGTTCAAAGGCCTTTGATAATCCACGGATTACTGGCCGGTTACGGTGCTAAATCTACAGGGACGGGTTTGGGTCGTGACACAGCTGCTATAGAATGCCATTGAAGAAGCTATTTTTGCCTAAGCTGCTATATTATGGCTTTGGCAGCTGTTTTAGCAATCAATTGGAGTTGCTCTAACGGTTTGTCATTAAAGTTGCTATTGCTATAATTTGACAGTTGGAGAAGAAAATGGTACTCCAATGATGCCATATGGCAGTTGTCAAATTTGGCAAATATCAAAGGTTGTGCCAAATTTGGCAGAAATTTTGATAGTTGCCATATCTGTCAACTCATGCAAAACCTCTCTCTCTCCCAACAAAATAGATAAATTTTTGTAAAATCGCCATTTTTATATAACCAAACACAGAAACTAGTATGTTCAGGATGACTCGCTGGACGATCAATGTCGTTTAGCCGATTATCCTGAAAATACCAATTTATGTGTTTGGTTATGCCAAAATAGCATGTGGCTATTAGAGTACTATTGCTATAATTCTACTATTTTTTATTATTCATTGCCAAATTATAGTAATGACAATATTATTATAGCATTTGTCATTAAAAATACTCTCAGTTCTCAAAAATCATACACCCTAATTTGTGAAACCTCTTTTCTTTTTATTTTTATTTTTATGTTTTTATTATTATTATTATTTTTTTTTTTTTATAGAAAAACGAATAACACAAATCAACTTTGTGGTGCCTCTCAAAAAAGTGTTTCTTATTTAACTTATTTAGATATATATAGTTATAAAGAAAGTTTACTACAAAAAAAAAAAAAAATTGTATTTTTTAATTTTTTTCATCTGTAGTAGAATTTTGATTTATTTTAAATAAAAATTTAGAATATTCTAATCTGGCAAGATTTAGAAGTGAACTTTTTTTTAAAAAAAGTTTAATAAAGAAAGAGAGGGGAGGGGGGGGGGGGGGGGTTGTAAATTACACTGACCTCCCCTAAGGTTTGGTCAAAATATATTAAATCTCATTATTTTGAGATAACTATACCTGTTTGCCTTTTAGTTAGACTAAAGTAATTGAAACTAATACAAATAGTGTGAAATAACAAAAAGATAAAAACAAAGTAAAATAAATATTTCATTGTAAAAGAAATGACAATATTATTTTTCTATCTATATAACTAATAAATTATTGATGAAAAGAAATCTAAGTGTTTTGTGAATTAAAATCTAGAGGTTGTATTTGGATGATGAATTAAATAGGGATTTTAAAAAGAAAAAATAAAAAGAGTGGATAAAATTACATCAAAATTGTGAGATTTATTATATATACATTTTAAATCTCAAGAAAAGTCAGTGTAACTATTAAAAAATATTGCCAAAATCCTTATTTGATGAATTTTTTTTGTTGTTTATTTGAATGTTAGTGAACTTTTAAAAAAAAGTTAAAAATTTTTAGTTTCTAGATTCAACCAGACGAGATAAGCCGAAAAATTAACAAATAAAAATAATTTTTTAAAAAAAGTCTAGAAAAGACAAAAAAAAAAAAAAGAAAAAAAAAAGATGCTCAAAATAGAAATTTTTTTGGGCTTATTTTGAATTTTTGAATTTTTTGTTTGAATTTTTCATTTTTTTTTTATTTTTTAAATTTGTCTACACAAGACAAGGCAGTCTGAAAAAATAAAAAAATTGACAATAAAAAAAAAAGTCATTAAAGACAAAAAAAAAAAAAAAAAAGTGATTTTTTTAGCCCATAAGCCAATTTTCCAAACACCCACTCTAATTTGGTTTTGAAACTACTTCATGAGATTATTTTATCCAACATGTACATGAAATTAAAATGTTTCAATTTTGGTCCTCCTTTGACAATCCAAGCATCGGTCTTGTAGGCTCCAAGAATTATTTTTCCAATCCCTATTCTACACGGCAAAGGCAAACAAACACGTTTTTCTTGTGTACTTTAAAATAGATGGTCTACTAAAGACATAACAATCAATTTAAATTTAAAATTTTTAAATCCGACAAATAAATAGAATTCTATTCTAATGGGTGAATAATAGCTTAACCTAACTCCTTACCAAACTATTGAAATTGATTGGACTATTTAGTCCGATCTATGGACCTATCACGAAGCTTACATTAATAATTTTTGTCGCTTTGGTTAGCAAAGTAGAGGAGAGAAGATATACTAAATTTCATTTTATAAATTATCAAGAAAAATGATTATATCAATCAAATAATAATAATCCCAAAATTTTATTGATTTTGTGTTCATATAAAAATATGTCATTCATTTTTTCAAGACAAATTTATTAAAATTATACCGTTATAATTATCAAATTAATTTGATTTTTTTCATACATTACATATTTAAAATTTAAACTCTTAAAATAATAGTAATAATAATCCATCAAAGAAAGTGGCTCAATGATGACCAAACAAGTTGAATATAGATCTAGCCAAACAAAAATTATTCAACAAGTCATGAAGATTACGTGACTGTGTGTAAATTTAATGATATTGTATTATTTCTCTATTGATTTCTTGTTTTTCAGTCTATATAATTATTAAATCTCCTACTCTTAGTTAGACATACCGTCAATATAAAATTTTCAAAATATAAGATAATTACTCAAAGAGAGGAGGTGAGTTCTGAAAAATGATTACCTCAATCAACTAGAGTTAGTTTAGTTTATCAAAATTATCAACCAGAGTTAGTTTAGTTTAGTTTATCAAAATTTGTGTTCCTCAAGCTATGGCCTCTAATGTACAACAACAATAAGAATAATTGTTTACAATTGAAGAAGACAGAGCTACCAATTCTACTACAAAGGGAATATATTAATTAAAATTAATTGTAACGCGGAAACATAAATAGAATGAAGTCACCACCACCAAAATCACAATTCAGAGATAGGACAATGCCCAAACAAGGTCTAATAATAATATTGTTCTCTCCATCTCACAGACCAGACAAAGGAAGCAAATGTACAAAACGATCACAGTCGGTGGAATACAAACTTGGGAACTTTGTATCCCTTCCTTCCTTCCAGGAAATAGCCATTGAGAGCCAACCAGAATAGAATACAATATTGTTTCCAACTGTCATCCTTCATTCACTACTTTGAAAGCTTGATGTATGGGAAAGACTATACCCGTACTTCATAATTTAAAAAAAATATATGATATACAATAAAGATTGATAGTTTGAATTCAACTTGTTTAAATGGTTTGAATTTGTGTTTATCGATTGACCATCTGGATTACGGTACAACACTTGTTTATCATGATTGTCACCTTATCAATCGCAGTTGTCAGCTTTCTTTTCGAACGACCGATCGAATGACCGGTTGATTGACCAGCAAGCCAAAACTCGAGTCATTCGGAGAGAAGATGAAATTTGAGATATCAATTATGATTCAATGACATAATTTCGTATTTTCTAAATTATAACTAAAAATAAAAATAAAAAGTTATAACTAAACAATACATGAAGTATAATAAAAAAATCTTATGAGTCATAACTAAAATTCTATCATAATTAAACAAGAAAATTGATCATAATTAAAGAAAAAAAATTATATAACTTAGAGATGCATATAATAGGGGTGTTTATAGTAGAATTTCTCACTATATATATGCTCTTAATCAAATTTTGAACATTCAGAATTTCTACTAGTTTTTATGTTTAATAGCCAATTTTACCAGGTGCTTATAAATAAACTATACCGAGTCAAGTATTTAGATCTCGTTTGGGAACATGTTATTTCAATAACTTTTTAATTTTTTTGCTAAAATATGAAATAAAAAAAAATTAGTATGTTTAAGATATTTTTTGATTTTTTATGAAAAAATATGTAAAAAGTAGAGAGAAAATAAAATATTTGACTTTTTGGTATAAATTGTTAATTTTTTGATTTTTTGATTTTTTTACTGACTTTTTGATTTTTAGATTTAAAAATAATATTGTCAAACGAAATCTTAGTTATTTAAATTTAATTTGAAAAACATGAGTTACAAATCTTATCAATTTTAGTTTATTTAGTTTGCTAGTGGAATTTAGATCGAGTAATTTATTTTATTTTATAAAAATATATCGAGTAATTTTGTTTTACGAGTCCACTTTAATCTGTTGTCTTTCGATTTTTTTTTATAGATAAATAAATAAATAGAACCACCGTTAACTGACATGATCCCATTACAATATTTGCTTTACACAACAAGAATATTATTTATTTTTATCAAGTGATACACCGTAAAATGTAAAATAATAATTATTTTAAAATTTATTAATTCAAATAAAAATATTAGAAGTATAATTTCTTTCTAAATTCGTTAATTTATAAAGAATATTGAGAATAAAAGCTCAATAATAGTTAATTTATAAAAAAATACTTAAGGTTGAAACAAAAAACTCGAAATATATTAATTCCTCAAAAGCTCTCTCCCTTGCCTTAAGACTTACATTTTTGTTTATAATAAATCTAATTCTTGCAAAACAAGAAACTAATAAAATAAGAAATAAAATCAAAACTAATAAAATAAAAAAAACTACATCTTATTAAATCAGGAAAGTGAATAACTAAATAATTTCATGATATTCTATACTAACTTAGAATATTCCTAATCAAATAAAATAAATATACTTATATGCTAAAATTCGGTCTCCATCACCAAGTCTAGAAGAAGCAACATAGGCTGCCACAACTTGCTTGGAAGTATCGCTATGGTTGACTGATTGATTAAAAAAAAACTAGGACATTCAAAAGCATCTAGTCCAAACATGCTTCTCATTGAGTTCAAAAAAAACAAAAACATGCTTCTCATTGTTGACAAACCACATCTCACATAACTGAAGACCACTTTTTGCATCACAACTTGCTGTGCTAGGGCTCTTTTTGACCTCCACACATATGTATCATGCCATTTAGTTACACATATATTAAGAGATGAAAAGAAATTCCATGTTATATAATCTATGTTAGTTTTTCAAATTTTCACATTATAACAATTTAGTTCAATTGACAATTGTGGGGACATAATTTTTGAATGACAACGCGTGGCCAAGGTGTCACCAAAGTGCCAGCCAAGATGCCACGTGTCCTGGTCATGACGCCGAGATTATCTCGGCTAGGCCGAGGTTATCTGCGAGAATACCGGATTCCGAGATAAGCGGATGAGGGACAAGAGTCTTAGAATGGAAAAAGACTACAGTTTGGATAAAGATGAGACTCTTAGAGAGTTTATCCTAATCCTACTAGGAGTCCAAGATTAGTAGTGATCCTAAGTCCATTAGAGTTAGGCTTCTATTTGGGACTAGGATTGTGTTGGCTATAAAAGAGAGGCACCCCCATAAGTCTAAGGTATGTTTTTTATGCTCTGTCTAGTGAGTTAAGCACTATTAGTTATCTTTGAGAGATATTTTACTGACTTGATCGTCGAAGTGCCCCGGGTGGACGAGTCACCGCCGGAATCTCTTCTTTCTGTTGCAGGTTGTTTGGGCTTAACCTATTCTGCCGGTGTTCTCCAGTTGAGTACTAAGTTGGCAGTGTGGTCAGAAATTGACACACACAATAACATTTTACAAATTGGTTTGAACATAAGAAACAAATAATCAATTCACCATTCTCAAAGTAATTGAAAGATTGATGTACAATTTAAAATGATTTTTTTTTAAAATTATTTTATCCTTAATTTCTATCAAATTTCTTAATCAATGTTATCAATTAAATTGACACAATAAATAAAAGAGTAAAATTAATGTAATTGAAAATTGTAGGAACCAAATTCTCATAAGACAAATGATCATAATCATATTTATTAGTATAATGGGTACCTTCGACATGTTTTCATGAAGAGAAAATTTAAATGCATATAAGAATTTTACAGAATAAAACAGAAATATGAGACAAAATGTGAACCCCATATGTAAATCTTCCTTATGAAATCCCATACTTATATCTCACATCAGTGTTCCATTCTTGAAACAAAAGTAATAACAATATAAATTAAATTATTAATTATTGGATAAATTACAAACATATCCATTGAGATTTACTTAAATTACAAATGACCCCCTGTAGTTTTAAAAATTATATTATGCCTCCTAAAGTTTTTAATTTCATAACAAATAGGTCCTTTTATTGATGAATCATCAAGTAATTAATAGTTTTTAATAATGTTAAAATTTTATTTCAATTAATAATTCAAATAATTTTATTATTGTATAGTTAAACAGTTAGAAATTTCACATTTTCAATTAATTCTATTAAATAAAAATTTTTGACAGGAAGACATTTGTAATTTTTGAAATCCTAGAGGCATTTCGTATTTTAAACAAACATCAGAAGATGTATTTGTAATTTACTCATAATTATTTTAGGAAAATGTTTGGTGGTCCGAATTTCTGTGATTCGAATGGCTTGAATGTATTAAAACGATATCGTTTTATATCCAAAACGACGTCATTTTTGGTGTTTCGAGTAATTCGAGCCATATTTTTTCGGACCACCTAACATTGTTGATTATTTTATCAATTACTCACATATACGTAGGACCCACGAATCTACCAATGCACATAAAGCTTACCTATCGCTCCGTGCTAGTAATGGGCCTTCAATTTCAAAAGATCGCGAGCGGCCCATCAACTTGATAGGCGTCTATAAAATATGGGCCTATACACCAAAACCCAATTTTGTAATATTGTCGTCAACCTGCATGAGTTGTGTTGCATTATGTCAGATTAAATTATTATTATTATTTTCTTAAAAGTAGATTAAAACTATTTAAAAATATATGACAAATATAATTTTAAAAATAGATTATTCACTTTTATTAAGATAAATTTAGTTCATCAATGTGATTATTAATATCTGATCAACTTGATTATTTGCGGGTAGTGATGACTTCAATAATATTTATAGATGGGGTGACTACACAAGCTTAAGTTTTACAAATTCTATAAGAAAAAAAAAAATTTAAACTAAACAACATTCACTCTTTTTGATTTCGAGTTTTCAAAAACAATTCAAGTTTTTTATTTTGTTTTGTTTTTTTATTATTTAGAATTTTTATTTTCATATTTTAGCCATATTTTATTTTTGTTTTTTAGATGTACCTAACCTAAATGTACCTAAATAGTAAAATATTTATGAAAAAATCTATTAAAAAATATTCAAGAAACTGAATATTTATATAATTTTATATTTAGTGAATTTTTAAAATATTTTTCACAAAAATTTCACTTTTTAAATGCATCTAGATTAAAAGGATCTAAAAATTAAAAAATATGCTTGAAATATTAAAATGCTTTTTACTAAATACAACAAAAACACCAAAAATAAAACTCAAAACTATTTTTAAAAACTATTAATCAAATAGAGTGACTAAAATTTCTGAAATAACAAATCTTTAATAAGTGTGAATTTTTATTTGATGGACATAACAAGATGAACAATTTGCATCATAAACATCCTTGTTTGGGTTAAACTATATAAGTGCACTTTTTGCATAAGTGTATTTATTTTGGTCACATCAATCAATACCTCATCTCTATTTTTTTTTCATATCTTTTTATAAAAAATAAAAAAGTACATTTATTTACAACATCAATGAACATCAGAATGCCCCACCTTAAGGCACAAGGACCCCTCTTCTCATATTCAAGCCAATAGGCCCAATTAGTCCAGACCCATGTTAGGTGGATCATAGTACAGCTCCTATGTGGCCCAGGCTAGCCAAATGATATATCATCATCATTCTCCTTCTTAAAATTTTCCCCTCTTATTAGCTATTTTAATTTTAATTTATTTTATTTTTATTAATTATTTTAACTAAAAAACTACCAACCTAACTTTTCAAATATGTTAGTTATGTATATGACAGATGAACATGTTGTGTATACTTAAAAGTTGCCTAATTAGCAAGCAGGACCACCAGCATAGTACTAGTGTGACCATATCGATTTTGGTACTTGTGCTTTGATAGTGTGTGTTGGTGGTGGTACTACTACTTAAGGAGAGGGCAAAAATAAAAATAAAAAATATTTTTTTTAAGACAATTAAAATAAAAATAAAATGTTAATAACACACAAATAAATCACATAACATGATATGTGCACTTCGGTTTGCTTGGCATTAATTAAAAAGTTCTAGTTCTCTCTCTCTCTCTCTCTCTCTCTCTCTCTCTCTCTCTTCTTTTGATTTTTTACTAAAAATTAGAAGCAAAAAGACCAACTCCTTTAGCTTTTTGTTAGTCTTTAGTAGACCTTTTTCAATAATTTTTTTACTTTTATTTTTAGGGCTTACTAGTTTATTAGGATCTAAAAGTTCAATTTTTTTTTTTGACAAATTAAAAAAAAAATCAGCAAAAAGGGGAAAAAAACAAAACAAAAACATTGCTAAATTAAGTAATTGCCAAACTTATTCTTACATATTATAAGTGTTTGTATTTTATTATGTGGTTGATTTAATAACAATATTGAGTCTTTTTTTAGAAGATAGTTAAAAGTTAATTTTTTAAAATTTTTATGACTTTTTTTAAAAAATATATATATAAAATATGAAAAATAACATGACTTAAAATTGATTAAAAGTTTAGTTTTTGACTATAAACCTATTTCTCAAAAGAGTTACGAATAAAAAAATAAAGTAGAGAATATGAGAGACGGAGGACAAAAGAGTTGAAAAAGGAAGGGAGGAGATGTTTGTTAGTGATGGGACATTATAATGGGAGATGGGAAAAAGCAAAATCATTAAGCATGAACATGAGCAATTATGGCCATGAGAGTGTGTGTTTGCACTTTTCATATATACACATCTCACACCCCACAATGTCAACACGGTACTTAATTTGATAATTAAAGGATACGAGGATTCTTTTTTGTAGTTCTTTTAAGAATTCAACACAGCTTATATATCTAAGTCGTAGGAAAATGGACACATAATGGCAGTTACAATGGTCTTAAGGGATTGAGAAAGGGAGACGTTGAGGGGCGGATGCCTCTGATAATAGTGTCGAATCCTTAAGCTCTTGTACGTGAGAGACGGTGATAATTATTAACTATGGCATTGATTTTCTTTAGTCTTAGATTAGATTGGAGGATATTATTAGACTCGTAAAGGCTTATTACGGGTCTTATTTTGATAATTCGAACCGTTCAATGTGTAGAACTTATCGAATAATATATGTTTGTAAAAATTCACATTGATCGGATATCGATAACTACGTGATCAGATCAATTTTGTAAAAAAAATAGACGGTAAAAAAATAAACGGTTGACAGAAACTAATTCGATGAGATAACTATTGATATCCGATCAACGTGATTTTTTACAAATATATAATATTTGACGAGTTTTACATATTGAACAGTTCAAATTATCGACGGGACCTATGTTCGATTTGGGACTAGAAAAAAGCTAGACCCATTAACTATTGGGCTAGAAGCCCATTGGTTAATTTCTTTCTCCTACTTGCGCTCTTTCATTTTAGTGTATTTTTATATATTTCTTAATTCAAACACAATTTAAGTATACTCTTATGATTCTTATTAGCGGATTCTTTTTTAATCTAATATACATGGCAGGTATTAAATAAAATTGAGAGAATTACACATCAGTGGTATTAAGAAAAATATTTACAAAAAGGTTATAAACATTATAAATATTAATAATTAAAACCATAAACTTTTTTACTTTTTTGAAAAACACTTTTTCCTAATGTCACTTATGTGTAATTCTCCCGATAAAATTTAGTATTTAAAAAAATCACTAAATTATTATGACATATATAAATCCGACCAACTGTCACATTTGTAAATATATATATAGTTTTTAAATTTATGTGATATTACTAAAAAAAAATGCACATCACATTTAGAGAGAGAATGAGAGATGGAGAGAGCTTGGTTACTAAAAGGTGCTCTAATACAAACAGTTATAACTTATGCTATAGTTTTGGAGTAATGCTCACTACAACAAATAAGAGTTTTAGACAAATGTTAAAATTTTGTTACAAAAGACATTTAGAAATTAATTTCTATCGTTATGAGAATAATTGTTAAAAAGTCGTCCCGAAAAGTTCAAAATAAGGCTTTTAGCGACAAAATTTTAAAAATGTCACTAATAAATAGACTTTTAGGGAAAAAATAATTTGGTTTTAAAATAGTTTATTTTTTGAGACAAAAAATTTGATCCCAAAAAGATAATAATTCATCACTAATGTCTAATTTTTGTTACTAAAAAAATAATAAAAGCACTTTTAACAACAAAAATATTTGATCCCTAAAAAATAATTTTGTCCCTAAATTTTGGTCTCTAAAACTTTAATTTTTTGTAGTGGCTATACAAATAAAAAAATTTATACATAATTTTCATATGTAATGATTTGATTCATTGTGAATCTCTCATTTCAAAACAAAATACTATTAAAAATGAATTTATTTACAATAATGATATTATAATATCATTCTTATCAAATTTTTTATATACATTTTATATATGTTTAGAATTTTTCATAGTTTTAATATAGTAACTTGGGCTAAAGAAATAACTACATTACAGACTACAGTTGCTAAAATTTGACATTACTATAGTTTGTATCAAATTTAACAGAAAGAGAAACTCTATTTCTCTCTTGATGGAGTTTACAAATGATTTGTATATGTATTTGGATTTATTTTTGTGAAGCTTCATCTATTAGTAGATTGAAATAGAATTGTTAAATTTTGATATTTTAAAGGAAAAATTACATCCCATTGAATTTTTACAAAATTAATTACCTATTAATGAAGATATTAATTATTAAAATCACAATTTTTTCAATGAATGTGCAATTATTTTTTTAAATATATATTGAATTGTAATTTTTTCTATTTTAAAGTACCATAAACATACTATAGCCTTGTTTGAGTTAAACTATATAAGTGTACTTATTTGAGTCACATCAATTAATATTTCTTTTCTATTTTTTTACATATTTTTTTATAAAAATTAAAAAAATACATTTATTTAGAAGAGTGTGAGAGATGAAATGAAAAGTCCAAAAAAGAGCTGGGGGAGGACAAAAGAAGAAGAAGAGGACAACGTAGGTGTTTGGAAAGTGAGTTTTTATGTAAGTTTTTTTAGTTATAGGATATTATTGGAAATTTTATTTTTTTTTATGTTTGAAAAGATAATTGAATTTTTTTGTAATTAAATATAATATTTTTAAGAAAAAAAGTAAAATAATTATAAAGTTGAATGTTAAATTTTGCTTAGATATGTTTTTTTTAATTTTATAAAAAACTTATAATTTTATAAAAAAAAAAAAAAAACCAAGTCCCAAACTTTTCAATCACCACAAACATAGCACAGAAGCCCAAAAAAAAGTGTTGTGTTCACACTCCTGATGTGCATTTGCATTGCATGATGCTCTGAAATCCATGCAATCTAATTTGGGTCCCTCCACTCATACGTTTTTCGTTCGATTGTTTCGCGAGATGATGATACACACAGAGAGTCTTTAGCCTTTATTATGAGTGAATTTTTTTAAAAATACTTATAAATTTATGAAAAAATTTAGAGATATTTACGCATAAATTTTAATTTATAAATTTATACTCCATTAAATTTTAATTAAAATTTTTTAAACTTTCAAATCTCATTAAAGTTTTAATAGTCAGAATTATCTTTCAAATAATGATTATTCATCATTTATAATTATGTATAAAAGAAAATGATGATTTGACATTTATTTTTATTTTCAAAACTTAAAAAAGATAAAAAAAAATATGTGTAAAAAAAATATTTTTGATTTTTCAAAAATACTTTTAAGAAAATTCTACATCCTTGTTTTATTTGTCTTATTTATTTTTACTAAATTTTTCAATATTTTAAGCAATTTTTTTTTTAAATTTTTAGACACACCTAACATAAATACACATAAAAAATATAATTTTTGTGAAAAAAATCTTTTAAAAATTTACTAAATACCAAAAGTATTAAAAAAAATACGAGAATTCAGTATATTTTTCATATTTTTATGTATTTATTAATTTTTTAAAATATTTTTTTACAAAATTTTACTTTTTAGATACATCTAATTAAGGTGCTTCTAAAAAAGTAAAAAAAAATGCTTAAAATTTTAAAAATATTTACTAAAAACAAAAAAAATATGAAAAACAAAAAATTCACTTTTCAAAAAATTTAATCTAAAAAACTCAAACCAAACACACACAATGTTTTTTTTTTGAAAAAACCAAATTATTTTTTTGTGCAAAACTAAAAATTTTTTGTCTATAAAAGAGCATAATGATAGAACATTGATGTGCAAAACTGAAAAAAAAAAACTTTAAAAATGAAAAAATTGATAATGTTCTCAGTTTTAAAACTGAAAAAAAACAGATTATATTTTTTAGTTTTATTGGATAGTCGAATCAAACCAATAAGTAGAAGAGTAAAAACGTTTAATCTCATACTCTATTTTTTTTCCCATCAATTAATGAAACAATTATCTAGAATATTATTATGCAAAATTGATAATACTCTTAATTATAAAAATTGAAAAAAATTGATAATATTATCAGTTTTATTAAATATGACTTATTGGTTTAAAAAATCTTAAATAAGATTTGAATTACTATAACATTTGTAAACAAGACTTTTAAGTAATTAATTCAAAAATTTAAGATTTTAATTTATAATACATATAAAATTTATTATTAATTTTTAAAAATATCACTAATTTGATATTTTTTTTTCTTATTTATAGAATCTTCATTTCATACTATTACTCTTCATACTCTATTTTGTAGGTCTTATTCTAGAATTACAACGTTGATTTAAACTGTTCATATCATAGATCCAATAATAAAGATAAGTTGTGCAAACAATTAGTTTCATTGGATATCAATAGATACATAAATAAATTATATGATATTTTTTTAAAATGGACGACACTACAAGTTTAAATTAAATCATCCATTTTATAATAAAAAAAAATATGATTTGTTCATCTATTCATTAATATTTGACGAAATTATTTTTTGTTATATAAATGATATTTACCCTATAATTTATAAAATAAATAATTTGAATTATCATTATAGATTTAAAGTGGTACCCATAAAATGAAATTAAAAAAACAATAGAGAATAATGGTATGGAAGGGGGAGCCCTTCCTTCACGCCCAGCTCAAAAAATGAATGCCCGAAACGAAGAAACTTTTATGAGAAAATGATTTGTCAGTGGAAAGATAAAAAGTATTTTAAAATTAGTGATATTCCTTATAAGCATTATTATGTAAAATTATAAAAATTTTCATAATTTTATAATTAAGTTTTTAAAAAAATTGACATGTAATTTCTCCATCTTTTATTATGTTCTTTTTGTACAAACAATAAAATTATCTGTCATACTATAAATTTGTAACATAAATTTTATTTCTAATTTTATCCATCCATATATAAATCTCACATTATATTAATTCAATCTCTACCACACAAATACAACATATAAAAAAATCTAGGCTAGACCATAGCATTTCAGTAAAATTTTTCCCCTTCTAACCTATATATAAAAAGAACGAAAGCATACACCTCTCTTTTGAATCTAACGCGTGAAAAACTCCAACTAAAATAATGATTGTGTTGGCTTTTTGGCTTTTCAAAGGGTAGATTTGTAAATGCGAGCGTGCCAGCAAGGATCAATCAGTCCTTACAGAAATTATAATTGCCAATCAATTATCAGGCGACTATGTTTTAGTTCTTTCAAATTTCAATGAAGAGGACTTTTCCTGGTGGCTTGACTTTTAGGAGAAATTAAGAAAAATGACAAGTAATATTAAGAGCAATTGAAGTATTTCATTAACATAAACACTTACAATTGTCCAAACTCAGCCTTGAGGAAGTTTACAGCAACGGTTTACTTGAATTTACTTGAAAACTACTCCTATGAATTGAAGTACGGTCTGGTATTTAAAGAACAAGTATTTAAAGTCTGAAAGGTAAACCGGAAAGGAAAAATCTGATAAAACCGGGTTTATATGATCCGAGTCTGGGGCCCTTTCTCGAACTTCCTCGCTATTTATACTTGTTAGGGATGACCAAGACTTCAACCGCCGAATCGCTTGCTCCTCCATGATCGTGATCATGTTACCTTAGAAATAGTCCCACTATGCCATCACTTGCGCTTGGACTTCCTCCGCTTTCAATTTGAATAAAGGTAACCGTTGAAGCCACGTCACCTTGTATCTCATTCCTGATCTAGTGCTACTCAGACCATTTGAGAACCAATACTTATTGCCACGTGTACGATTGAGATTTAAGATTAAAATCATCTTCCAATAATACCCTCATCCTGCCACGTGTCGAATTGTAATTGGCTTTTTACAAAATATGTAGCCAACATTACCCCCCGCACTAATATACCCAATACTTGGAAATATTAGTGAATCAAAAACTTTTCCCTCGCTTTTTTGGAACGTGCACAGAACCTATGTTCAGGGAACACAACCGTCACCTATTTTGGTGATCATTTGCATTAACCCTTAACTTTGTTGGACGTTCCAATTCCTTCAGCATTCGAACGGATCATGACTCAATCACCTTTTCACTCTAACGATCGAGCATACGAAGAGCCATTGAGTAATGCTATCTTCCCTCGAAAGAATCTCCACGCATTTATTAGCTACCTTTACCCGCCTTTCTATATCCAGGTCATGGAAGCTTTCGCAGATTATCAACCTTTGGACTACGAACACATTGCCCTCAATCCTTCGGTCTACGAACTTGTCGTCTGAGGAAGTTCTTCCTCTAAATTCTCCTCACACTTTGAACAAACAACTTTCAAGCCTTTGCTTCAACAAATTGCAAACATGGAATTAGGAAATTCTTCTTCACAACCTTCGCTGGGATGAAGCTTCATCTTCTGGGATGACGAATCGTTCTCCTCGAGTCACAGGATTTGAGGAACGGATCAATCATCATTTTATTGAATTTATCGACCCCTTGATTTTCCTTCCGACGCCGAAGCTCGGTGGTTTATCCTTACGTGCCCATCGACTTTCGACGCAGCTTTAGAAGAGAATTTGCTTGTAGCTTGGTATACATCCTCCATGCCCAGGAGCAATGCACCTGCCTTGTTTGGAAGAAACACAAGGATATACCCTTCATTTTTAGCCAAAAAGCACAGATTTGTTCTTCCGATCGCTTAACTATATTAATGCCTTTGTTCCTCCCATTCTGTGTCATCTCCCCAATCGGCGACCACTTTTTCTTCTCCGTCTTCTGAAATGGAAGCATCTACACCTTCTTCATCCTCTAGACTAGAGGCATCCACATCTTCTTTTTCTTTTGAAGCAGAACCATCTACTCCTTCTCCTCCTCCCACTCTTTCTTGGATAGAGAAGTTAAAGCTTGCTCTTCCAATGGACAAAACCTTCCCCCCTTACAAACCTCCATCATCTCCAACTCCATCTGAGCGGAAAGAAGCTCAACTTCGCTTGACTTTTTCTCACCTACCCTTTAATGTTCTTGAGGATGTCATTCCTCTTAAGAACTTCCAATGGGCTGTGATATTCGACCAGAGGCCATATCCTTAATCCTATCGCCCAAGCGTAACTTCACTGTTCTCGGATCAACTTCCAAGATTCTCCATTGGCATCGAAATTCCAAAGTCACCACTGGGTCTTTGGATCAACTTTCATCTCTTGAATTCATGCTCAATCTGAAGCGAAAACTTCATTGAAGACTTTGAAGACTTCAAGAATAAGGATTACGTGTATTGGGATGATTTAGTTATAGATGAGTTGGAACAAAAATCGAGGAGGAGGCTTTCGAAGCAAAATTTGAAGAGTATTATGAAGTGAGAGCACATCAACTCATGCGACCAACTTTGGAAGAGATGGAAGACATAATAAAGAAAGAACAAATATTCATTGATCATTGTTGGGAAATTTCATGATCTTGTAATTTATTCTATTCCTTATTTTTATGAACTTGAATTTGTACCCAAATAAGATTATTTAATGTAATTGTCTTGGCTCTAATGAAAAGCAAAGTCTTACATACTTGACATTGTTTGACTCTGTTTCTTCTTATTTTAAAAGCCAACTTACAACCTTAAATTAAATAATCTCATCCTTGAATTTGGACTTACTTGTCTTTAATGAAACACTAAAAGAAACCAATATGTCTTTTTCCAACTTATGGAGTAAAAATTGACAATTTTGGTCAATATTATCTAAAAATAGTGTTTGAACTTAACAACTTTACTTTTCAAAGCTAATTATAACCAATGCATGGTCATAGCTATTATAGTCAATCAATTTTAAATTGACCACTTCTTGCTTTAAAAAGTAGCTTGTCTTTGTCCTAATTCAATGGACAATCTCCTTTGTAAAAACCAATGTTTGGTTTCTAAGCTTTGCTTCAAAGATCATTACTTTCAATAATGTTCCTCAAGCAGTCTTTAAACCTTTTGAAATAAACCAATACTCAAGCATCTGAGCGTCTCCAAACATGTAATATACTTGAAGCCGATTACGTATTTGAAGCCATCTTACTTGATTTCTTGGAGCCATAAGCGGCTTCAGCCATATACCCCACTTGAAATTTGTTATCGACATCGAAATATACTTTTCCTCCAAAACCATTAATATCGGCAAAGGCTCCTCGTATTATTTTTTAGTACTTAACGATTTATGCCCTATATGTTCGGAACCACGAAACCTTTTAAAAGCCCCTTTGTTTTATGTTCGAAATCACTTGCTCTTATCATACAAACCCTTATCAATCTTCAATGGCTTCTTCCTCAAAAATTCCAACCATAGGCGTCTAAGCCCATCGTGGTCTTGAAAAGGCTTATCGACACAGAATGTGAGAAATACAAGGCTGGGCAGAAAAGTGCTATCGATGGGCGTATCTTTATCCCTCGTCGTCATGAACAGCAAGATTACGTGCTTGGGCCAATATTCAAAGAGACTCTTACTGAACTTCCTGCCCTATATCCCTTTGGAGGATCAACATCTTCTTCTGAAAGTAATCTTATTGGAAAAATTTGGAGAATCAATCGTCCCCACCGATGTTGGCCCACGATGAGACCAGAATGGCAGGAATGGTACGATCGAGTTGTCCCTGCTAGGACGCTAGACCTTCAAGAGCTTTGTCTTCTTGATGCTCTTCGATTATCCAGGGTAACTATCCCAGAAGACCCTTTCTTAATTCCTGCTGCCTTATGCTTTTGGAATCCCATCTTTAATTTCTTTCAATTTAAGTGTGGGATGATGGCTCCTACCGTTCTTGACATCTGTCACCTTCTAGGATATCCTATCGGCACTCCCATTACCCCAGATTTCCCGATTACAGTTCCTTTCTCCCTTCCCTCTCTTACCTCATCTTCTGTTGATTTTGTTAAGGCCGAAAACAAAGGAAGGTCCGATGAATCGATAGAATTTTTCTCCTTCTTATTATATTGGCTTTGCAAATTCCTATTCTGTACTTCCTCCCAAAGAATCATGCCTGAATTTGCTCCTCTTGCTAAAGCCTTTGTCTTACAAAAAAGAGTAGCCTTAGCTCCATATGTCCTAGGCCACGTTTATAGTGTTTGCTCGCTCTTTTGTGAGAAACCTTTAGATCCCAATCAAGGGGCCATTCTGGATCCTTCACCTTTGGCTTTTTGCCTATTTCACTGAATTGCAATCCAAATGTCTCAAATTTCATGGATTACACTCTTTTACTCATGGTATGAGACTGGCCAATGCTTCACTTTATCCCTCTACCTTTGCCTTTTACTTCTCCTTCTTCTATCAGCTGCCAACTTCCTTCCTAGTCATCGTTTAGTCCTTTCGAAGCCAGTGTAGGACCAACTTGGTTGAGTCACTTTACGAGTG